>PVHT021183726.1:35789121-35951012 GCA_004024745.2 Catagonus wagneri
TAATTTTGGTCATTTTGATTAATATGTGTCTGGGGGTGTTCCTCCTTGGGTTTATTTTATATGGTACTCGTTGCGCTTCCTGAATTTGACTGAGTGGTTCCTTTCCCATATTAGGGAAGTTTTCGGCTATTATCTCTTCAAATATTTTTTCTGTCCCCTTCTCTCTCTCTTCTCCCTCTGGCACCCCTATAATACGGATATTGGAGTGTTTAACATTATCCCAGATATCTCTGAGACTCAGCTCATTTCCTTTCAATCTTTTATCTCTTTTCTCTTATGCATTAGTGATTTCCACTAATCTGTCCTCCACCTCGCTGATTCGTCCTTCTGCCTCCTGTATTCTACTGGTGGCTGCTTCTAAGGAATTTTTTATTTCAGTTATTGTATGTTGCATCTCTTCTTGTTTAATTTTTACAGCTTGTATTTCTCTGCTCAATGTTTCCTGTAAATTATCAATCTTTGCCTCCAGTCTATTTCCAATGCCTTGCATCATCTTCAGCATCAACAGTCTAAAGTCTCTTTCTGAGAGGCTGATAATCTCCTCATCACTGAGCTGTTTTGCTGGGCTTTTCTCTTTCTGCCTTATGTGAGTAAGAGTTTTCTGTCTTTTCATTTTTGTAGGTTTTTGGTGTGGTGACCTTTTTGCCAACAATAGAGCTGTAGTCTCTCTTAGTTCTGGCGTTTGCCTCCCCTGTGGCTAAAGTTGGTATGAGTGGGGCTTGCTGTAGGCTTCTGGATGGGAGGGACTAACACCTGCCCACTGGTAGGTGGGGTTGATTCCTCTCCCTCTGATGGATGGGGCTTTGCCTCTGGATGAGATTAGAGGCTGGCTGTGTGCCTGAGGGGTCTTTAGGCAGCCTGTTTACTGATGGGTGGGGCTGTGATGCCAACTGGATTATTGTTTGGCCTGGGGCTTCTCAGCACTGATGGGAGGGACCAGATTTTCCCAGAAATGGCCCCCTCCAGAGACATGCAGGCTGATGAATGTTCCCGAGATCTTCACCTCCAATGCCCTTCCCCCACAACAAGGCACAGTCCCCCCTATTTTCCCAGGAGATCCTCCAAGAATTGCAGTAAGGTTCCACCCGGATTCCTCTGGAGACTGCTTTGCCCTGGGACCCAGTGCACGTGAAAGTCTGTGTGTGCCTTTCAAGGATGGGGTCTCTGTTTCCCCCAGTCCTGTGGAGTTCCTGCACACAAGCCCCACGGGCCTTCAATGCCAGATGCTCCGGGGGCTCTTTCTCCCTGTGCCTGATGCCCAGGCGTGGGTTTTGACGTGGGGCTCAGAACTCTCAGTCCTGTAGCTGAGTCTCTGTGATGCAGTTACTTTCCAGTCTGTGGGGCTTCCCACCCAGGAGGTATGGGGTTGCTTCTATTGCGTAACCGCCCCTCCTACCTCTTGATGTGGTCTCCGCTGTGTCTTCTGGAGTAGAATATCTTTTTTGGAAGTTTACAGTCCATTTGGTTGAAGGCTGCTCAGCATTTGGTTGTAGTTTTGCTGTTTTTCGGGAGAGAAGTTGAACTCCAGTCCTTCTATTCCGCCATCTTAATCCAATCTCCTGTGGAAGAGTTACTTTTAATTCCTAGTTTTTTGAGAATTTGTATCCTAAAAAGACAGTGACTTATGACAAATTATTTTTAATCTCCTACTGACGTGATCATAAGGTGCTATTTTGTCATATAGTATGATAAAATTTATTAATGATATTTGAAAGTCAAACCGACATTGTATTGTTGGAACACATTCCCTTAGGTCATATTGTACAATTGTTTTTATACAGCATTGGATTTGAGTCTCAAATATTTTACCATAGTCTTATCAATATTCATTAGGAATACTATGTTTCATTTTTATTAATGTGTTTGTTAGGTTTTGTTTTTAGGATTACACTGTTTCATGAAAATAATTATAAAGCACTCGTTTCTGTATTTTGTGAAAAGTTTGTGGATAAGAGCTAAATTTACAAAGAGTATTTTGTACATTGCACTAGTGAAGCCATATGTGATTGAAATTATCTTTTAAATTCTTTTTCACTGCGCCCATACCATGTGGAAGTTCCTGGGCCAGGGATCAACCCAAGTTGCTGCAGTAACAACACCAGATCCTTAACTTGCTACACCACAAAAGAACTCCTGAAATTACTTTTTTGTATTTACTATAAAAACTAAAATATGTAAAGAACGTTTCCTAATATATATCATCTTACAAAATGAGACTTTTATCTAAGTCCTGCAAAAGGTCAAAGATAGCATCAAATAATCCTAATTGTCCACCCATCAACTGCAAGCTTATCACAGTTTTTTGAGGCTATACCTCAAAGTTCATATACTATAAAATGCTTAGTACAAATTATTAAAGTGTAGCATAAATTCCTCTATTTCTATAATGAGAAATGAAATTTATTTTTATAATAGCTAGCTATGGCATTTATTTCCACAAAGCAGTGTATGTGTGGAGAAATGTATTGATTGACATAATAATAATGATAATTATTATTATCATTATTTTGGCTATATAAGTGGCATGAAGAAACTCCTGGGCCAGGGATTGAACCCGAGCCACAGCAGTGAAAATGTCAAATCCATTACTGTTAGACCTCCAGGGAACTCTGACATAAATATTAAAAGTAGAATTTTTGCATTCACTATTCTAAAACTACATATTTTTTCAAATTACAGACTTGTAAGTGATTTTTATGTAATTTAGATAATATTTCTCAGAAATTTTAATATAATTAATATAAGCCACAACACACATGCAAATCAAGTCATTTCCTTTTGCCAGAATTGTTCAGAATTCCAAATTTTCTCAGAATCTAAAACACAGGGGAAATTTGTACACAGAGTTCCTTTTGTTTTAAAAATGCTTTCTTTATAGGAAGAAGAAGGCAGAGGGAAATGGTATAAATTTTTAAATATTCTGCAAAAAAGCTATGAAATAATGCAGCTCTTTTTCTCATTTCCAAATGGTGGAAACTATATTGTCACGAATCTCTCAACTAATACGTGTGTTTGGTTATAAAAGATACATCTTTTTAAGAAAATATTTTGACTTTCCATTAGTCCTTGCCATTAAGTTTTGCTTTTGAGATTCAGAGATAAAATTGTTAATGTTTCTCTCCCTATACAACCCTGTATAGAAACACACACAACAAGCACACAGAAGTGCTTTAGTTTATTTCTTTATCTTAGGAACATTGTATATCAAATTCCATTTATTTAAGAAAAGAGAAAATAATAATGCATTATCTTTTCAGCAGTTATACCAGATGTTAACACTTTTTCCTATTCAGTAGTTCCTCTTTCATATTAAAAATAAAAGATAAGTCAAAGTCTATCTGTAATTAAATCTTCAATGTTAGAAAAAAAACAGAAAGCTTTGGTTAGTATACTGAATGCCTCCTATATTTTAAATATTTCTTTTTCTTAAATGGGCTAACGGCTAAGCAATCTCAGCAAAATTGTAGTCAATCACAAAAAGATGTTTGTTAAATCTGAGCGTAGCATAGTAATTATGAAGCAGCCGAAATCCCCAAATTTCTTGGCAATTTCAAGAATACGCTTGTTCAAAGACAGATTTTAGTAAAACCATTGAGTGTATGCCTTTGATGTTTATTTTAACTTGGTTTACCCATGACATGTTATATCATCAGCAGTAAGACTACATTCTCAAAATGTGGTTGCTGAATGCTTTTAACATAACCATTACAAGAATGGAATTGAAATTCAAGAGATGTATAGGAACTTCGATTTATTTCAAGATCAAATTGCCAGTACCACACTGATATGGTATGTGCTCTCCCAAATGAAGAATGTATATCTTTGTAATTAATAACCTTAAAGCTAAAAATATAAATAAAAATAAATTTCATTTAAAATTCTATGCATATTATCGGGGAGGGTTAAGTTAAGAGTTTGTAATTAACACGTACATGCTACTATATATAAAATAAATAAACAATAAGGACCTACAGTATAGTACATATATATACTTAATGTTTTATAATAATCTATACGGGAAAAGAATCTGAAAAAAAGATATATGTATGTATAACCAAATCACTTTACTGTACACTGCAATTAACACATCATAAATCAACTATATTTCAATAATAATTACATAAATAAATCTGCATTTTAAAAATTCTATGTATATATTATTCTTTTTTTTTTTTTTTTTTTGCTTTTTAGGGATAACTTGGGAGGTTCCCAGACTAGGAGTCGAATCAGAGATGTAGCTGCTGGCCTACACCGCAGCCACAGTAATGCCAGATCCAAGCTGCATCTGCAACCTACACCATAGCTCACAGCAACACCAGATCCTTAACCCATGGAGTGAGGCCAGGAATCGAACCTGCATCCTCATGGATCCTAGTCAGATTCATTTCTGCTGAGCCACAATGGTAACTCCTGCATATGTTATTCTTTACCTCCATTATAAGGATTTGTAGCTAAGCAGTAGCTATTCTCTATTTTTTAAAATGAATTTTGGAGTATAAGGATAACCTATGAATAATAACAAGCTTGAGGCACAGATATTTATATCTCTGCAGAATATTTGTAAGAATTCATTTAATATGTCTGAAATGTAAAAATTACCCCATTCCAAGACAAGATAATATGTGCAAAAATGGATACAAGTAGACATGAGCCAAAAGTTAAAATATATTAAGATTATATGCTTCTGTTTCAGATCAGACAGACCCTTACTCAAATTGAATCTACTGTCCGGTTCAGTGTAACACAGAAAGTATTTCAGTGTGAATATTTCAAAGTAATATTCACAAGATATCCTGACTGATTTATTGTATTTGTTAAAATAACAGTTTACATCTATTGCAATAGCGTTAAAACTCCCAAGGCCTTAGAAATTAACTCTGTGTAGTACTCTCAACCCTTTACATATATGGCCCCACACCCATATATACCTTTCCAATATACCTCTGAAGCATTAAAAGGAAAACAAAAATATCGTGAGAAATGTGCATTGCATATGTTTTCATGCTCATACATGCAAGAGGGCAATGAGAAGGAGTATTGTGAGAATAAGAGAATACTTACATGTTTTACCACAAAAATGTTATTGAGAGAGAAGGAGTTAAAGGTTTCATCTCTGATATTTGTGTTTCATCATTCTCAACATCATAATAAGGAAAAGCTCGATAAAGTACAATTTAGTAAATTTTCTTGAACCCATAAGATAACTGAAGACACAGGGAAATCTGCCACCCCCAAATCTGGATACATAAGTGAATTCAGAGGGTTACAGCTGTGAAGTGCTTACTTAGAGTGGAAGGCACAGAAGCAATAAGCAGGTGGGGACACTGAAATGGTAGTATTGAAGATTGCTAGAAGTCAAGTGGAAACTAATTCAAAAAAGAAAGTTCTGGGAATGACACTCTTAGGGGTTCCCCACAATTTTGTGGATTTTGCCTCAAGGAAACCATCAGGTTCTCACAGGAGATACAAACAGATCACCTTAATAGCTCTGGCAGATAGAGAAAATTAACAATCTGAAGGACAATCAGAGCATTTCTTAAAATAGATACCTACTCTGAGTTCCCATCATGGCTTAGCAGAAACGAATCTGACTAGTATCCATGAGGACACAGGTTCAATACCTGGCCTCACTCAGTGGGTTAAGGATCTGGCTTTGCTGTGAATTGTGGTGTAGGTCACAGAAATGGCTATGTTGCTCTGGCTATCGTGTAGGCTGGCAGCTGCAGCTTTGATTGGACCCCTAGCTTGGGAACCTCCATATGCTACTGATGTGGCCTTAAAAAAAGGAAAGAAAGAATTCTACTCTTCGGGAAAAAAAATAACTTTATCAGAGTTTTATTACACCTGGCAAAAGGTTATTTACCCAACTCTTGTCCACTGTAGCCTTGCTGTCTAATCTTATGTGGCAGAGAGTGCTATAAAAAGCCCTTAGGAAGGTGACAAAAAGGGCCAATAAATACTGAGATCTAATCATAAGATGATGGGCTGTATCCCCTCCCTCACACCATAACATCAGAGCCACAAGTCTACAGTGTGTAACTCTGAATTATAGCTGAAGGAGCATCAGGGAAAACTATTTAATGAGGAAGTTTAAAGATAACAGGGGAGTGAAAACAAGGGCATTGATGAATATGAAGCCTGTGGAACCTACATTTAGAGAAAATGTCAAACACAGCCAAATTCATATAAAATCTATCCAAATTCATATAAAATCTCACCAAAAAACTTATTTTCCACATTTCCTATTTCTCAATAGATCATAATAGGCCTTCAAAAAAAATTACAAGGTTTGTGAAAGCAAGAATAATAGTAGTCCGAAAAGACAAAATAAGCATTCAGATCAGATTCAGATACAACTGGAATTATCAGGAGAGAACACAAAATAACAAAGATTAATATGGAAATGGCTCTAATGGAAAACAGAAACTTGCAAGAGAAGTTCTGTAATGTAAGATGAGAAATATAAAATTTAAGAAAACAAATAAAATGAAAATCCAAGATATCAATGACAGCAAATAAAAATTGTTCTTTAATAAGGAATTCACTATTGACCCAACAATAGGCTCAACGAGACCAGTGAAGGAAATGCTGAACTTGAATATAGGTAAACAGAATGAAAACAGAGCAAAGCATCCCCAAAGGGACAATTTCAAAAGGTGTCAGAACGCGTAATTGCAATATTAAAGAAGAAAGCAAGATAGCACAGAAAACATTAGAAATTAAAATGGCCCATAATATTTCAAAATTAATGACACAAAATAACAAATACAAGAAGCTCTGAGAATTCAAAGCAGGACAAATACCAAAATTGTCACATCTAGTCATATTATATTCCAAATGCAGAAACCAGACACAGACACAAAATAAATAAGACAGAGAGAGGAGTTCCCATTGTGCCTCAGCAGGTTAAGAACCCAGCATAGTGTCTGTGAGGCTGTAGTTTCGATCACTGGCCTCCTTCAGTGGACTGAGGATCTCTTGTTGCTGCAAAATGTGGTGTGGGCCACAGAGGCAGCTTGGATCCAGTATTGCCATGGCTGTGGCATAGGCTCCAGTTGTAATTTTGATTCAACTCTAGCCTGGGAACTTCCAAATGCCACAGGTGCAGCTGTAAAAAGAAAAAAAAGAATACAGAGGGAAAAACATATTTTGCCTATAGTGGAATAAGGGTAAGCATTCCAGCGGAAAAGATACCTGGGTCTATAAAGAAAAGTAAAGAGTTTTTGTTATTGATATACAGGTTACATATATAATATCTTTGATTAATATAAAGAATATATACATATTATATCCTCAATTAATATAACAGATAACTGTTTAAGGTAATAACAATAGCAATGCATTGTTAACTATCACATGGATAAGTGAAATGAATGTCACTCTCATAATGCACACAAGTGAGTTACTGGAAATACACTGATATAAAATAGTATTCCACTGCATATGAAGTGTGATTTAAATAGAATTAGATATGTCTTATGTGTAATACAATTCTAAGAGAAATACTAAATTTCTTTAAGTAATTTTATTTCATAAGAGAAAAGATAAAATAGAATCTCAGAAAGTGCTCAGTTAACATAAGAATGGTTGGAGAAAAAAAGAGGGAGAAAAAAAGAAACAAAGACAACAAATAGAAAAATCAAAAATATGGTAAATATTAGTCTAACTTAATGAATAAATATTTTAACAGGAAATGATCTGCAAATACCAATTAAAAGAGATTTTCAGAATGGGTAAAAACACAAGACTCAGCTATACTTTGTCTATAAATATAAAAAAGAAAACACTTTAGGAGTTCCCATGTGGTTCAATACCTGGCTTCAGGAACTTCCACATGCTATGGGTGTAGCCAAAAAAACAAACAAACAAAAAAGAAAATAAGCAAAACCAAAACACTTTAAAGACTCAGATAAGTTTAAATATAGGTTAATGACCCAGAATAGCTAAAACCATATTGAAAAGAACAAAGTTGTAGTTCTGGCAATATCTTACTTAAAGACTACAATAAAACTATAGTAATCAAGACAGTGTGTTAATGATGAAAAAATATATATACAGATCAGTGGCACAGAACAAGAAGCCCAGAAATTGACACATATTAATATACTTGACTGCTTTTGTTAAAGGAATAAAGGCAAAAAGTGGAAAATGTAGTCTTTCAACAAATTGTTCTGGGACAACTGGACATTCACATGTAAAATAATGAATCTAAACACAGACCTTACACTGTTCACAAAAGCTGGCACAAAAAGTATCACAGAACTAAAGGTAAAGTGCAAAACTGTAAAAGTGCTAGAAGATAGGAGAAAAACTAGATAGCCTTGGTTATGGTGATGACTTCTTAGACACAACTATAAAGGCTTGATCCATAAAGGAAAAATATGCATGAGCTGGACTTCTTTAAAATTAAAAATTTCTGCTCTGAAAAAGACAATGCCAAGAGAATGAGAAGACAAGCCATAGGACTGCAGTTATCTAAAATATGAAAAGAACTCTTAAAACTCAGAAATAAGAAAACAAACAATTCCATTAAAAAGTAGGCCAAAGATCTGGCGACCTCATCAAAGATGATATGCAGATGGAAAATAGGCATACGAAAAGATGTTCTACATCATACATCATTAGGAAATTGCAATTAAACAGTAAGTTAACATATATCTAATAGAATGGCTAAAATCTAAAACACTCACACCACCAAAAACTGATGAAATGTGAAGAAAAACTATCATTTATTTCTGACATGGAGGAAAAATGGTACTGCTCCTATGGATGATGATTTGGTGGTTTCTTACAAAACTAAACATACTTTTACCATGCAATCTAGCAATTTAGTTGAAAACTTACTTCCACATAAAAACCTACAAATGGATATTTTTAATACTTTGTTCTTAATCGCCAAAACTTGGATGCAGCCAAGATGTCCTTCAATCGGTGAATGGATAAACTGTGGTATAACCAGAAAATGGAATGCCTTTTTTTTTTTCTTTTTGCCACCCTGTGGCATATGGAGTTCCTAGGCCAGAGATCAGATCCAAGCCACTGGATCTGATCTACACTGCAGCTGCTGCAACACAGATCCTTAACCCACTGTCCTGGGCCAGGGATCAAACCTTCATCCCAGAGCTGCCAAGACACCTCTGATTCTGTTGTGCCACACCAGGAACTCTGACAATGGAATGCTTTTAATATTTGAAGAAATGAGCTATCAAGCCTTGAAAAGACTTGGAGGAACTTAAATGCTTATTACTAAATGAAAGGAGCCAATCTGAAAAGGCATATATATTGTATGATTCCAACTATAAGACATTTTGGAAAGGGCAAAACTGTGAATATAGAAAGAAGATGAGTGGTTGCTGGGTGCTGGGTGAGGGTAAAGGGAGATAAATAAGTGGAGTACAGAAGATTGTGAGGGCAGTGAAAATGTTCTGTACGTAACTATGATGATGGATACATGTCAGCACCTATCTGTCAAAGCCCACAGAATGCACATCGATATCTAACCCTAATTTAAACTATAAATTTGGGGTGGTTATGATGCATCAATATAGCTTTATCAGTCATAACAAATGTACCACACTCGTTACAGTTGTTGAGAGTGGGGGAAGCTGTTCATGCTGGGGACAGAAAGTGTTTGGAAACTCTGTACTTTCTGCTCAGTTTTGCTGGATTCTAAAATCATTACAAAAATGACAAACAAACAAAAAAAAGGAAAGAAAGAAAAACAGGTTACAGTCAGAATTGAGACATTTGTCTTCCAAAATTCGTAGCTGCAGGAGAGACTGTGCTCTTCTCCCTCCACATATTTTCAATACCCTGAGTTATCTTTTCTGCCTCTACATTATTTGTCCTTTATTCTCAGATCAGAAACCCTTTTAAAGTTGTTGGAGGTACAATTAGTGATCTGAAATGTCCTCTTCCTACACAAAAGGTATATAAGTTAAAGTGTATCAAGTTTTAACTCTATAGAGTATTTCTCATGGAATTGTAGGCAATATAGAACAGTCTAGAACATAATGCTAGACTTCAGTTATATTTTGGATTAAACATAACTTTGAGATATTGCTCTGAAAGTTACTGAAAAAACATATCTTCTCCCATGAATGAGCATATTACAGGTTAAAAGTCATTATGGATATAATTTGTATATAATGGACTTTGACTTTAAGAAGCTATCTAAAACCATGAGGGATTTTTAAAATTGAGTTTCAATTTTTCACCTAAGAAACTGGAATCAATTAAAATTTCCTGATGAGATTTAAGTACTAAATAAAGTACTGCATGCAAAGGTAACAAGTACTAAGACTAAACATGCAACAGCATTTGCATATTTTAATCTGAGACCTATTTCAATACATTCTTTCAAACCTAAATATGTATGTTTTAAACAAGACTGGATTATCATTAGGCCAAGAACTCTTAATTATGTTCTTACCCATGTTAGTTTTTCAGTTCTTATTCATGTTATTATCTATTCATTTTATTTGTTTATTCAATCAACATCCTTCCCTATCCCTCTTTCTCTCCTCCCATCAACCCATTTCCCTGTTTAATAAAAATTTGCTACAAATTTTGTTCCCCTACACCTGCGTAAGTAATATGGTGACAAATTCATGTAACTTAAACTGGTAAACACATTCAAAAGATACCTTTACATATAAAAATCTGTTATTCTACAAGGGGCACAAGTAGGTAGAGTAGCTCAGTCTTCTTCATGTTATTCACATAATTTGAGTTTCACTGGGTATGCATTTTTCCAATTTATTTCACATGTCAGTGATCAAGGACCAAAAAATTAAGTTTTACTAGTATCTTTCATACGTTCAGCTTTTTAGATCTATCCGATGTTAATTATTTAAAAATATAGACTACAAAAATGTCAATTACTCATAAGTCAAGAAAAAACTAATGAATATTTTATGGTAGATAAATTATATTTATAATAGTGCATACTTGAAATAGTGTGTACATTTTTGAGTATCTTAATCAAGACACTTTTCCTAGATTTTACAGATGTGCTGAAAATGAAATATATTTATTTTTCATGCTTCTTTTTCAAATTATATTCAATATAAACACATGACCTTGAAAAATTTAAAACTGGATATATAAAATTTTGTGATTTTTAATATGCTACTAGTCAGATCATTAGTGATATTTTCTCTTTATTATTGTTAATATAATAATAAATAAATTATTATTAGTAATATCAGTCTGACCTTAGAAGACCTTCTCTGTGGTTTGCTACTAGACTTGCAAGTTAAATTTCACACTGAAACATATATACACACACACACACAATTTTTCAAGTTCTATTACCATATAGGATACTACAGAGTATTGAGCAGATTTCCCTGTGCTATACAGTAGGTCCTTGTTCCTAATCAATCTCATATATAGTGGTATGTATATGTTAATCCCAACCTCCTAAAGTATCCCCCCCCTTACATTTCCCCTTTAATAATCATGTTTCATTTCAAAATCTTTTAATCTGTTCTCTTTTATAAATAAGTTCTTTTGTATAATTTTTATTAGATTCTGCATATAAGTGATATCTTATAATGTTTATCTTTGTCTGACATATTTCACTTAGTATGATAATTTCTAGGTCCATCCATGTTGCTCCAAATGGCATTATTTCATTCTTTCTTATGGATAAGTAATATGCCATTGTATATATACCGCATCTTCTTTAACCATTCCTCTGCTGATGAACATTTAGGGTTGCTTCCTATTGCAAATAGTGCTGCTATGAATATTAGGGTGCATGCATCTTTTCAAATTACGGTTTTCTCAAGATAAATGCCCAGGAGTAGGATTGCTCAATCGTATGGTAGTTCCAGTTCTAAATTTAGGTTTTTAAGGAGCCTCCATACTGTTCTCCACAGTGGTTGCATAAATTTACATTCCTACAACAGTTCTGGAGGGTTCCCTTTTCTCCATACCCTATCCAATATTTACAGTTTAATTTTTTTGATGATGGCCATTCTGACCGGTGTGAGGTAAAAACCTCACTGTAGTTTCAATTTGCATTTCTCTCATAATTACTGATGGTGAGTATGCTTTCATGTGCTCTTTGGCCATCTGTCTGTCTCTTTGGAGAAATGTCTATTTAGACCTTCTGACAATTTTTGGATTGGGTCGTTTGTTTTTTTTTTTTTATATAAAGTTGCAAGAGATGCCATAGATTAATTGACCATAGGTGTGTATTTATTTATTTCTGGGCTTTCTGTTCCACTGTGCTATACTTCTGTTTTTGTGCCAGTATCATACTTTTTTGATGACTGTATCTTTGGGTATAAGTCTGAAGTCAGGGAGCCCAATTCTTCCTGTTTCACTTTCTTTTTCAGGATTTCTTTGACTATTGAGGGTCTTTTATGTCTCCAAACAAATTTTAAAATTTTGTGCAACTTCCATGAAAAATGCCATTGGTAATTTGATAGGATTGCACTGACTTTGTAGACTCTCTTGGGCAGTATAGTCATTTTGACAATGTGGATGCTTCTAATCCAAGAGCATTATTTATCTTTCCATTTATGTCATTTTTTATTTCCTTCATCATGTCTTACTGGTTTCATAAAACAGATCTTTTGCCTCTTGAGGTGGGTTTCTTCTTAGGTATTTTATTCTCTTTGATTAGGTGGTAAATAGGATTTTTCCCTTAATTTCACTCTGATCTTTTTTGTTAGTGCATAGCAATGCAACAGATTTCTGTTGTATTAATTTTGTATTCTCCAACTTTACCAAATTCATTGATGACCTCTTATAGTTTTCTGGTAGCATATTTAGGATTTTCTACGTATAGTATCCTGTCATCTGAAAACACTGACAGTTTTACTTCTTTTCCAATTTGGATTCTATTTATTTCTTCTTTTGTTTGATTGTCATGGCTAGTACTTCCAAAACTACGTTGAATAAAAACTGTGAGAGTAGATATCCTTGTCTGGTTCCTAATCTTAATGGAAATGCTTTCAGCTTTTCACCACAGAGAATGATAGCTGTGGGTTTATCATATATCACTTTTTAAGTTGGGGTAGGTTCCCTCTATGAGCACATTCTGGAGAGTTTTTATCAGAAATTGATGTTGAATTTTGTTGAAATATTTTTCTGAATCTATTGAGATGACCATGTGGTTTTGATTCTTCAGTTTATTATATTTGGTGTATCAGACTGATTTGCAGATACTGAAGAATCCTTGCATCACTGAGATAAATCCCAACTGATTACAATGTATGATCCTTTTAAGGTTTTGTTAGACTGTTTGCTAATATTTTGTTGAGAATTTTTACATCTAACTGTTCATCAGTGATATTGGCCTGTAATTTTCTTCTTTTTTTGTGGCAACTTTGTTAGTGTGTGTTCCTTCCTCTGCAATTTATTGGAAGAGTTTTTAAAAGATAGGTGTTAACTCTTCTGAATGTTTGATAGAATTCACCTGTGAAGCCATCCAGTCCTGGACTTTGGATTTTTGGAAGTTTTTAATCACAGCTTCAATTTCAGAACTTGTAATTGGTACATTCACATTTTCCATTTCTTCCTAGTTTAGTCTTGGAATTCAGTTTTAAGCACTTGTCTTATATATTACGGTGTCTGCATGCGTATCTACAATTGTTATATCTTCTTCTTGGATTGATCCCTCGATCATTATGTAGTGTCCTTCTTTGTCTCTTGTAATAGTCTTTAAAGTCCATTTTGTCTGACATGAGTATTGCTATTCCAGCTTTATTTTGATATCCATTTGCATGGAATACCTTCTTCTAGCAACTGTATGTGTTCTTAGATAACTGAAGACAGCATATACACAGGTCTTATTTCTGTATCCATTAAGACATATAGGTTGAAGAATAATCCATTTACATTCAATGTAATTATTGATATGTATATATGCCATTTTCTTAATTTTGGGAGAGATTTGTTATTGAAGGATAACAAATCTTTTTTCTCTTCTATGATTTAATGAGTATCTTTAGTTTTGTGTTTGGATTTTTTTAAAAGTGTGTGTGTACATTTTTTGGTTTGCAGTTTTCATGAAGTTTTGATATAGTGGTCTATATATAAATGCAAACTTGTTTTAAGCTGCTGGTCTCTTAATTTCAAATGCAACTTCAGTATTCTAAATTTGTACTCTCCTCTGCTGATGATTGCTTCTTTTGATGTCATATTTGTTTGTGGGTGGTTTCCTACTTTTACTTTATGTTTGGCTTTAATGGTAAGCTTTTCCATTCATAATTTTCTTGTTTCTAGTTATGGCCTTTTCTTCTCTGCCAGAGAAGTCTTTAGCATTTGTTGTAAATCTGGTTTGGTGGTGTGAATTCCCTTAGTTTTTCCTTGTCTATAAAGCTTTTGATTTCTCTGTAAAATCTGAATGAGAGACTTGCTGGTTAGAGTATTCTTTGTTGTAGGTTTTCCCCTTTCATCACTTTAAATATATCATGCCACTCCCTTCTGGCCTGCAGAGTTTCTGCTGAAAAATCAGTTGATAACCTTATGAGAATTCCCTGGTATGTTATTTGTTGCTTTTCTCTTGGTGCTTTTAATATTTTCTCTGTCTTTAATTTTTGTCAGTTTTATTAATGTAGGCATCAGCATGTTCCTCCTTGGGTTTATCTTGTATGGGATTTGCTGTACTTCCTGGACTTTAGTATTACCTTTCCCATGTTAGGAAAGTGATCATCTTTTTTCTCTTCAAATATTTTCCCTGGTCCTTTCTATCTCTTCTCCTGCTGGGGCCCCTATAATGTAAATGTGGTTATGTTTAATGTTGTCCCAGAGGTCTCTTAGACTATCTTCATTTCTTTTCGTTCTTTTTCCTTTGTGCTTTTCCACAGCAGTGGCTTCTACCACTCTGTCTTCCAGATCACTTACTCATACTTCTGCCTGTTATACCGCTATTTATTTATTCTAGTATAGTTTGTTTACATTTCAGTGATTGTTCATCTTTGTTCTTCAAATTCTCTATCTCTTTAATAAACATTTCTTTTAAATTCTTGATGTGTCTCCATTTTATCCAAGATCTTGAATCATCCTAACTATCATTACTCTGAATTACTTTTCATGTATATTGCCTATCTCCTCTTCATTTAGTTGTTTTCATGGGTTTTTATCTTGTTCCTTTATCTGAAATGTATTTTCTATTGTGACATTTTGACTGACTTTCTGTGTTTGTGGTCTCCTTTGCACAGGCTGCAGGATAATATTTCTTGCTTCTGGTGTCTGCTCCCTGGTGAGTGAAGTTGGTTCAAGGGATTGTGCAGGATTCCTGGTGGGAGAGACTGGTGCCTTCCCACTGGTGGGTGGACTGGGGTTTTGTCCCTCTTGTGGGCAGTGCCATGCCAAGTGGTGTACTTAGCGCTGGCTGTGAGCTCAGTATGACTTTAGGGAGCCAGTCTGGGTTAAACATGTTTTTAGCATGAGGGATGTTTTTTAGGGTGGATGCTTGCTACCTCTTTCTTCAGTGTATGCAGGCCATTATCCCCTTGATAGAGATGGGACTGATGTTGTGGTGACCATATCTGCACTGGATACTGAGTACAGATTCCTCTTTGCTTTGGGATTGCCATAGCCTTTGGAGGGGCAGGTCTTCTCTCTCTCTCTAGTCACTGGAGTAGAAGCCCCCAGATCTGTTTCTGAGTTGTGTTTCTGATATGTGGTGTGAGATAGGTGGATTAGAGCGCTCCCACTAGGAGAGGAGCCACTGAGTATTCTCCACAGGAGCTATTCACTTGTCAGTGTGATCTGTGGTGTCACCTTTAAACCCATTGTGCAGGCTCACAAAGTATATTGTTGTTGGCTCTTCTCTCAGCCCACCTTAATCTTGGATATGTCCATAAGTGGCCCTGTTATCTCTTAGGCATTCTTTTCACCAGACCACCAGCATAGATCCACTGAGATCAGGACCTGGGATTGCAATATCCATGTGGGCCCATTGTGGGAGCTATGGAGACAGCTCAGACTCTGGCCTGATCCAACCCCCAAATGAATTCACCCACAAAGCCAGACTCATCTTAGCTGCTTTCCAGTTAGATGTTCCACCAGTGCTGAATTTACAAAGCCAAGAGCAGAGATGTAAATCCATATTTTGCACAGCTGCAAGGAGAGATTTCAGCTCTTCTTCCTTAGTTGCAGGGTACCTGAGGCTCAACTGTTAGTGAATTCCTTGTGTATCTGTGGGAGGAGGCCAGTTCCACATCCTTTTATTCCACTATCTTGTTCAACTCTTCCTTTCAAACTGAAAGGCTCAAAGAAATCCTTATATTTCCTTCTTAATATGACTCAAAATGTTCTTTTCAAGTAAATGCAAATTACTTGGACATCTTGTGGGCCCTGGTGTGCCAGGTGAACCATCCACTGGCCAGGAATAGGACCATGCCATGGGTTTCTCATTAGTGAATTCAACCAACAGCAGATGGAAATTTATATCAACACACTAGCTGTTTCATGGATGTGAAATCTGTGGATATAGAAGAATGACTGTATATTGAAAAAAAAATCATGTTTAAGTGGATCTGTGCAATTCAAACCAGGAATGTTCAAGAGTCAGCTGTGTATTGTTAATTAAAATTATAATATTAAAATTATTATCCAGCCTCTTTTTTATTTTTTTAATGTGACTACTATAATATTGAAACATACCTATATGGTCTCATTATCTTTCTTTTGAACAGCTTCTGTAGAAGACAAAAAAAAATCACAAAACTCCTGATCAACAACAATTTCATCAGTACTACAGTATGGTTCATTTGATGACATGATAAGTTCACTCAAAGTTTTTTTTTTAATCTTAGTGATATCATTTGACTGATTTTCAACCAACTTATTTTTCCTTTAAATTTTGGCATTGAGAAGACAAGGGTCAGAAAGCACCATTGTGAACCTGCAAAATTTTAACTCAAAAGCAGCATGCATGAGAGTTGTCTGGAATAATGATTTTTGGAATTTTCAGCTATGACTACAGCATAGGTAACAATCATTAAATGTAAAAGACTGAAACATTTATCAAAAATTAATACAGCTGGTAATTTCCATTTCATTAAAATATATATGTATTTTCATTTATATATTTTTCTTAAACCACGATCTCTAAGACCTTTCAAAGTTTATAGATTGATATAATGAATTCAGTAAATTTTTAAGGAACATTTTGTGGATTTGCTCATTTTTTTTTCCTGATGAGAGGAGTCAGACTTAATCAGTTTCCCGAAGGACTCAAGATAAATAGTTTAATTTCCTGCCTTAGAACTAGCTTAATTTCTTTCCAGTACTGTGACTTCTTTTAGGTTGAGATAATGTATGCACATAAATTTATTCAACTTTTTGCTACATTTTTGTGTTTCTGAGTTTTAAGAAATTAACTGGAAATATTAAGAGATGGTAAGTCCTCTAGGCAGGGAGTGGGTTGTAAGGGAATACTTTCTAAATTTGAAAATTATAGCAATTTTATAAATCATAATGGACACATTCTGAATACCTGCTATTAGCAGTGGAAGAATTAGTGCCTTCATTAAGAGTAGCTGTTATGTCTCAGTTGTCAAAATTCAGTTAATTTCATAGGATGGCAATCATCAAATTTTATCCAAAGGAAACTTTCTTTTTGGTATCCTTAGATATCTTTAACTTCAGGCACCCAAGCTAATACAAAGCAAAACATTCCTTAGGGTCTATAAAAATAAAAACAAACAACACCCTGCCCTGCCATTGCAGGCTTTAGTCTATGAAACAGCGATTTTCCTAACACAGAAGCCAGATTTGCTTTGGGGAGCACTAATTTCACAAATTTCCACCCAAACTTAGTATAGTCTGAAATACAACCCTTAGACAGAAAAATTTCCGTAGGCTTAGAAAATTGAACCACTTTTGAAAATAAAACTTATTTCCACTTATTGCTAGCCCAATAAATTAGAAAATTTGGACCCTAGACATGTGTTTACTAGTAAATAATTGGTGGTTTGTGTTTCTGAGTTATTCCCATAACAGCCCAATTATAATAGGACTGGAGGCAAGCAGCCATGGTGACACAAATGGTAGGATATGCAGGGAGACCTGAGTCTCATGGCATGAACAACTCATAAGGGTACCAGCCTAGGCTGAGATGGAGTCCTAGAGAGCACTAGCCAGGAGATGCCCATTAGATGGTGCATCACTTGTGGATAAAGGGAGTCCAGAGATAAGATGGTTTCGAAAATGAGGTGGATAACAAGAGACTCAGGACAGGGCATATATGCTGAATCTTAGAGATGTTTTTGATATTAACAATCTCTACAGTAAAGCCATAAACCCTGACCATACACCATAATTTGATACCATTTCAGTGGCTCAGAGACATCAAAATTATTTTCATAATAATACCAAGATTTTGATATTGCATATTTTTCCCTGACATTCTGAGTGTAGAGCTTCCAGAGGCTATGTGAAGGATAAAAAATGATAAATAAATAAATGGAATACATAAAGTGTGATAAATGAATTCAGCAAAAAATATAAAAATCCATCCAGATATTAAAGACATTTGCAACAATGTGAAACAGTGCCATTCTTCTCATAATTTTTTACTGTTTTACAAAATAATTATTTTTTTAAATTAAATTTTTTCTCCTTCCAGTTTTACTGAGATAAAATTGTGTAGAACTGTATAAATTTAAGATGCATAGCATAATCACTTGATTTACATACATTGTGGAAAGTTTGCCATAATAAGTTTAATAAATATATATCATCTCATACAGGTGGAAATTAAAAGAAAAAAAAATTTCCTTGTAAAAGAACTCTTAAATTTACTCTTGGAGTTCCCACTCTGGTACAGTGGATTAAGGATCTGAATGTAGTGGCTCGGGTCACTGTGGACGTGCATGTTCAAACCTGGCCTGGCACAGTGGGTTAAGGATCTGGTATTGCTGCAGCTGTGGCATAGGTTGCAGCTGCAACTTGATTTGATCCCTGGCCTGGGACTTCCATATGCCATGAGTATGACCGAAAAAAAAAAAAATTCGCTCTCTAAACAACTTTCATATATAACATAGCAGTGCTAACTATATAGCATCTTGTACATTACATCCCTTGTACTTATTTATATTATAACTTGAAGTTTGTACCTTTTGACTACCTTCCTCAAATTCCACTCCTACACTCACACACACACACACACACACACACACACACACCCTGCCTCTGGTAACCACATATCTATTTCATTTTCGAGTTTGTTTCTTTGTTTTTGAAGTATAATTGATCTGCAACATTATATTTAATTACATAATGTAGTGATTCAATATTTCTACACATTTCAAAATAATCACCATGATAAGTCTAGTTACCCCCTCTCATCATACAAAGATATTACATAATGATTGAATATATTCCCCACACTGAACATATAATACTGCTGACTTACTGTTTTTGTAACTAAAAGTTTGTACCTCTTTATTTCCCTCAACTATTATTCTTCTCCCCTCAGGTAACCTCCTGTTATTTTTCTCTATATCTATGACTCTGTTTATGCTTGGTTATCATTGTTCATTTGTCTTGTTTTTTAGATTCCACATAAGTGAAATCACATGGTATTTGTTTTTGTTTTTCGCTTTTTTTTTTTTTTTGGTCTGTCTTATTTCACTTAGCATAATATCCTATAGGTCCATCCATGTTGTTGCAGATGGCAAGATATCATTCTTTTTTTTAATGGCTGAATAACATTCCATTGCAAATATATATCACGTCTTATTTATCCATTTATCTGTTGATGGGCACTTATGTTGCTTGCATATTTTGGCTATTGTAAATAATGCTGCAAAAATATAGAAATACAGATATCTTTTTTGAATTAGTATTTTCATCTTCATCAGATAAGTACCCAGGAGTGGAGTTGCTAGATTGTATGGCAGTTCTATCTTCAAATTTTTGAGGAATTTCTACTCTTTTCAATAGAGGCTGTACCAATTTACATTCCCACCAAGGGGTCCCACATTAGGGGTCCCTTTTCTCCATATCCTGTCCAACACTTGTTATTTGTTGTCTTTTCGAAAATAGCCATTTTGACAGGTGTGAGCTGATACTACACTGTGATTTTGCTTCACATTTCCCTGATGATTAGTAATGCTGTGTATCTCAAATTATAATTATTTTAAACAAAAATATGTTAACATATAATGGATGTATTACTGCTGTTTTAAGTGAATTAATAAGTGCTTTAAATTTTTCTCAGTTTTAATTTGTAATGTGCTAGATATTAGTAGAAATAACCCATATAAATCAAGTTTCTTTGAAATGCTCATTAACTCTAAGTGTATAAAGGAGTCGTGAGTCAAAAAACTGGGGAATTATTATTTTACATTAACAGATTAAAACTGAGAGATTACTCTTCTCAAAAGACACTGACCATGAATATTATAAAGTTAAATCTTCTAATAAAGAAATAAGCAGTAATTATTCTTAATAATATTAGTCTTTATTACAAATTTATTCAAACTATATTCAGATGTACAAAGGAAAGTTTTTTGTGTGACTGTATAATCTCAAATTTTACACTTTAAAATCAACAATAATTTGGCCTTTTCAAGTTTAATGAATGGTCTTTTGTTTTCCTATTTAAATAATCATTATATGTATCTTAGGTTCAGATTCTTATTGTTGCTGAATTTAAGTCTTTCTGGTGATTCTCTCTCTTGAGACCAATGCTTTCTGAATGCCACTTCTTTCTTCTCTTCAAAGGACACCTGCGGTATGAAGATGTCCACTCTATCTTTATGAAAGCAGAGACCATATGGGCTTGGATCATATGGTGTCTTATAAATTCAATTTCTGCTGCAGTTTCCATCTGGGTTGGCAACTTTAAGGTGTGATAGATTCCACTGGGAATTTTGAGTTATATTGGGATACAGTATCTGGGTGAACGACTGGACCATTTTCACATGCCTTCTGCATCCTCTTGTCTCTGATTAGTCCTCTGCGTGTTCACATGTCCTTTCAGAATTTGTACCTTTTTTCACTAGGGTCAGCAGCAAATCCCTTCACAAGCACTCAGGGGTTTGCCTTTGGACAGTGCAATGTTCAACATTTATTCAGGAGATTTTAAAGAAACACTTCCTCATCAATGATCAGTTTGGAGCAAGTAGAGGAAATAAACTTGGCATGTTAATCACTGTCCTACTGTCGTGTCTCTTCTACACTCCCCATCTCTTGGGGATAGAGGGATGAGCTTTACTCCCCTTTCAGTTTTACTGGGATGACCCTGACTCCCTCTTCTTCCTTCGTGATTCCATTTTCCCTGATCAGCTCTTATGCTAATGAGATAAGACAAATTTGAACTTATTTCAAAAATTTTATGTGTGTACATATAATTTTTATATTTTTATATAATCTGAGAAGAGATGAAGAGATAGCTTCAAAAATCTATAGCAAACTTTATACCAGATAATAGCAAACATTGTACCAAATAATAAAATGTTAGAAACATTTATAGTAAATTCAAGAACAAAACATGGATGTTCAACATCACCTGCAGTATTCAAAATCTGCTTGCAGTTCTTATATAACACACTAAGACAGCAAAAAGGCAGTATAAAGAGAATGGAAGAGACATCACAGATATATTTACACTAATGTTATGGCTAATTTGGAAAACCAAGAGAATTATCAGTCATGTTGGTAGATTTGTAAGAACTTTTAGCATGGTGGCCTGCTATAAAATAAATATAAGAATGTCAGTAGCTTCCGAATTCCCTTAAAAAGTAAATAAAAATAAAGTTCACAGTAGCAGTTAAACATCGGTGCAAGTGAGAACTTGCTTATTCTCTCTTTTATTTATCCCTTTCTTCTCGTTTCTCAGAAACTACAGTTAACAAGTTGGAGAAGAAAAACAAGTAGAGAAAGAAGAAGCCAGAAGTCGAAGAGGAGACATTGGTTGATCAAATAATCCCGTCTTGCAGTACCTATCTGGGGATGGCAGATATACTTAAAATTAATTTCAAAGCTTTCATTACATAATGGTGCCAGACAATTTAATTTGTGAGATGAGATGATGTTAATTTATAATGCAAAAACATCACGTGATTACAAAAATCCTGACACCACCTGAGTTTTCATGCAAGGCAATGGAAAATAAAAGTCTACTGAATGTGTTTTAAAGAAACATGGAAGACAAAATTAAGTTGCTTTGTGATTTCATCTATGAGTAATGCTAATTTAACTTACTGATTCTATTCATTCATAAAAGTATATTTATTTAATGTCTGACTTTATTGAGTCATAAAATAAGTATATAGAACATATTTTACATAAGTAAGTCATAATTATGACTTTGGATCTTTGCTTTGGCAAAAGTTAGGAAAATCTGAAAGCAATTTTTAAAAACTGTAAGATTCTGATTTCAAAATATGCACATGCATTTGTACTAACTAGGAATTGCAAGTATTTTGAAATGTAGTGCAGATTATTTTAAATAATGAAAAAAGTAGTTGTAATAGGGAACCATAAACTTTTACATCTTTAAGATATTTATACTATTACCAGTATATGTACAAAATCTTAACTCATAACATGGAGCCCAATGGCCATGGACCCTGTCAAACCTTTTCCCTAATCCTTAAAGTAGAATTAATTGCTTCCTCTTTGTGTGCTCCCCTTGCTCCTCTTAAATAATGCCTGCATTTTGGGGTGCTGCAGTGAAGTCAGTTGTCTTTTTCTGTTAGATTAGGCTCCCTAAGAATAGGACTAATTTCCTCTTTGTCCTTGTATTCTTCATGTTTTGCATAATTCTAGATACCTATTAGAAAAGTAATGCATAATAATTCTGTTGAAAGAAATATTCATATGTAACCTAGAATTCTTAAGAGTCATGAATTTTTTACTGTTGTGAATGATTATGTTTTCTAAATTTACTATATTCCTTTTGCTTTATTACATTGTTTAGCAATTTTTATTATATGATTATACACGAACCATGCTTATATCTTTGGCTTATATCTTCAAAGATTTGAATTTACATAAACTAAGGAAACTATTATAAAATGTGTATTAAAAATTATGACTTTTGAGTGACATGCTATTACACATATTGTAATAAAATACAACATAATTTTACTTTATGAAACTAAATAATGGAAAATTCTGAATATTTGCCTGTTATGCTATGAATAATGAGAAAAGATTCACTTTGATAAAGTAAAAGAGCCACAAATCTATGTAATTGTTGATAACAGAGCCAATATTTTAAAGAAAACAATATAGTGGCTTAATATAGTCCAATTGAATTTTAAATTCTATAAATAAAATATAAGTAGCTAAGAAAGAAACATATTTCAAAAGGAAAATAAAACAGTATGTACAAGGCAGAAGCAAACCAAAAAAAACACGATAAAGATCTGGAAAATATTTTAGAACTTCATAGTATGCTATGAAATGATCTACATTCAGTATGTCTGACAATGACATTTATTGACCTAATTTAGCATAATATGAGAAACACAAATGGTGTTTTCACCCTGTTTTCCTCTTTTAAAAAATATCTATGTCCTTTTCTTGAAGTGCAAATTTTACCTCGCATAAATGATGCATTGAATCTATAATCTATCTTCCTTCCTTCCTTCCTTTCTTCCTTCCTTCCTTCCTTCTTTCCTCCCTTCCTCCCTTCCTCCCTCCCCTCCTTCCTACCTCCTTCCCTTCTTTCCTTCCTACCTTCTACTTTGCATCCACCTATGTTTTTCTTTCTTTTCTTTTTTAACTTTCTCTTTTTCTAAATGAAACCCTGTTTCTTGCCTCCTTTGGCCTAATATAGCAGCCATGGTTGTGTACTGCTCAGGTCTTCCCTTCAAAAGTGATACACTGGAAGCAATGCTGTTGGTTTACTGACTCCAACTGCCAAAACTCTGAATCCATCACAGCATTCACATACAGGATAGATTTCTCCCTGGGCTGCTCTCAGACGATTGTGCATGGCGGAGAGAAGAGAACATGGTTTCTTTCTGACAAAGGACTCTTCAAGTGTGCACTTCTTGCTCTGGGATTCCTCTTCAGACTGGTTGACAATTTCTCTTAAGTGCATTGCAGTCCGGGACTCTTATTCACTCCTCCTTTTTTTTTTTTTTCCCTATCCCCTTTAATAGTTGCCAGACCTGCACTTGGTCTAAAAAGTCTCTCTGCTTATTACTATTCCTTCTGTCCTTTACACTTCATTGACTTTTCCCCAAATAAATCTTTTGCACATCCAATTCCATCTTGGTGTCTACTCCAAGAAGACTTGAACTTAGCAAATCTATATATGCTGTCCAAAAACTCTCAAAGATATTGTCTCACAATCTTACCTCGCAAAATCAACAGAAATTACCTCCCATCCCCTAGAGATTCTAAAAGCAAACTTACATTCTTATCAATCATCTCTTCCTTCCAGATTATTAAAAAGAGTTGATCCTTTGCTTTAGATTAAAGGTGACTACAATTTACTTGCCACATTTTCCAGTGAGTGGTAAAATCTAATTGTTATACCCTTAAAATTGAGTTGAAGCTTCTAAGACCAGATCACAGGAAGCCTTTTAGATTTCAACTAAATCTCAGAACACACATATGGGGAGGCCTGAGACACTAATTGAGAAGGCAGATTATCCTGAGACTAGAAAGAAATCACACACTGGCCCCTGGTCCATAATCCCAGATAAATCCTTCCTTCTGTCCATTTTCACCAAGGTCCAAGGCATGAAGGAAGAGTCCAGACCCACCATATACCAACAATCTCTCTATGGTACATGGAACAGAAGAAGATAGAATAAAATTATGATTGTTTTAAGTTTCTAAGTTTTAGAGTAGTTCACTATACAACAGTGGATAACATGAACACTCTTGCCCTGTCTATGGACCATTTGTCATCCTTGTTCTCTGTCCCTATCCCTGTTGTTTTGGAAAGGTATAGAGGTCTTGTTTGTCTCCTTTGCCTCTAATCATCAAATTCACATTCTCTTCTGATAACATTTTAATATGCTTAAATCTTAAAAACACAAACCCTATGGACTAGACTTGTCGATCTAAAAAAATAGATGCTAAAATTTCACTAGCTAAATAACATAAACATGTCTATCTTGCTGTTCTTAGAGTCTTATGGGGGTGTTAAGACTGTCAGAGAAGCTTCAATACACGATCATTCAGAGACCTGTGCTCTTCTCACCTGATGTAGCCATCCCATAGGAATCATCACAGTCTGCCTCAATCACACAGAGGAGAAAAGAGGTGGAGTATATTTTCTCCTCCAGACATGAGAGTGGAACACCATAAGACTGGTCCTGTTACACTGGCCAGCACAGAGTCAATAGGTCTCTAACTGCAAGGGATCCTAAGCTACAGTCAACTTGCTGAGCCAAGAATAAGAGAAAATGATTCTTGGAGAAGAACACAGGCTCTCTCTGTATTTACTATTTTACTACTAGATTAAGTACATTATTTGTTAATATGCCCCAAATAACTGTGAAACATGGGCATTTTGTAATTCTCATATAAAGAAACAGTAAATAATTGTATGAGTTCACACTATAGAATAACTCCACAAGAGCTGTGTTTACATGTTCTCTTCCTATTTCTTCTCCCCTCATTGCCTTCAACCTTGAGGTATGTCTGCAACTACTCATAGCACAAAGAACATCGTACATAGCTAATGTACATTTAATAAATGCATAATTTATTTATTAAGTAGCATTTTTTTTCAAAAATGTTAGATGTCATCATTTTATATGTAAAATTGGTTGTTATGTAGCATTTATTGAGCAGTCTAACCTTTTCCTACTAATAAGGGCTCCTGGTTTTTATTATATTATGCTATAGGTAAATGGATCTATTTTAGGTCCTGCTATTCTGTCCACATGTTCACTATCTTTATTGCACTATTTTAATTACCATACCTTTATAATAATTCTTTATATGACAAAGGGCAAGTACCTCACTTCCAAATTATTCTTTTACAAAACCATATTGGTTGTACCTCATCTTATTACTATGGTTTAGACCCAACATTTCTGGTAGATAAAAACTGGGCCAAAAAGAGGAGCTCTATGTGCTATTCTTCATCAAACAGCCATAAGTAATTAAGTTCTCTGAAATTGTCTTAATAGCATATAGTAAATGAAGAAATATTTATTCAAGAAAATCTGAAGTTCCCCTTGTGGCTCAAGTGGTAATGAACCCAACTAGTATTCATGAGGATTCGGGTTTGATCCCTGGCCTTCCTTAGTGGGTTAAGGATCTAGTATTGCTGTGAGCTGTGGTGTAAGTCGCAGACATGGCTTGGATCCCGCCTTGCTGTGGCTGTGGTGGAGGCCAGCAGCTGCAGCTCCAACTCAGCCCCTAGCCCAGGAATTTACATCTGAAATATGTGTGGCCATAAAAAGCACAAAGCAAAAAGAAAAAAATGCAATGTTTAGAGGGATATTTAGATGTGTAAACACTTACACAGAAAAGATCTCTAATCAGTAGTATAATCTACTACCTTAAGACAGAAAAAAAATGAAGAGCAAACTTTACTAAAAAGAAGGTAATAAATAATTAATATTTGAGGAAAATAATAAAATATGTAATAGAAAATAATAAAATCAACAAAATCAAAAATTGGTTCTTTGAAGGATGGACAAAATTGACAAATCTTTAGCAATACTGCCCATTTTAAAAAGAGATTTAAATAACCATAATCAAGAACGAAAGAGGAGACATTATTATCGACCTTGCAGAAATATAATTATAGGAGAATACTATGAATTATATGCCAAAACCAAACTAGATAAGATGGACAAAATTATAGAAACACATAAACTGGGAGTTCCCATCGTAGCCTAGCGTAAACAAATCCTCCTAAGAACCATGAGGTTGTGGTTTGATCCCTGGATTTGCTCAGTGGGTTGAGGATCCTGCATTGCCATGGGCTGTGGTATAGGTCACAGACAAGGCTCAGATCTGGCATTGCTGTGGCTGTGGTGTAGGCCGGCAGCTGTAGCTCCAATTCGACCCCTAGCCTGAGAACCCCATATGCCATGTGTGTGGCCCTAAAAAGCAAAAATAAATAAATAAATAAATAAATAAACTATCAAAACTGACTCAAAAAGATAGCAGAAACCCAAACACACCAATAACAAGTAAAAGAACTGAATCAATGACAAAAAATGTCCAGAATCAGAGATTTCATTGGTTACCAAATGTTTAAGGAGGAGTTAACAGCAATCTTTCTCAAACTTTTCCAAAAAGTTGGAGATGTAACTCCTCCTAATTATTTTTATGAGTACAATATTGCCCTGATACTGAAACCAGATAAAGACATCACAAGGGGGAAAAAATAAAAAAACAAAATAAAAATAAAAACTACATACAAATATCCTTCATGAACATAAACATAAAAGAAAACAGAGTTGCAAATCAGTGTCATCTTGAATTAGGCAATCATTTCTTAGATATGTTACGAAAAGCATGAGCAACAAAAGTAAAATATAGAAAAATTGCCCTTAGCTTTTTTTTTAATTAAAAATTTCTGTGCTAAAAAAGACACCACCAAGGAAGTGAAAAGATAATCCACAGAAGTGGAGAAAATGTTTTCAAATCAAGTATTTAATAAGGGGCCTGTACTTTGCACTTGTATAGATTAATCAGTCTTACACAGATAGTATATATTTTCCTATTATTGCTCAGGATCACTAGCTTGTCATCACATTGCCCCAAACTTTTCTTTTTTACTTTGAAAAATTTGTCAGTTAGATTAAAGATTTATTTGTGTAATTTTCTCCCAACAAGAATGTCTTCATCTCTAAATACTTCTCTATGTTACCATTGTTTGTGAATCATAGGTTGCAAAGCATGAAACATTGTATCTTCCCCTCACAATTTTGTAAGGAAAGTTTCTTTTTCCTCCTAACAAGTAAAGAACCACTTTTTTTGCCCCCACTTAACTTCAGTTAACCTTCTCACATGCATCTTTGGATTTAGCTCATATATGTAGGTGAACACTTTTAAAGAAATGTGTATAATAACAAAATTTCTGTGAGAAAGTTGATGATTCGAGCAATAATATGCAAACTAATATTTTAAATTCAACTTAAATGTGATTAACACTGATTTATAAACACAGATACTCACTCAAATGTTATAATTTTCCAAAAAGTATAAATCTTTATTGTCAGGCCCCATGAAGAAGTATAGAGGATCATCTGCCTTGGATCCCATACTGAATACATAATGGATGAGGCAGAGCTTAAGAGCATGTTCTCTGACCTCAAGTTCTTTCCAGAACGATAAAGGAATACATTCCTTTTAATATGATAGAATAGTTTGAACATCTTGATAAAACACTAGCCAGGATTTTCATTGGTTATAGAATAGAAATTACATAGATGTGTTTTCTACTTAGCCATACAACTTCTCATGGTGCTTAGTATAGAGTTTATAAAGATGTAGATGCAAATGGAAATATATACATGCATAAAAATATATGTATATATACATACATGTGTATATATATATGATGTATATGTGTGTGTGTACACACACGTGCTTATAGACACTTCCTGCTTACAGAGACTTTTAAAACAAAATTTTCAGTCCTGAGATTATACCCTATAAGTAGTGTTCTGAAAGTTTATAACGAAATTCATTACACTATATTTGTCTTTATTGTGCTAGGGTTTATAACTTTCATTAAAATAACACAGGGCATGTTTGCTTTAATAAAAATTGTACTAAACCTGGAATGAAGACAATTAGCATAATTCCTGCTAAAGGGTGATTTGAGAACTCATGAAATCCTTCATTTTTTTAAAAAAAGGAACCCTGACTTGAACCTTGATATTTATTCTATATCATGCAACCTTGTGAACATGAGTTAAATCTCTCAGTAAAAGCAAGTGAAATGCAAAGTTTAGTTCAAAAGAAAATTAATACTTCTGTAAGTTAGTTGAGTGTGAAAATAAATTAAAACTGTAAAAATTTTAGGAGTTCCCCGTCAGTGGAAATGAATCTGACTAACATCCACGAGGACACATGTTCGATCCCTGGACTGACTCAGTGTGTTAAGGATCCCATGTTTCCGTGAGCTATGGTGTCGGTCACAGAAGCTGCTCGATCTGGCATTGCTCTGGCTGTGGCGTAGGCTGGGGGCTACAGCTCCAATTTGACCTCAAGTCTGAGAACCTACATATGCTGTGGGTGTGGCCCTAAAAGGAAAAAAAAAACACATAAAAAAATTGTAAAACTTTTTAAAAATCTAAGTTCATTAAAGGTAAAAATTAGAGTTTCTTATGATTCAATAGGTTAATGATCTGGCATTGTCACTGCAGAAGTTAGCGTTACTGCTATAGCGACAATGGTAGTGTCCCTGGCCCAGACACTTCCACATGTCAAGGGTGTGGCCAAGAAAAAAAATTTAATTAAAAAAATTAAAAAGGTAAAAATCACCCCAAGGTGACATGGAGAGCACACATGACAATCTTAACATTGTCCGAAACATAATATGGAGCATGGGTTAAAAAAATAATAAATTAATATTTTTGTAGAATACAAAGAGTGAAAAAAAATATTTTGCTTTTAAATCACCTTTTTAAGATGATAACATAGGTATTTGTCTTATTTACTCATTTTGCTAACCTTTGATACCAGAAAGTATTCTTCAGAGTGGAAAGGATATGACAATCACTTGTACACGACAATTATTTACATTGTATATTTTAGCTGGAGAATCTTCATAAATAAAACTTTGCTTCCAGAGTTCCCGTCATGGCTCAGTGCTTAACAAATCTGACTAGGAACCATGAGGCTGCGGGTTCGATCCCTGGCTTTGCTTAGTGGGTTAAGGATCCTGCGTGCCATGAGCAAAAATTTAAAAAAATTTTGTCTTTAAATTTAAAAACTTATTTTACCTTGTGGTTACACTATTAGCCATATTATCCTTTTAATAATGTGTGATTTTGGCATTATTTTGTTTTCACCTTCTTGCGTTCGTGAGAAACTGTACATTAGATTAGTTCTATTCTTTAATTCTTCATGCACCTCCTTAGTCTGATAACTGATTTACTTGGTTTCTTCCTCTCTAGAATTCTATTAACATCTTCTTTTTCAATCTTATTCTTCTTCCTCCTCTTCTGTTTTTAAACTACTCTCATAATGTCATACAGACGTACTCTAGAAAACTAACGCACTGGTCACTAGAAAGCAGGATTTATGTAGGGTGTCAACTTTAAAAAGAGAGGGCCAGAAGAAGGCATGCACTGAAAATGACAGACTGTATATGTCAGTTGATCTGAAAAGGAGTCAAGAACTCAGAATTTAAGGCCCAAAGACTGCAATGGTATGAATACTACCCAGCAGTAGAATACAAAATCTGAGTTCATGTGATATAGATTTTCCATATTGATGAAACCTGTGGGCCCAGATTTTCTGAAGTCATTTGTTTCTTTTCATTATTATTATTGTTTAGATGTAAAAAATTAATGCCTGTGTAGAATGAAAGGTTTGAAAAGGATAATTAATTATAAGATTGACAGGTTCATTTAATAGACTATTTTTTGAAGTCAATGAAAAGACATCAAAAGTGAAGGAGCTAAATCCATGCACACCTAAACATCTAGAAACCATCATAGACTTTTTGGGCATAAGAACACATATACTGATTTCTTCCCCCTGCTTTGCTACACAGCTGGAAGCCATAGTCCTAGTGGCATACCCTGGGAGGCAGAGCAGGAGTGCTTCGACTAGATGCACCTAGATGGACTTCTCAAGGAGAAGCTGGCACTGGCAATATAGGCGATGAAGCAGTTTGATGGGGAGTCTTAGGGGGCCTCTATAACTATAAGAAGGCTTGTCTAAAATGGTGTGTAACAATCTGCAGGGACTCCTAAAATAATTGGGAGAGAATTTGCGGTAGGAACAAGAGACACTATGATTTCATCACTAGTGTTTATTACTCCTTTGGAACAGTAAAGCTAAAGAACAGTCAGATACAAAGAGAAATACAGAAATCAGCAATCACAGGCAAATGTTTAAGACTGCTTTTCTGAAAGCAGAAACACATTGAAATCAAGGTTCAAGCTATGGACATAAATGTTTTTAATGAAGGTGAGCAGAAGAATGTGAGAAAAAAAGATCCTAAAAGATGGCTTCATTTATTCTTCTAATTAATTTACATTAGCATTTTTTTTCTATAACTACTGAGAAACCAAACTTTCAATTTTTGGTGAATAAGGACTGAGAGAGGGCAGAGAATGAGTCAAATAAAGTAGACTGTTTCCCTAAAGATAAAGCCATTTAAGTCATAGGATGCAGATGAGAAGTTTTAAGTATTACTCATAAGAGGTCATTACTGTAGAACTGTGCGTATTAAATTCTGCTTAATTTAAAAACAGAGACATATCAGCACTCTTAAGGTCAATTTAATTAAAACTGGAAAAAAGTCACTCATGTTTGAGATTATGCATTTCATTTCAGTGGCCTTGATCATAGGAGAAATTCTTTAGTCTATTTTCAGAGATACATTTTTTTCAACTCCAGAATTGGTTACTTAAAAATGTGTGAATTACATAATTTTGTATCTTTTGAAACCTCATTTTAAGTGAATCTTTTTTTGTCTTATGATATTCAGCAGTGGAAAATTTTAAGTATATATCATATGCTAGATAAATCATCGAGTAATTTACACTACACTTAATTTCAAATATTTCCTTTTTATATTGCCAGGTTGCTTCTGATAAGAACAGGGCAGCATTTTTCTTTGGAGTTGTGCTAAAAAATCTAAATAAAATCAAGCAGTAATTTCTGTAATGTTAATTTAAAAGAGTTGTAGCTACACTCAAGGCAGTATAAAAGTGAAAGGTGTAAAATCAATATGAGTTAAGACTTCTTGATTTCATCAAATTTATCATATAGCTTTAACTCTTCTTCCAATTTAGATTAGTCTACAGAACATACTGAAATGCCAAGCATGTTACATAAGCCAACAAAAGAGTGAAATCAGCATTTGGAGGATTTGTATAACCAACGGGATAAGATTATTAAGCGTTCAAATTTAGGGATTATTTAAAACAACAGAATATTTTTAATTCGATTCTTTCTATAATTGAAAAGAAATTCTTAATAGTTCTTAAATGCCAAGATTCACTAATGACAAGGTTGAGAAAAACTTGAAAAACATCTCTACGTGAAAGAACTGGAATAAGATAACATTAAGTACTAAGGAACAATTGTAAAATGGAGAATGTGTAGGTAATTGTTAAATACAATAATACCTCCCCAAAAAATCAGTCCTTTAGTTGCATACAATTAGTATTTGAAGTAAATAATAAGAGAAAGACAAGTGTGTCAACCATTCATTCTCTGTCAACATGGGATCAAAGGAAATCAAAATGGAAATTAAAGGTAAAACTAGAAGATACTGTTCAAAAGCTCAAGAATTTACTGATGCTACTAGAAGAACCCAGTGATCTTCCCTGGCAAAAGATTCTGAAATACTTGCAAAGCTGCAAGCAAGCACACATGAAAGCAGAAAGCAACTATGTGTGCATTTACTAATGAAGACAGGACAAAGGTTCCCACCAAGGCTTCTGCTTGTTTCATTCATCCTTTCATAAACCTCTATTAAGAGAACATTCCGCCCATTTCTGTAATAAGTAAGGGCAGACACAAAATAATAAAAGTATGTTTCTTCCCATGAGAATTGTAGTTTGGTTAAACACAAAAAGATTTGGCCTGAAATTTGTGGATGAGAAAGATGGAGACCTAGCTTCCAGCGCTAGGAAGAGGAAGGAAACAGGAACATCAGATGCAGCGATTGCATCTGTACAACACATAAAAGTGGAGCTCAGAGATGCCAGCCCCATGCGCTTCTAACTTCACTGTACCACTGAATCACTATGAGCTGTGCAGAAAAGAGATTATATTTGATGGAACTGAGCCATCAGAAAGTCTTAAGGACATTTCTGACAGGTGTGCAGTGCAGGAGAAACAATAATTACCAGAAAGGAAGAATAGAAACCTAAAATGTATATCATATTTATTCAAGTATAGCACTCATAATTTTTGTCTTAATTGATTTGCTCAATTTTTATAGTAAAATCAACAGAATTTACTTGCTTTAAAGCAATGATTTATTTTTATTTTTACTATTTTTTACTATGTCAATTTTGCTAAGTTGAAGCTACATTTTCCAGATTCCCTTCCTTATAAGGTTCTGGGCTAGTGTTGCCCACAAGAGAAATTAGCTGGAGGTTTGGAAGGCAGCAGTGAAGCAGTAGGCTTCAGTTATGCAGGTAAAATCGCACATGTTGTCGTTGATTATCTGGCTCACCTCCAAGCCCTCACTCCTCCACATCCCATTGTTTCTCCTCATTACACTTTTCAGAGCTCTGGGTCAGGTGTGTGGGCAGCAGCTATTTCTGCAGGTCACCTATGTGGTTTGGCTCAGATGTAAGGAGAGAAAAATAGGGGTTCCAGTTTCTGCTATGGGTTCCTGATTTTCCTTGAAGATTACAGTTGATTTTTGCAGGTCTCAGTTTGTTCCTGATTTCCTCCTTTGTGCTGCCTGGAAATGGCCTGCCTTGCTAAATTTAATTCAGGGCTTCCATCAGCAAAAGCAGGGATAACAGCCCTTCAAAGACTTTTTCAGCAGCTCCTTCTGTGTTCCCTGATTAGTGAATATTTTCTGATCCACCACCCACTTGCATTCAGAGCTTGATTTTCCTTACTTCTCCCATAATTACATAAGGTCTCAAGCCTATAGTAAATTATTTATTACGTGTCAGGTACCAGACTCTAATGGATTCAGGCATGAAATGAAGAGGGTTCATTTTTTCCAACTTAACCAAGAATTTAATTCCTACATTTCTATTACTCAAACATACTTCCAAAAAGAAATCAGAGTAATTTAAGTGCTATCTTAAAATCCTTTTATCCATACTGGTAAAATTTATATTGAGGAATAGATAGTTAAAATAATATAAGCTGTATTTTCTTTCTTGGCCCAAAGATCATAGGATGTGTATAATATATAGTCTTCGGATAAGGGTGTAATAGGGAAGAACAAGTCTGACTCCATATTAGATCTGTTGCTTTTATTTTAACCTTACTTTAACCTTTGTCCTCTGTCACTTGTTCTTAGTCATCTTGGTTCTGCACCTTTTGCAAAAGGATGGTACCTATACCCTGAGATATACAGGACAGCCTATTCTTTTTTTTTTTTTTTTTTTTTTTTTTGCCTTTTGTCATTTTATGGCCGCGGGTTTATGGCCGCACCCGCGGCATGTGGAGGTTCCCAGGCTAGGGGTCTAATCGGAGCTGTGGCCACCGGCCTTCGCCGCAGCCACAGCAACACAGGATCCGAGCCGCGACTGCAACCTACACCACAGCTCACGGCAACGCCGGATCGTTAACCCACTGAGCAAGGGCAGGGATCGAACCCGCAACCTCATGGTTCCTAGTCGGATTCGTTAACCACTGCGCCACGACGGGAACTCCGTGGACAGCCTATTCTTAAAACTATGACCTTTAAGAGTATTACATTTTTAGATAAAAATCTTGCAGAAGAGATAATAACATTTGTTTTGCTGGAGGTTTACAGGAACATCCTGACCTGACCTAAGTAGACAGCAAGAAGAACAAAGGATCCCACACCAAGAAATTTGCAACAACTAACCATGCCCCTCCCCTACCTTTCCTTATAAAAGGCTTTGCTGAATGCCTTCAGGGATTTCATAGCTTTTTAGGGCATGAGCCGCCCTTCTCCTTGAACAGCCCTGCAATAAACCTTTCTCTGCTCCAAACTTTGATATTTCAGTACAGTTTGGCTTCACTGTGCATCAGACACTTGGATTTGGGTTTGGTAACAAGGGCAGACTCTACTCAATACAAATTCGGCCATGACTACTCACCATATTTTTTAATGTAATCAATTGTGTTTTTGATCTGCTCTTTGTTCTGTGATTATTTGCTCTTTAGTGTTTCATTCCTTTCAATGCATTAATATTCATACAAACTGAAATACAACTTGTTCGAACAATGTTTGGCATGACAGGCTAGTCACTATTCAGAACCTAGAGGTAACACCCATACCTTAAATCTGGGATGGCTTCATGAAGAATAATGACAACATAAGCAGCAAAAAAAAAAAAATCAAAACAAACAAAATATATATATACACACACACACACAATTGAAATAAGTACTGAAAGCATCTCTTTTGCTCCTTTCCTGTTTACCCATTTCTGTATCACTCTAAGCTTAAAAAGTTGAATCATAGGAATGAGAGAACTAGGCAATTTAACCCAACTCCTGATTAATGCGCTCTGGAATGCACACCATGCCTTGTCCAACCTGTTGATTATTTTCCTAGATAAAAGAAGTAAGAACGAAGAATGAAGCAGTTAAAAATGACTAGCTCTTACCCGCTATAGCCCCCATAGCAATCCTGCAGACAGATCACTCAGGCAGGAAAACATCTGAAGAGATAGCCAGTGTGCACACAACTGAGAAAGATGCAGAATCCGACCTCCTGCTTCAATGACTTACGGAGACTCTCCCCCCTTTTCCCTCTAAAAACTGTCATGCCTGAGCAGAATCTTCAGAGATGGACTCAGGACACGAGACTATCTTCCCCCCAGATTGCTGGCTTTTCTGCTTAAATAACCTTTCCTTTCTAATGACACTTGCCTCTTGAATTATTGGCTTTTGACTGATGAGCAGCAATACTACATTCAATAGGCATTTATTTTTTCGTATAAATGCTCATTTAATCTTCTCTATCATAGAACATTTAGAAGTTGATATTATTAATCTCAATTTAAACATGAGGGGCTAAACCCCACACACTGAATTTTTAGAATTGCTTTTAAGTAGCAAGAGCTCATAAGTAGCAGAGAAAATATTTGAACCTAGATCTGCCTATTGTGTAAGGTTATATTTTTTACACCAAAATTATCTGCTTCTCTTCACAATTCACATATCTTTTTCTTTCCTTCAAAACTCAACATTTGGTTTTAAAGAAATGTAACATTTTCTTTATTTTTTACATCCTTATATATAGCTCATTACTTAAAACCAAATTAATCCTATGAAACAGCATGCAAGGTTTAAAAAAATATTTTGGAGTATAGTTGACTTACTAAGTTGTCTTAGTTTCAGGTGTATATCAAAATGAATCAGTTATACATATACATACATCCATTCGTTTTCAGATTCTTTTCTCAAATAGGCTATTACACAGTATTGAGTAGACTTCCCTGTGCTATACAATATGTCCCTGTTACCTATTTTTTATACAACAGTACATATATGTCAATCCCAAGCCCATGATTTATCCCTCCACCCTCCATATTTCCCGTTTCGGTAACCATAAGTTTGACTTTGAAATCTTTGTTCTGTTTTGTAAGTTCTTTTGTATCATTTTTATTAGATCCCACATATTAGTGGTCATATGATATTCATCTTTCTGTGACTGACTTACTTCACTTAGTATGATAATTTCTAGGTTCATCCATGCTGCTACAAATGGCATTATTTCATTCTTTTCTATGGCTGAGTAATATTTCATTGTGTATATGTACCACATCTTTATCCAATCCTTCAGGGTTTTAAGATGAAATATTGTTGTTGTTATTGATGTCAAAGGTAATATGCAAACTGTTTTGTATGGCTACCTTGAAAATATTTTTTCCAAAATTATCAAATCTGACAAGGATGTTTTGGCCATCATAAAAACAAAAGCCAATGACAACAAAACAGAAAGCAGGGAGGGAAGTAGGAGAGTCTGGGTCTTGAATTTATAGTAGTATCTTGATGTAATTAAAATCTTCTGGAAGTGCTTTCTCAGTTCAGCCAGTTTGGAAATATGACAATAATCATCTCTCTCATGACATTACAGTACTTCACTTGTTAAACATTTAAAGAGCAAAAGAGGAAAGATACATGTGTTGGCTTCAGTCCCAGTTTAAGGCAGGTTTGCCCATGGATTACTAGAAGCAGTTTTATAATTGCATTCTGTTTACCCACTCATCTGTGGACATTAACAAGGTTTTATTTTATTGAGAGATTGCGATGGTTTGGGTTGGGGGGAGAAAATGTCCACTTACTATTCCATTTCTGCATTTCCAAAGCATGAAAGAGATTAAGCAGTGGAAAGTATAACCTGTCTTTGATACTATGTTCATGAATCTATCTTCCCAAAATGATTTTGTCATGACAAAAAATTATGATGATTTTGATGATTCGGACATAAAAATTTATGAGTAGAGAACGTAAAAGAGAAAAAGCTGAAACCCATGATTAAATTAGCAAAGATAAAAAGATCTAGCATGAGTGATAAATGACAAATATGTCTTATGATTTAACAATGGATAGCTATTAAGAAATCCATCATCTATTTCTCGGGGGTGGGGATTTATATTTTCAAATAATCCAGCATCTCCTCCTAATATAGCTACAGTTCTTAATATAGAGTAATTAAATTCAGAACACAAGTAACAACTTGTTTTGCAGGATAACCTGAGAATTCATTTTACCCTTTACATCTTTCTTAGAAGATGTATGTGTGTGTACATACGTGTGTGTATATCTGTGTTTAACCTACAGAGTTGAGTAGCTTGAATTTTAGAGCTGTACCTGGAAAGGGAAGTATGAACAAATTTTGTGTTATGCTTTACATATATTCATGTCGGCTTTAAAGAACGAACTTGCAACTGTGAGATCAGAAAGTTTAGATAAATATATACTTTAAAAGACAGGCTGTAGGTATAGAAAATGCAAATATTTTTTCTCCCTGTCTAGACATTCTTAAGTCTCAATTACCTTCTATATATCCACTAGGGAGATAAAAATTAAGTTTATAACTAGGAGTTTTAAGGTTAGTAAATAAACAATTTGGAAAAAAAATTAAATTAAAACAGCTGGATAATTCACAAATTGTTTCTGAATTAAATCAGCATGAAATTCAATGGATAGATGTGATTTTGTCTTTAAGATTAAATTATTCCAAAAGCATCTTGTTTTCATAAAATTACTTGCATCTTCACACATACTAAAATTAAGTGGATAAATCATAAAGACCTGATAAGCAAAGGTCTAAGAGTTTAAATTTTATGATTGCCTTTTAAAAAATGTTTACTACTTACAGTTCATAGTTAATTAGGGAATTAGAGATTTTTAAGGCCATTGCCTTGTTTACTGAATGGCTAAACTGACAAAACAGTGTGAGGGGTCTATATGCTATGACAGAGTTGCTCAGAAATGTGGAATTGCTGGTAACACCCTCATTTAGAAGTAAGTCTAGCATCGTCTCATAACATAAACCCAGGAATGTAAGCAGACATCTATAAAGAATAGGAGCAGAAAACTGGAAATGGTGCTTAATTCAACATTTTTTTCCACTCTTTGAGGTAATGTGAATCAAAAGAGTTCATTAAAAAAGAAAAATCTCAGCAAGCATTTTGATAACAGTTCATAATACACTTTTTTTTTCTTTCTTTTTGGTCTTTTTGTCTTTTAGGGCCGTACCTGAGCACATGGAAGTTTCCAGGCTAGGGATGGAATCGGAGCTACAGCTGCTGGCCTACACCACAGCCACAGCAACCCAGGACCCAAGCCGCATCTGTGACCTACACCACAGCTCACAACAATGCCGGATTCTTAACCCACTGAGTGAGACCAGGGATCCAACCCATGTCCTCATGGATGGTAGTCGGGCTAGCTAACTGCTGAGCCAGGACAGGAACTCCCACGCTACAACTCTTATTTTACTGGTGGGAAATTGGAAAGAATTTGCCCTACATAGTTAAAAAAAACTAAGTTTCTTTTGTGGCTGTACTCTGATTTAATTATTATATTTTTCTTCTCTAGTTGAAAAAATCCTAAATTCTATCTTGTCATTCCAGTTCTCAAGCAACATTTTATATTTAAAATGCTATTTATATATTGTTAGAAAAATAATCTCATATATCAGGCCATGTGCATAAAAATATTTGACAAAATATGTCACTATGTAACCACAAGGAACTTGATTAAATTTTGCTAAGTATTAGTATTTTGAATTTTATTAGACAGCAAATGACAGACACATTTTTATTTGGCTGAAACTCAAAAGTTAGGATATATGCATACAATAAAAACCTTAATTAGCTCTATGTTGTATTGTTTCACTACAGTTGTATAACTTCGTGTTTATTAAAATATTATTTATTAAAAAATTTAATATGTGGCAAGTAACAGCTATTGTAGCTACTCTATATGGCCCTTGATTTATAACCTTTCTTTTCTTCTTTTGCATATAATGTGGAGAGAATTGCAACCTATATTATGCATATATTACAACTTCTCCAAACATGCAGTATATTATTTTTCACCAAGGAGACCTGGTATTTTAAATGGTACAGCTAAAAAGACAAGTTATGATCACCAAAAAAAATTTTTTTTACCTCTATGAACACCTTTTTTTTTTTGGCTGTGTCCACTGCATGTGGAAGTTCCCAGCAAGGATCAAACCCATACCATAGCAATAACCAGAGCACAGCAGTGACAATGCTGGATTTTTAACCTACTGATCCACCAGGGAACTTCCATCTGAACACTTTTATCACCTTATAACTCAGCGGGTGAAAGTAATTTAAATGCTTTAGGGATAGATTTTTGTTTGATTTGTTAATGGATGAAGTGAAGAAAGGAGGCAGCCACCAGCCAGTAAATCTAGAATGATCAAAAGTTCAGGAAATGTGAAAACATGCTAAGAAGCTAGAAATGGGAGAAGAGATGAATAGAGAAAGCCACATCCTCTCTGGAAGATGATAGACTAAGACTTACATCACACTAAAGGCCAGTAAAGTATGAGGAACATTTATTCCAACAGACTAAAATACAGATCAGAGAAGCATGTAAATAGAAAGGGAAAGAGGTCATCATATCTGATTTCACTTAGATCCGTAAAAGGGACCAGAGTAATCTGTCAAGAAGTAGAAATTACAATAAAGAGAGTGTTAAGAAATGGTTGGAAAAAGGCACCATCATTTGATTATACTCAGTTAAGAGCGGAAAAGGACAGTTTCTGCTTAAATATCAATCGGTTTTATTTTGTATTTATTTAAATATGCAATTAATATGAGTTCATTATAGTAAGAAAAAAATATAATCAAACCAGTCAGGGATAATTTTTGTTTATATTCCACACATCTTCTATATTTATTAACATACAAAAATGGAATCTGTAGGGAATTAGATTTTTTTCTGATTTTATAGCAAGTTAATTTCTATGGCAACAAGTACAATACATAAGGGGAAAATATTATCACTTTTCCCACATTATGGAAAATAAAAATTAACTTTTGATTACTTTGAATTGGAACATCTCCATATTATTATATATCATATATTATTTTTATTTGTGTTTATTACTATGTGTGCTTTTTTATATACTCAAGGACTACATTAATTTATTTTTATTACATAAATTTTAAAAAACACTTTTTCTTAAATTTTAATATGTATTTGAATTTGTATGGGGCAAAACCCCGCCAACTTTGAAAATTTTCACTTAGTGGAGTTTAATTTCCATTTATATCTTCAATATTTTCTGCCTTTGAGTTCATGCTTCCCAGTCCCCCACCCCACTTATATTTCCCTCGGCATGTTTATGATTTCTCTTTTTACATTTTTTAAGTATTTAGTTCATTCATTTTTTGTTTGGTTTTGTTTTTCTAGGGCCGTACCCCTGGCACATGGAGGTTCCCAGGCTAGGGGTCGAATTGAGCTGTAGCTGCAACGCCAGATCCTTAACCCACTGAGCGAGACCAGGGATCGAACCTGCATCCTCATGGATGCTAGTCAGATTCGTTAACCGCTGAGACACGATGGGAACTCCAGTTCATTTATTCTTTATTGGAGTAAATTATATGAGAGGAATTGGACTATTAAATTGAGCATATAATCCCAATTTCATAAAACAATAATGCAATCTCACACATTGATTTGAGATGTTCTTTTATTACAGATAAGAATCATGCATTTTGAAGATGTTTCATATTTTCTCTTCTTGAAATTGATTTGGCTCCTATTTATTTTAACCTTCTTATTAATATGATGATACCTGCGGGAACAATTTAAATTTTAAACATTTTCAAATATTTTCCTATTCTATTTTAATTATTTGTCCAAAGCAATATGAAAATTATTTTGCAAACTAAAAAAAAAATTGCTAATTTAAACAACCTTCCATCAATTCCTTGGGAAGTTATACAGTCTTCTGTTTATTAAATTATTCCATTGCTCGGCAAAATTTGGTAATTGTCTCTCTATAAATATGAACAGTTCTTGTTTTAGTATTCCTATATATTTTATAAATTTGTTTTATAAATTTTGTTTTTTTGTATTTGTAACCAGTTGCTAGACTTAATGTTATGTTAATATCTGATGACCTCCTCAATTTTTTATTGTTGGCATCAGTTGATATTTCTCTATGGAAATATTTTTTAATTATTCTTTAATATTTAAGACAAATGTCTGCATATGTAGGACAGAATGACATCTATATATACTTAGTCATATATGTGTTAGTTGTATATATTTACAAATACCAATATCAAAAACTTTATTAATATTCACATTCTATAATTGATATGTAAAATAGAAATATTTTCATAATTCCTGCTTTTAATTTACTTGGCAATTTTGCTTGATTGTGTTAAAAAACTTTAAATTAGCAAATCATCATGGAATGGATGAATTATAAAGCAGAAATACTAAAGAATTCTTAATGTAGAGCCAGCTCTTATAAGTGGTACATTAGTATTTCATTTATTGCATTCTGTTTTGTTTTTTTTTATTTTTTTGCTTCTATTGTTTTATAATTTTCATATGATATAATTCTTAGCTTTCTTCTCCTGTTTTCTGAGTGTATTTACTGTGTATTATTGCTTGTATTAATATTACATTTTACGTTTTCAGAGGCATTTATTACATGAAGTTTTTTATATTTTAGAGGCAAATATATGCTTTATATATTAGGTGAATATCAAGTTTTACCTCAATCCATGTTGCTGTCATCACATCTGTTACTTTTTTTTTAATTTTTTTTTTTTTTTTTGGCTTTTTAGGTCTGCACCTGCAGCATATGGAGGTTCCTAGGCTAGGAGTCAAATTGTATCTACGGCTGCCAGCCTACATCACAGCCACAGCAACACCTGATCCGAGCCATGTGTGCAACCTATACCACAACTCACAGCAATGCCAGATCGTTAACCAACTGAGCGAGGCCAGGGATTGAACCACAACCTCGTGGTTCCTAGTCAGATTCGTTTCCACTCTGCCATAATGAGAACACCTGATTGCTTTTTTGTTGTTGTTGTCTTTTTTTTTTAATGGCCACTTCCATGGCACATGGAAGTTCCCAGGTCAGGGATCAGATCCAGATTATAGCTTTGACTGAGGCTACAGCTTTGGCCATGCTGTGTTGGTCTGGGGATCGAACCTGCATCTCAGCAGCGACTTGAGCCACTGCAGGTGGATTCTTATCCCACTGTGCCCCAGTGGCAACTCCTAAAATATGTTTTATTCATAGTTTATTATCCCATATAATTTTGTATTATATAAAACCACAAAAATTTTTTAGATTTGTCTCTTCTTTACAGTGATGTTTATCAGTTTTTTCTTTTCTTTCCTTTTTTTTTTTTGTCCTTTTAGTGCTGCACCCGCAGCATATGGAGGTTCCCAGGCTAGGTGTCAAATTGGAGCTACAGCTGCTGGCCTACACCACAGCCACAGCAACGCCAGATCCCAGCCACATCTGCGACCTATACCACAGTTCGTGACAACACAGGATCCTTCACCCACTGAGCAAGGCCAGGGATCAAACTCACACTGATACTAGTCAGGTTCATTAACCACTGAGCCAAGATGGGAACTCCTATTAGAGTTATTTTATCTTATCTCTATTTTAAATGATTTACGTACATAGAGACCCACCTTTTTTAGCACCTTGGCTTTCTCATTCTTATCTGTACTTGCTAATTCCTTTTTTTTTTTTTTTGGTGGTGGAGGGGATAGGATTAAAAATGTTATGTATTAGAAGACCTTTCCATAGTTTTGTCTGTAAAATTTGATTAAACTCTTAACTGTTAATTTTTCCTTTAACTTTTATTTTATTTTTTGCTTTTGGGCCACATCTGTGGCGTATGGAAATTCCCAGGCTAGGGGTCAAAATGGAGTTGCAGCTGCTGGCCTATGCCACAGCTACAGCAATGCAGGATACAAGTGGTAGCTGCAACCTAAATCATGGCTGTGGCAACACTAGATCCTTAACCCACTAAGCAAAGCCAGGGATAAAATCTGCATCCTTATGTATATCAGTTGGGTTTGTAATCCAATGAGCCACTGTGGGAACTCCCTAAAATATATATTTTAGTTTGGGATTCTTCTGATCACTTAAGTTATATGGACTGACCTAAATCCAACTAAGAGCAGGCTTTTCTTTAGAAATTTTCAACAGAAATTTTTTCCATCGTATTCAAGGCCAAGATAATTATGGCCCTTTGTAGAGTTCTTCATTCTCAACCTAATGGACTTTGGGTGGTTCCAGAATTATTAACTGGATCTCCCATTTAGCCCCCTGTTCTCTACTTCTTTGTGATTGATATCTAGATTCTGTGTCAACAGAAATGAGCAAATACATCACAGTAACCCCAAGATTCTCTTTGCCTCAATGGATTTAAAGTTTGTCACTTCTAAATAATCTCTTTTCTTTCATATCAGCTCAGTTATGTATTTAGGAAGATGAATTTTTCTGCCTCCACAGTATATTTAGATGTGTTCCCCCAAGAGAAGTATCTCTGATCATTTAGTATACAGGATTTTTAAAATAATAAGTTAATTTAGTTCTTTGCATCTGAAGTTATTTTTCTTTTCATGTATTTAAAATTATTGACCTCAGTTTTCCCAGGATTTAGCAAAATGAGTTTCTTTCCATTAAATTGTCATTAAACATGGATAAAGTTAAAAGATAAAGTTTGGATAGAATAACAAAAAAATCTCCAAAAAAACGGAAGATTTTACAGGCTTTAAAAAGACAAAATTTCATCTCTCTTATGTAAGGTAGACATTCTCAGACAGGTATGGTGGCTTCAATATCATTAGAAAACTAGGATTCTACATATCGGATTTCTACTTTACAGTTTGAAAGGGCTGCACTAACTCCAACTATTACATTAGCTTTCAACCCAACAGAAAGAGATAACATTGGGACTCTGCTTTTAAGACTTGTCAGAAGTTATACATACCACCTCCACTTATATGACATTGACCATGACAAGAACATTGTCACACTGCAACACTTAGCTTCAAGGTATGTTAGAAAATACCAGCTTTATTCTAGGTAATCATGTGCCCAATTTGTATTCAAAGCTCCTATTAGTTAAGAAGAATAAATAGAGACAGGGAAAGAACCATCGGTCTCTAACACAATACATCAGTCCATGAATATCCATTCTTGCACATGGAACATACCTATTTTCACCCTAATAGAAAATTCCAAAGTTGCATCCAATTACTGTATGTAAGACAGAGATTAAAAAAAAAAATAACAGAGAAGAAAGAGAGGAAGGAAGGAAGGAAGAAAGGGAGGGAGGGAGGGGATAAGGTGTGATTCAGAAAAAAACTCAAAACTGTTAGTAAAAACTATAGTGAAGAGCAGAGGGGCTAGGCTATCCTCTAGGCACCAATGTTTAGAGCAGGTTGTCAAAAGGAGCAGCCACCCAAGAAACCTCTGAAGAAGTAACCATAAACTGAAGAGGAATTTAAAGAAAGCATAATATCATAAAATTTGGAGCAGAGATGTCTGTTCACCAAAACACGTTTTCTTTCCTTTCTGGGCACAAGCTAGAGCCCAATTTCCAGCATCCTTGAAGTTCACTGTGACTGTGCTCAAGACACAGTGGCATGCGGTCTGGGAATAAGCCCCTGTGAAAAGCCCTTAATGCACTTCTCCACCCTCTCTCCTCCCTTATCTGGGCCTTTTCTCTGAGCAGACACCTAGAATGGGTTCCCAGATGACTGAGTGGAGCATAACCTTTTCTCTTCTCTTACCATTATTGGGCCTTTATGCAATCAAGAGATAAAATTTTGCTGCAGAAATCCATTTGATTTCGTGGTTGAGTTTTTTACAATGGTTAGCTTAACCTGATTGATTCCGAAGTCAAGTAAATCAATGAGATTTCCTTTCTATATTAGGCTTCAAGAAAGGGCGAAGGAAGTCTCAACGAGAGCACTGGGGGAAGGAGAACTGTTGCAATATTGATCTCTCCCCTTTACCTAATTCCATCTCTCTTGGTTATCCTCTCCTTTATTAGGATTTACTTTAAGAAAGAGTTCACAGACATACAAGCACCAAAGGGTACCTTATTCCCTGCATTCATGTGCTGTGTTCTGAAAGTGATATGTATGTTAGCAACAGATCCTTTTGGGTATAGTGACTCCTGGATATCAAAAGGCTGGAAGAGTGAAAGAGCCAACTCCTATCATTGTCAAAAGTCAGATTCAGTGAAACAACTGTTCCAACAGTCTTGCAAGGGAGAAACTGACATCAGCATAAAACACCTGCCCATACAGACAAGATAACGTAATAAAGAAAGCAGAACACTGTGGAAACGTGTGCCTATATTTGTGCGGGCTTACACACATGCTTAAGAAACGCCTCTCTAATCCTCCCAGTACATAAGGTACTGAAGTTAACACAAGTTAAAGTTATGTATGTCATAACACGGAGGACATTCCAGGTGTTTTTCCCTGCTCCATCAGTGCCCTCACAGTCATCTCAGCAACTTGGCTCCAAAAGCCAACTCTCCTGAAAATCGATCCCAAATCAATTAAGCAGGGATACCATTTTGCCAGAAGGCATCTTCTAAGTTTGAGAAGAGTTAAAACTATACTTGAGAGCTCTTGAATCTTCTTTATTTGATTAAATATTACTTTCATTTCCTGAGCGCATAAATCTAAGCACACACGCACACACACACAGGCTGGTGATACAATTATAGGAGAAGGAAACTAAGCAGAGAATAAAATGGTTTGGCTTTGCTGTCCACTGTAAAGGATCGTGTACACTCTGATGACAATTTTAAGTAACATGATGATAATTACATACCAAGCACAATAAAACCAAAAAGTCTGTGATGATGATTTTGTACAAGTGGTATGAGAAAATGAACAGAGGAATATTATTTAGACAAATTCAAAATACTGACCCATGTTTCCTAACATTTTCAAGATTCTTCTCATCAAAATTATAAGATGCTTCATGTTGCTGAGCTCATCTTAAGTACCATGTCTAAAGTATTTTTAACATGACATATCTCGTCAAAACTATAACTGTGTATACATAGTTAAGTGGGTGTCTGAGGAGAAGAGCTAACAGCAAGACTAAATGTTTTTTCTGTGGAAAGAATGACCTTAGAATTACCTCTCCTAGTAATGTTTCCTTGGAAACCTAATGGTTTAAGTTAAATGTGGCCCACAATCTCAGTTACCAAGAAATGTTGCTTATTATAAAAATGATTCATATTTGGCTAACTGTATTTGGGCTTGCAGAAGCTGGGAGTGAGCTATTAAAACCGACTGAGCCCCAAGCCTCAGATCTCTGTGCCCAGTAGGCAACTTTTAATCAAACTATTCCTTGGAGGACTTAAAATTTTTATTCAAGACTGTTATGAGATACTGGTCCATCGTGGAGTGAAACTAATTATCCAGGGTGGTTTCTGCCTCAAAACACATGGTCTCACATCTTGTAATAGAATTGATGCTTGGGTGGTCTGAACAATGCATTCTTAAGTCCAATAAGTATTCCCCTTGAAGACAACACTCCTAAAACTGAAAGGTATGTTGGGATTCCTGCCTATCTCTTACACAAAACTAAAGTGGACATGGTACCGGATTATAGCACATAGTCATGTGACTGAGAATGCCAATCCGAACCTGAAACTATCTCCTATGTTAACAGGGAGTAGGTGTAACAGTCTTACATATTTTTTATCTATGCCATCCTGATTTGCAATAGTAAATGGCATAGATGGTTGAAATGTTTTAACAACACATCCAGTAAAAATTTAACTATATCTTCATATTCTGAGTAATGATATTTCTAATTTAAGTTATATTTGCAAAAGTTTACTTCTGTTAAGGATACATCATTTCTTTGGGACTAAATAGATACTAGTACAAATACTCTGTCATTTAAAAAAAGGTATTTTCTCTTTTACTTCATGTATTTTTATTATATAACTTCATTTTAAAACACTTTTGGAATGCTAGTGTTTTTAACTCATAAAATTTTATTAAATATCATTTCCTTATTATCACAATTTTAATTACAGTAACTAATTACAGTGTATTTTATAAATGAATTTTATTTTGTGACTTTTAAAATACTTATACATTGCATTATACTTACATGAAAGACTGATTTACTTTTCTTTTTTGTTTACTTTTATTTTTATTTATTTTTAATTTATTTTTATTTATTTACTTATATTTTATTTTTCTTTATTTGAACCAAGGACTTTGTACCTTGTAATTGATAACACCTACCAGAACTGGTTGACTTATGCCAGATAAAAATGCAGGCTTAATTTTTCAATAGAAGCCAGAAATCTCGCTTAAGATGTGAAATCTACAAGTTTTTAAACCTTGGCAGTTATGATGGAACCATTGATTATTCACTGTGCTCTTTGTCATCTTCTTCCTTTAGTCCTAGTGCTCCCTGTCTCCACCTTACTAAGCTAGGGCCATGGTCTTCCAACTCCTGTGCTCTCTACAAACAGAAACATTCTTAGTCAATAGTCAATAGCCAGTGCCACAGGGTTCAGTGTCACAGAGCATGTGAGCAGAAGTGAGTGCCAATTGCAGGCTTAACCTTAAAACGTTTTTGAATTTTTTCTTCTATTTCCTCTTTCCTGTGCTAGATCACAGATATGGCAGTGTCCCAGCTTCCAGTATGTAAATTAGGGGAAAGCAGAGCGAAAACTGAAGGAAGCTGTGTCTCTGAAGGCCAGGCATCCTGCCAATCTGTACCACAACCTTGAACTGATAATGAGAAGAAAACATTTCAACCTCATTTAAGCCAGTTTATTCTGAGAACCTTGTGTTGCTGCAAGCAAACAATTACTATAACTAATACATAACTCACGTAATATACATTTTCAATTTTTTTGAAGGAAAAAAATTAAAAAACACTTCTTGGCATGTGAATTGACATGATAGGTCAATATTTCTAATCTAGCCCTACTTCCCAGAACAGCCTCATCTCCTCCTTGATGGAGCCATACAAAATAACTTGTACTTCTGTGAAAATACATAAATCTGGGGTTTGAAAAAAATGTTATTCCCCCTGTCTGAAACTATCTTTTACCACTTTCTGTCTGTTGAAGTCCTTTTTATCATTTAAGGCCTATCAGCAACATCTACTATAAACATAATGTGATTTAAATAAAAAATAAACTGATAATGTGATTTAAACTGATACTGTGATTTATACCATAAATAATAAAATGACAGATTTTTAAGACTGTCCCAACATTACTGATTCAACAAATACTTATTTAGCTTACACTGTCATAGCCTGGCCAGGGAGAATGATAACACAAAGTATAAATACTGTGTCTTGCTGCCCAGATGCCTTCAGAGCCCCTTCCTACTGCCTCTGCCTTAGGTGTTAATGTTCACTCTGGTTCTTTTGCTCTCTTTCTTGTGCTTCAATACATCCTATTTAAATGCATATTATGGCATCCTTCATGATGATAATATTTATTTGTTTGCATGTTACTCCTTCCTCTGTATTTTAAGCCCTTTCTGGCTTGCTACAAGCTTTTTTATGTTTATTTCCATTTGAGGCTTATTTCCCTGGAAACAGACACTGAAACAGAGATACCCACTTGATGAAAAAACTCTTGGAGCAAATTCTCTAAGAGGAAGAGAGAAGCACAACTGGGTGGAGAGATGACTGAACCATGCAGCAGTTGTGACAGGGCCCTGCGTTAATCCCTCTGAGAGCTCTGGAGTTAGGATGACTCTTCAGAATTAGCCTCAATCATGAACTTCTTAGCCTCCTCACTATCAAACAAACAAACACTAGATGTGAGTTGCCTTCAGGGAAGGTGTGACATAACCATGAGTGAGGCAGTCCCCTTCTGCTAAGGGCAATTCCCTGAAGACAGACTCATCTGTGAGTTGCCAACCACTAGCCTTCTCAGCAGGTGGAGAAAGAAATGTGTGGTCCTCAGGGGGACCCAGGGAGTGGGACATAGGATGCAAAGCAGCATCATGCTCACTGTCCAGGATGGAACAGTACCTGCTAAATAAACATTTAATGAATTAATAATGCTGGAATGAGTCACTTGATGTTTGTGAAATGATTGATATGATCTTTTTTAGCTTGGTTTCTCAATCATCCGTGTCAGGACATATGGATTATATACATCCGTTTGTTGATTGACTCACTATCAGGGCAGCTGACCAGGATCTGTGGAATCAGAGCTGTGATGCTGTAACATCAGGCCAGGAACAGCCATTTCCATTCTGCTATATTCAGTGCTCTTTAGACTATTTTCATCTTCTATGTGTGCCATTACATGGAAAAGGTTCAGAAACACAACACTGGGAATAAAATTAGGGAAAATATGCCTTTTGAGGGTTCTCCAGAGCATAAGCCTTTATAATTTTACTCACAGAGAGCATGACAGGATATGCACTTTACTTTTACTACTGGAAAACTTAGAATATGAAAGGAAGGAAGGAAGGAAGGAAGGAAGGAAGGAAGGAAGGAAGGGAGAAAGGAAGGAAGGAAGGAAGGAAGGAAGGAAGGAAGGAAGGAAGGAAGGAAGGAAGGAAGAAAAAGAAAGAAAGAAAGAAGAGAGAGAAAGAAAAAGAAAATTGAGGTGATTGCCTCTAAAGTTTAAATTACAGTGAGTAACTGTATCTCTAGTTCCTAAAACTATAATCCTTTCTCAAGAATTGAAATGCAAGCCACCTCCAGCATTTTTTTATCCAAAGAGCTCCATCTGGTTTACGGATTTTTATTTCTGCAAATCAGCATCCAGGGTAAGGATCTATTTGTGATTCCTCTTTGGAACACAATGGAAGGACTTCTAAAACTTAACCAAATTTATTTTTGTAATCCACCAATAAAACCTAAAAGAAATAAAGGAGAGACTCAACTACGACTTCATATGTTTTCTGGCGATTTCTGAAGTCTATTCATTTAAAGTGTATTAAAATAATTTACAGTTCAGAGAACATCCCTCATTTAGGACACTTCCCAGAGAGAATATAAAAGAATTCTATATCTACCCTTAATAAAGACTAGCTCAATAATTGTGTAATTAAAAATACTTCTTTACCTGTCCATAATATTTATCTCCACAGGTTCTATGGGTTTTAAGAAGATATTTTTATAGCTAAAAAGGATGACTCTAGGGCAAAAAAAATTCAATTTCTACCAACCAAAAACCTTTTCTGAAAGTTCAGGGTGAGCCGACAACTCTGCCTTACCAGGAATGCACCGCTAGAATCTATTGCTCAAACCTGCAATACTGTGAGGCTCAAGATTGCACAAGAAGCCTGGAGGTCTATATCCAATTTTGATGTTCAGTGCTCCCTGCCATTGCATGCTTCAGATTTGTTCTGACACTTCTTCAGGGATGTTTCTGATCATGAAAGACCTCTCTCATCCACATCCTGCTTAAAACCCAGCAATAAGAGTTTAAGGGATTTGAGAAGGGAATTTGGAGTTCCATGAACTCAGGCAAATCTGATGAAGAAAAGATCGTGAGGGCTATAAATGTACTATTCGACACCTCTTAGGCACTCTTTCAGATTCTCAGTTTACCTGTCTCTGAAGCCCTTGACCCTTCCCTCAGCTCAAGCTGCTGCTGAGGAGACCTACTTCCCATGCACACCTGGGCAGTTCCACTATCTGATCTGACAGGTGCAAACTGTAACTCTCCATGGACAAACACTGATCTAAGGAAAGTGGTGGAAGCAGACAGATGATCTCCCTCTTCATTTCTCCTTCTATGTCTATTTTGGAGCATGGTGCTTTCTCTGTAGCTTGTCTGCTGATGTTGTAAGTAACAGAATGGGGGTTTGTGTTTCTTCATGAAAAAAGAACTTTGTGTAATTCACTATCTCTTTATTTCTCATTCTCCCTTGCCTTACATCCCTTTTTTGTTCTCTAGAATTTCCCAGGAAAGCGTAAGTGCTTAAAATTTAAAAAAATTAAAAAAAAAAACGTATTCTGTAATGTTTAGTACCGAAATAGAATATGAATAGACTAAATTATTGTACTTTACTCAGATTACTTTGAAACGTCTTCCATTTAAAAGCAGAGGCATAAGAGGCATCTAATTTGGCCAGTAGCCAAATCTGTATAAATAAGAAGAGGTCATTAGACCTGAAGGTCCTTCTCAATTTCTTTCAGCATCTATGTTTTTATTAAAATGTGCTTATAATCAGACTTCAAAATTCAGAACTTTTAACAACTGTTCTCAGGATTTGAATCAAGGTATCTTTAAAAATGTACTCTACATTCTTAACAAAAAAAAGGAGTATCTCCTAATACACTTGTGAGAAATTCTAGAGGAAATACTTCTTACATTGTTCAAAATGTTACAATTCATGAAAGGCAAAAGAGTTCACAACACTGTCTCTTGTAAAGCAAATACTGTTGAGAAAGTTGAAAAAACTTGGAGTTCAAAAGTTAATTGCTGAAACTTAAGACATATGTGGATTTTGGTTGTGCGGATACAAATTCCATATATAGATATGCAGGAAAATACTCTTCCTAAAGGAGAAGACCCGAAAGTCTTCTGAGACCTGATTGGCTTATGGGAATACAACTGTCTCCATCTTCAGATTTAGACAATGTTTGAGTATAGCTAGTCTCCATCTCACTTTAGCTTGACTGACTCTGATTCTTATTTTCTAATCTTCTTGTTTTATCTTTCAGAGAACTCCACAGTAATTATGAAATCGATGCTTTTATCTTCCCAAAGCCACCTGGTCTTGATTCCCATTTTGCTGCTAAACCATGTTTTTCCTTGAGCCCAAACTGCCATATATTTGCTATTTTCATTCTGAGTTAGCAACATGAAAAAAAATGTAATAAACCTAATGGCTTTCCTTCTATCCATAGAAAACCTGGTTTAAAAATAGCAGGAAGAATTTTTATAAAAAAAAAAAAGCAAATGAAAAAAATGTCAACATGCAAAACCGGAATGACCTTGACACAGCAGTGATAAGCAGACTGAAAGACTAGGTCTAGAAATAGAAAATAGTGCCTTAGTCTCTGGGTTATCTTGTGGTAAGGGGCATTAGGACTTTTCCCTGGGCTGAAGAAAAATTAGACTGTAGATCTAAGATATCTGCATAAAGTCAGAAACCTGGTGGGCATCCCCCTCTAGGATAGAGCATGAAAAAGAAACCACCTGCACCTCAAGATGGAATAGGAAATTTGACTTTAACTTGAACTCAGTGTGTGGGGGAAAAGCTATAGCCCCTACCTAGTATAAGCACTGAGCTAAAAATTATGACATTCCCTTGTTTAGATATTTACAAGCCAATAATTAATATAAAGGGACACGTAAGGTCACTTTTAAAATTCACTGAGCATCTGCTGAGACAAACTTGAAATAACTTAGGAAGAACAGTTAATGTAAAGTTTATGAGATGATTGGAAGAAGCAACCGAAGATGAGCTAACTGCCACAAAAATTAAATAAAATAGTTCACTGTTAAACGTTTTACCAGAAAGAGAACACAAAAACAAAATATGCGAAGATTAGCACCCAGAGAAACTAAAAACAACTTTAAAGTTATGTAAAAATCATTTAGAAATTCCACACTGCTATGGCCAGCTGCTGTAGCTAGGATTTGACCACTTTCATATGCTGTACCTGCAGCTAACCACCCCCCAAAAAAAAGGTAGATCCAAGAAAAATAAAAATCAGGAACTTAAAACTTTGGCCAACTGAATTATATAGCTACATACACCCAACTGAATAGAAAATTAGCAGAAATTTAGGAAAGAGGTGAGGAAAATACCCAAGATTTGAAATAGAGATGAAGTGTTATAAACTATGAGAAACTATGTTATACGACAAGGCAGTATTTTAGTATGACATGAATTTTTATACAGCAAACCCAAAAGAATCTAGAAATAAACTAATAGAGTAATAAACTTTTCAGAATTTTTCATATATGAAGTAACTTTACAAAATTGGTATTTACCTTTATAGAAGCAAAAAAATCAACTAACTTAAAAGAATACAGTTTAAGATTATAAAAAGTTCTGGAGATGGACAGCGGTAAAGATTGCATAACAATATGAATGTATTTAATGCCATTTAACCGTACACTTAAAAATTGGTAAAATGGTCACTTTTAGGTTATGTATGGTTTACCATAATAAAAAAGTCTTTACAAGCTATGGCATCAATAACTGAAAATATTGAATTATTAAAGAAAAATGTATAAGAGCCTTTCAAAAAGTTATAAATTTCTACTGAAATAAACTAATGCAAATCTAACTGGAGAATGAAACTATGTTCATAAATAGAAGAATTCAATATCTATGCCAATCTTCTTTATAAAATATATAAATTAAATGTAGTTCTAATAATCTCATAATGACACTAGGGTATTTCTCATAAAATTCATGTTGAAGAATACGTTATTAAAATAGCAAAGTAATTTTGAGGTTGATTGATGTGGATTTATCTCATAAAATACCAAGCTTTACATAATGTTACAGTCATGCAAGGTAAGGAGTGCTTCATGATTATCTTTTGTTGAGATAGTGATCCCTGTAAAAAGAGAAGACAGAGTTTTAGAAACTCTTAAGCATATGCCAGCGGCACCATGAAAATGGAATGTTATTAGAAAGTTATTGGGGAAGGTCATGTATCTTGGAGTGTAAGGACATATGAAAACATAGAAACTGGGGTCAACTTATTTGCCTTAACTATGAAGCTATGAAAGGGTCTGGGTGTTTCCTTACGACAGGGTGAGTATAGAGGGCAGCTGGGGGGCATCCCAGATTGACATTCAAAGATGTGGGGATCCATTGGCACATGGGTGTTTTGAACGATAGCTGAACTCAGTCAATGATAGCTGAAAACGTTTCTATAAAGTAGGGATAAGGCCAAGATTAGGAGCTCCCAGCTGTTTAGAGGATATAGATTTTATTTCTTGTAAAGGAGCTAAAATAGGGACAGGTGGCAAGACATTTGCAGGAATGTGTGTTGTCCATATCATGAAATGTACTTATGTTTCCCCTAAGGGGGCTCCAAAAAAAAACATATGCATGTAACTCCAAACATGTGATACTACTTATATCACTTATAGGTGGAATCTAAAACAAAAAAAAGATAAAAATAACATTTATAAAACAGAAACAAACTTACAGATTTAGGGAGGGGGAAACCATGAGGAGGATGGATAAATTGAGGGGACGGGATTAACACATATGTACGACTATATATAAAATATATAACTAACAAGGAACTACTACATAGCGCAGGGAGGCCTACTCAATGTTCTATAATAATTTATATAGGAAAAAAGTATAGAAATATGTATAACTGATTCACTCTGCTGTAAACCTGAAGCTAATACAACACTGTAAATCAACTACACTCCAAAAAATTTTTTAAAATTAAAAAAAAAGATCTGGAATGATTACCCCCTTTTGAGCATTTATGGCCAAGCAAGAGAGACCTGCAGTAGCAGGACAGTTAAATGTGAATAAACGACAACATGAACAAACAAATAACCAGTCCCTTTCCTCTCAGGACCCCTTTAACTTCCTTCAACTTCTGAAAAAATAAGGTGTGTGCTGGAGATGTGAACCAGAGTAAGGGGACATGAGAGAGGTCACACATCTAATCTCCAGATGTCAGCAGTTTGAGAAAAATTAAGACATTTTTACCCCCACTGCGTTTAGCCCATTTAACAAACTGCTTACATCAGGAAAAATAATATGATTCAGGGTATTAAATTTTATATTTTCTTGAAATTAGTAATTTAATATTTCTAAATTCATTGTTTTAATGGTTTGAAAGAGACTTATTTACCATAATAACATTTTTTCTAGGTAAAAAACACAATTATTTTCTCTGCATCATAATTACAGTTATTCGATGCTACTCTTGTTAATTCTTTCTAAGCCTTGTACACGGAGGACTGTCAAAACAATTGAACAGAAAGACTAAAATTTAAAGAACAAAAATTGACTAGAGGTTAGTATAATAGTCTATACGTAGATGATACTTTTCATGTTTTTTCTTGACATGGAAGAAAGACGGTATTACAAGGCATAATTATTTGCTGAAAGTCCCTAGCTACATCATTAAATTAGGACATTAACTATAACATAGTAATATTAAGGTCATAAGCTTCATCATTACATATTTTTCACTAAGAAGAAATTTTTATGGTGGACTTCTGTGTATGTGATGTTATCTCTTATTAAAGTCACCTTTATATATAGTCACAAAAAGTTGGGTTATTTGACATCAGCTCCAACTTAATGCTACAAATTTGCCTTTCTTCTCTGTCATCTGAAGTCGGATACTTGATTGATTTTCTAATAAAATACATATATATTAATGAGAATTGTATAGTAAAATTTATTTAGGAGTTCCCGTTGTAGCTCAGCAGGTTAAGAATCCGACTATAATCCATGAGGATGCAGATTCAATCCCTGGCCTTGCTCAGTGGGTTAAGCTGTGGTGTAGGTCTCAGATGTGGTTCAGATCTGGCATTGCTGTGGCTGTGGCGTAGGCCAGCAGCTGCAGCTCCAATTCAACCCCTAGCCTGGAAACTTCCATACCTTACAGGCGCAGCCCTGAAAAAAACAAAAAACAAGAACAAAAGCAAAAAACAAATGAATATATCACAAAATAGAAACAGACTCACAGATACAGAGAACAAACTGGTGGTTACCAGGAAGAGTGAAAGGGGGATATGGGATTGAGAGACACAAACTATGTATAAAAAATAAATAAAAATAAAAATAAAATTTATTTAATCAACAATGCTGACATGTTTACAGTGGAAGGGTACCAATTCACCTAAGCTGTATTTCCTGAAGTAGAATTCCGTTTGCTTTTTACAAACTAATTGTATTGACTGGAAGTTATGTGTGCATGGACAGGATTTATTAATATGCAGGCTCCCCTGTAGGATGAACAGTGAGCTTATTTGTTGGGAATCTCCTACATGTTAGTATCTAGAGGAATCTCTCTGGGGGGTTCTCCTGGCTGCCTGTATTGTTAGATAAGGTGGAGCAAGAGGGCTTGAAGCACTTTCTTTCAACCTTGACTTTCATTTAGGGTTTGTATTCCTGAACCTCAACACTAATCTCTATAACAGGTTGTCCTTAGTACACAATTTATCAGATTTGAATTCTTCAGAGAAGAAATCCAGTCTCCAATAGTGGAGGCTGAAGGTGACAGTGTCTAGCTTACTCTAAGGGGTTTCAGACGGGACAGGAGTCCAAAGGCTCCCTCTGGGAAAATCTGGGAAAATTTGAACAGTCTCTCCACTGTTAAGACATAAGCCTAACCCCTGCCTTCTGAGATGACTGGGGACCTCAAGGGGGTAGTTTTCAGGTGTTGATATCATTTCTTCCCCCCTTTTTTTTGTGTGTATTTTTTTGCAAGGAATGGTTGGTTGAAAGTTTTCTATTGTGTTTCTTGTTCCCTTATTCAAATATTATAACTGACAGTTTGAAGAGTAGTCCTAGAAGTAGAGACAAATGGCAAGGAGACAAGACCTCTCCTACAGTTCCACTGTAAATATAGACTGTTCAATTATGGATGGTTTGCCATAAAATCAATATTATTAATATCAGGTATAAGTGTTAAAATTTTTTTAAAAATCAGATAGAAAATCTGAAAGGACAAACAGTCTAATGCCTGCTAAGTTTAACCTCTGTAATATTAGTGAATGTAAATATTTTCATGGATTATCTACTCAATGTAATGTAGAGTTGTATAATACAAAACAATGTTGAGTTTGGTATAATGTGTATGCTCTAGAGTTAGCACCTATGAAATATATTAATATTTGCAGTAAGAGCCTACTTAGTTTTCTTACAATTTTAGTTTTCTTGCTTATTAGACACGCCTTACATTTAAATCTCTAACTAATGAGAGTATCCCAATCCTGTCTTGCCTGTAAATATTCAGGTTAAACTAAGTGTATTTATTTAGAGAAAATGAATTATTGTCAACAATATAATCGTAATTTGGAAGCATAATAATGCAAGTGAAATGTATTTTAATGAAAAACTAGTTACAATTCTGAACTAAAGAAAATGATACTATTTTCCCACCTGTGCCATTAGGTAAATAGCTTTGTGGTTAAAAGCAAATGATTTAATCTCCATCTTCATTTTCCTCATTGGCAAAATTTCTAAGCTGTACAGAATCTGGTCCTCTTTCCTTTAAACACAGTTTGTTCTTTGTATATGTTTCTTATAAGGGGGAACTTTTCATATGATTTATCACTCCATTTTTTTTCCCTTCTATTTAGCATTGTTTCTTAACATTTAGAAACAAAGGTGGTTTTGCCTAGGGGCACATACACAGTTTCCAATTCACTATGATATGGTGATGTTTTCTGTCTCGTTAACACCATTTTTAGCCACTTCCAAGAATTTTGCATTATTGAAGATACTATTTACAAACTGTAATAAATATCTTCTTTCAAGTTCATTCTAAAAAACACGAAACAAATTTACTGTAATATGCAATTACAGTATTTAAATAAATAACTGGAGACCACCTACTTGAAAAGAGTGATAGGACAATCTAAAAATCCAGAATTAATACATTTTCTTTCTTTTGTTTTTTTGACCATGCCCATAGTATGTGGAACTGCCTAGTCCATGCCAGAGCAGCCACCCAAATACTCCAATGACAATGCTGGGTCCTTAACCTGATGAGCCACAAGAGAACTCCTAAAATTAGTGAAAGTTTTTTAAAATACATACTGAAATACTTTCTGAGGATTTTCATTTGTGGTATGCATAATAAGGAATGGAATTAAAATGGCATCAGGAATTCAAGAGGAAATAGTATATACATTAAAATCAGGACTAACAACTATATTTGTCCAATGTATTAGGGCAACAATAAAATCTGAAAATTATATCTAAAATTGAAGGCCTAACACAAATTATAAAAAGCACAGAATAACATTTTAAAATATGATAGTTCATTAAGAGTAAATTTGGAAATTTTTAACAGTCATTCAATAGATATGCACTGATCTCAAAACTAAGTGCTAAATGTTAGGCTTGACAGTTGGTGATGTCCAACACAGTCTCCTGTCCTCATGGAATTTACAGTCTGGTTGGGAAGACAGAGAAGAAATTTTAACACAACATAAACCCTAAGGTTAAAAAGATAGAATGTTCTGTTGAACATATTAGAGAGGAATCACATTCATTAGTGAAGGAACAAAATAATCTTAAGAATTAAAGGATGGGTATTAGGAAGGAAGGTAGAAACACAGGGGTCAGGTGATAATAGTCCACGTAGAATGAATGGACTATAAGAAAGCCTGGAAGTAAAAAATCTATAGGATAAGAGAAGACTTTCAAGAAGTCCAGTGTGGTTTTTGGAGAGAGTATAAAGCTAAGAGAAGAGAAGAAATAAACATAAAGCAGCGTACTTAATATGCAGTCCCCAGACCAGTAGGGCCAGCATCAGCATCACCTGACATAGGATAGATTATCAATGAATATTTATTAAACACCTTTCAAATTCAAAGGTGGCTTCGAAAGAAATTTAAAACTATACAGATGGCTAACAGGGACATGGAAAAATGCTCAACATCACTAATTATTAAAGAAATGCAAATCAAAACTACAATGAGGTGTCACCTCACACTGGTCAGAATGACCGTTATTAACAAGTCAACAAATAACAAATGCTGGAGAGGGTGTGGAGAAAAGGGTACCCTCCTTTCCTGCTGGAGGGAATGTAAATTGGTACAAACACTTTGGAAAACAATATGGAGGTACCTCAGAAAACTCAATATAAACTACCATATGATATAGCAATTCCACTCCTGGGCAAATACCCAGACAAAATTTTCCTTGAAAAAGATAACATGCATTCCTATGTTCACTGCAGCACTATTCACAATAGCCAAGACATGGAAAATACCTAAATGTCCATCAACAGATGAATGGATTAAGAAGATGTGTTATATATACACAATGGAATACTACTCAGCCATAAAAAGAACAAAACAATGCCATCTGCACAATATGGATGGAACTGGAGACTCTCATACTAAGTAAAGTAAGTCAAAGAGAGAAAGACAAATATCATATGATATCACTTATACCTGGAATCTAATATACGGCCCAAATAAACCTATATACAGAAAAGAAACAAATTCATGGACTTGGGGAACAGACTTGTGGTTGCCAAGGGGGAGGGGGACAGAGTGGGATGGACTAGGAGTTTGGGGTTAGTGGATGCAAACATTGCATTTAGAGTGGATAAGCAATGAGATCCTGCTGTGTAGCACAGGGAACTATATCCAGTCACTTGTGATGGAACACGATGGAGGATAATTTGAGAAAAAGAATGTATACATATATGTATGACTGGGTCACTATGCTGTACAGCAGATATTGACAGAACATTGCAAATCAACTATAACAAAAAAATCTTAAATAGATAAATAAATAAATAAAACTATTGTGTTCATCTATGTCTCTTTTAATTCAGGCACTTCTGGGAGGTTTTATTTTTCCCCCATGGTAACATGCAAATATATGTTATAACTACTGTTCTCACAATTATCACCATCATCATCATCACTTTAAACTAGGATGTCTAAATCTGAGGAAGGATATTTGAGTAAATAGAAAGCACAAAGTCATTTTTTAAATTGAGGTATAACCTAGCAAGTGTATAACTTTAAAAATGGCGTCTGTATTAACAAATGTCTGCTTATGATAAATTAGTTTCTAAAAAGAAACTTACTCATAAGCAAGAAAAATGAGCACATGGTTAGTAATAAATGAAAATAACCGCAATGTTTCCCAGGCTATGTTATTTTAATTATATGGTTCTTTACAGTGCCTAATCGTGACAGCATGAATTAGTTGATCAGAATACATTTTTGACCATGCATGAATGTGTGAATGTGTGTGTGTGTGTGTGTGTGTGTGTGTGTGTGTGTGTGTGTGTGAAAAAGGTGTAGGGAGGAAAAGAGAAAGGAGGCAGGAGAGAGAGACAGAGGGTTAAAGAAATCAACATAAGGAAATCTTGGACCATCTATTTCAGGTTCAAGCACTTCCCTGTCCATGAGATTAGCTGGCACTAGCTGTTCTTTCCTGTTCATGATTGATCAACCTGCCCAGGAACAGGGAATAATGTTCAGTTGGGCTGGAGAAATATTTTCTGCCATGTGATTTACACATCTTACACCATTTTATGATAAAACTTTTAGCAGTAATTTGAGGCACTCAATCTACTTTATTTTAAAGTAATTTATCTTTAAAATAAACAAAGGGAATAGAATTTAGACAACATTTTATTTATATTTCAGCATAGAAAAAAATAGAAGTTAAGTGTGATCATTATTACTTGGGTAGAGAAAAGAGAAACTGCTGTATTTTTTATTATTACATTCACTGACAAAATTTAAAACAATGGGCTATTACTAGCCTCCTTGATCATGTAATGTCTTTGATGTGTATGCTGATTAGAGAATTCAGAAAGAATATGGTTCTTGTAAGATTACACCATCTAAGTATCCTGATCACTCAATTCAAATGTAACTTACAGAGAAGTGATGCAATGGCTCTTTTCAGTATTATTTACATAGGACTTCAGAGTTGCTAAGAGTTCCTCAAGATAACCGAGTTCAATAATTTTAACCAGAGATATAGACTCAGAATGGCTTTCTAAAAGAATTAACCACAGTTGTCTTTCGGATTTTACTATTTCCCATGTACTCTTTCCCTCAGAGCATTCTAGATCCCTTTCATTCTACCAGATCTTTCATTCTACCAGGTCAGCATTGAACAAATGAGTGCCAAGGCAGTATCCTGGCCACTCTTTAGCACTTGACATCATTAATGAATTTCTTTGGCAAACCCCCTCCATTTTTTAATCATTTCTTCAATCTTGCTGCTCTTACTCAATACTCATCTTTTTTCTTTCATCCTCCAGCCCTTTTCTCTTCATGTGGTATACACTTTATACTAATAATCTTTTCTCATATTGTTTCCTTTCACCTACAGTATATTTAATGACAACTTCTAAATTCCTATCTCCATACACAACTTTATTTCTGATGTATATAACCTTGCATAATCAAGTGACCACTGGACATTTTTTTAAGTGTATAACCACTTAATTTTGACAACTCTAACTTTTGTATAACCAAATTAACATCTTTCTTCAATGACCATCCCCATGGTTCATTTCAATCAGAAGCTTTGCAATTTTTCCTTATGCCACCAATTACTAAAATCCAGCTAGTTCATAAAGCATATGAATTATCTTTCCTTGAACCTAGAGAATCTCCTCTTCCCTGATCCCACTGTACTAGCACCTATAATTATTTTTGTAATTTCCTATCAAAGCTTGTTTTTTAGTTTCCCGGATAAATCATGCAAGTTCATCATCTTTTATTCCACATTTCAATGAAGGATTTTTCCAAAATGCAATCATGATGACAGGCCTCCAAAACCTCTGTTTAAAATCCAGATTGCCTTCCCCAAATCTTAAAGATAACAATCCTTTAGCATTTTGTTTAAGAGGCTTCAGATATATTTTATGTCTTAAGTTAAACAATAACAATTAAAAATCCCATCGTTCACATCACTACTGTCTTGTTATGTTGAAGTTTGCTCTCAACAGGATACACCATGTGTCTTTGGATCCTTTCATCTTCTTCTTGGGGAAGTCACATTTCATCCAATAACACCTATTAATTATCTAGATTTCAAAATCACACTCATTTTTGAGCAACCTTGTTGAAGCTATTTGATATTCAAAATCTGGAATAAGAGTCTCCTAACATGAAATCTTAAAGGACTTGTTTATCTGTTAACTTTGTCTTTTCCAATAGGTTAGCACACTTTGAAAGCTATACTAGATACTTATTAAATATCTGTATGATAAATCAATGAAGTTTAGCATCAGGCACAATAGGAAGGAAAAGCACTGGCTAAAGTGTTTTTTTCCCACACTTATCTGAATTTGGCAGTCATTCTATTAGTTAGGCAGGCAACATGTTTTTATTTGATTTGTGAAGTAAAGAAACAAAATCTCAGAGAGATTAAGCAGTTTTTTGAGGACACACACTTTGCATGATATGTGTCCTCATTATCCTTAAGCTCAAGGGAAATAGGCAGGAGAAATACAGAAGGGACATAGGTACATGATGCTAACTGAAGTCTGATTCATTTAAAGAAAATTCACTCAGCGTCTGTTTAAACCTACGTATTTTGGTGATTTTTTATTTTAAAATAATTTCAGACTTACAAAGAAGTCAATAAATATTACAGAATTCACATATTTCCTTCACTCAACTTTTCCTAATGTTAGTGATTTAGGTAACAAAAGAACAATTATCATCCAAAGCCCTATTAACCAAACTACAAACCTTATTCTGCTTTCACAGTTTTTCTCTTCTTTATATCCTTTTTCTGTTCTTTTCCAGAACACAATCTAATATTCTATATTGCATTCCACATCACTCCATCTCTTCATGACATCAACAATTTTGGTAAGTACTGATCAGTTATTTTATGGAATATCTATCAATTTGAATTTGTCTGACATTGGTAATACCTTTTCTTAAAATACAAAACAAGTCTGCCTCCACTTTTAGAGGGACCCAGTAACCTTCTAAAACATTGTACATGATAAGTACCCTGGTTTTTACATATTATGAACCAACTATTCAAAAACAATGGTACACAGAATTTTTACATCCTCATTATTAAATCTGGGAGAAAATCTGCTTAAGTTTTAAAGAGGTTATTTCCTATAAACTTTGAAATTATAGGCATTTTCCCTTTATGATTATTACTACCCCTATTACACAGCATGTAAATTTGTTGAAAAGATTGTGCAGTCTTTTTATAACCTGTAAACAAAATAAAACGTAATTAAAAATATATTGCCAAGTTCTCCATCATATCTACTATACCTGTGATGTTCAATATGGTAGTCATGAGACACATGCAGCTATTTAAATTAACTAAAATTAAAAACCTAGTTCATCATTTAAACTAGCCACAGTTCACGGGCTCAAGAGCCTCAAGAGGCTAGTAGCTGCCATCCTCAACGTCAGAGATTATAGAATACGCAATTCATCACAGCATGTTCTATTGAGCAAACTCTCTCTAGACCATGACCATAGGAGAGAGTCTCTGCACTCACACAGACAGTCTAAATTCATATGTTGAAACCTAATTCCCAGTATGATTATATTTAAAGGTGGGGCCTTTGGAAGGTGATTATACCATGAGGGTGGGCAGTGTCCTTATAAGTAGTGTGTCAGCCCCTTCTTCCATGTGAGGTAGAGGCAGCCATCTATAAACCAGGAAATGGGCTTTTACCAGACACCCAATCTCCCAGTGCCTCCTGGATCCTGGACTTGCCAGCCTTAAGAACTGTGATAAATACATTTCTGTTGCTTATAAGCCACCCAAGCTATGGTAGTTTTGCTATAGCAGCCTGAACAGAATAAGACAACTGTCTTCATAAATTAGAAATGTTAAATTTTGTTAATAATATATTATTGACCTAAACTATAAATTAGTTTTGTTTGTTTTGTCATTTACAGATATAATTTAGGTTAAGTGTTAAAGATTACTTTGTATTAGTTGGCAAGAGTCATAAGAAATAAATGATATTACTCTTTCTGAGAGGGAAGTAGAGATTGAGGATTCATTCCAAAGCCCATCAAAGAAGACTTTGATTTATTAGATGTTTTCTTTTATAATTTTTTAAGGAAAGTGCATTTTCTTCTGTAAGTATTGATCTGATCTTAATATTACTCAAAGTTAAAATGACATCCAGGTCATTATTTAAAGAAATTCCAACTAGAACTTGGAGGAAAAGTGTCACTGATATATCTCACTGTCAGTTTAATGAAAGCATCACAGGAATTGGTGAAATGGAAAACAATAGATAATAGTAGTAACAATTCATATAGCTATGCATAAGAGAAAACTAAATTAATAGTATGTTTAAAAATATCCACCCCACAAATCATTTCCATTGCATTAATGCTGGAGATCTTTCAAACACTCAGAATTATTTCACTTTCACTTCTATATGGTGCTCTTGTATTAGATATTTGAAAAAATCATAATAGTTCCTATTCAGAAATGATAAGTTCATTAGTTCTATTGGGTTTTTGTCAATTCATAATTATCTCCAGGTGAGCAGGATAACATTTCCCTATTTCTTCTCTTCTGCACTTTATTTGCACTTTACTTAGTCAATTTCCTCCTCTAATCTCCTTTTCTATGCTAGTGATTTATTATCTTTTCTCCAATTAACCTCCTAATAAACTGTACGTCTCTAATAGTTTTTATTTTATAGCCACTCCACTTGGCTTGCTACAATATACTCTGCTTTTGCCAACAACTGATGGCCGTAACCTTCTCCTGTGCTTCCCCAGCCTCTTTAAAGTAATCCAGGAGACAGAAAGTGCTTGGTCAGCCTGTTAAACCAGGACATCAATTTTTTAATGGTCAATAATGAAACAGGCTGACTCTGCAAGGAAACTATAAGGAACTGCCCTGCTAACCCTTGCCTAGCTCATCTACATTTATTAATGATAGCACATTATTCATACCGTTTTCTTGGAAAGGAGTATAGTAACACTGATGGTCCATTTTTTAAGTGACCATGTTAAATGTTAAATATCATCTAAGCTAAATAATAAGTAGTGATCTCATTGTTATACTATCAATGACCCCCTTCGTCAACCCTCTCACTCTGCAAACATAAATAATACCTAATCATTAGTGTCCAGATGTTTGTGCAAATTAATTTATAGTGTAAATTTCCACCAGTGTAAATTTTCTATTACCCTTATGCTTAATTTTATCCAAATTATTGGGAAAAATATGTATGATTTGCTATTTCACACAAAAAATATCCATAAAACTAGAATATATCTCCCATGATAAGCATCACCTATGAAATAAAAATATTTCAGGAGTTCCCATTGTGGCTCAGCAGGTTAGAACCCAACTAGTATCCATGAGGATGTGGGTTCAATTCCTGGCTTCGCTCAGTGGGTTAAGAATCTGGCATTGCTGCAAGCTGTGGTGTAGGTCGCAGATGCATCTCGGATCCCGTGTTGCTGTGGTTGTGGTGTAGGCTGCAGCTCAGATTTGATCCCTAGCCTGGGAACTACCTATGCCACAGGTATGGCCCTAAAAAGCAAACAAGCAAACAAACAACAACAAAAAACACATCACATATGCCAATATGGTATTCAGATCAATATTCTCTCTCAAACATCACCACAAGTCAAGTGAGACATTTGGCCTCCATGGCATGGTTCTATGGTCTATCAAATATGGACTATTCTAACTACTTACATAAAACTTTTCTTAATTCAAAAACTGTGATATTTATTTTATTTATTTAGTTGTGAATCTTCATCTGCAATGAATGTTAATTTTAATTCAAGTTTTTAAATTGTTTTCATTTTCAAACTTTCTGCCAATTCTTATGTATTTATCTTATTCACTCTAGTCATTTAGCAAAGGAAAAAGTAGGCATGTATCTGCTTTGGAATACATTGAAACTTTCATTCTTGGTTTTTAATCAAAAAGGTTATGAAATGAGAGTCTTCTTTCCTTGATTTTTGTATACTATAGGGAAAAAAAGGGAAAAAGAAAGAAAAGAAAAGAAAAAGAAAAGAAAAGAGAAAAATGTGCACAGAGGAAAAGGAGAAGTACAAATATTCATGGTGATGAGCAAACTGACCCCACTAAATCTGGTTTCTTTCCACATGCAATAATTTCTCCTCAATATACTTTCCCCTTTTGACATCTAAGACAATATAATCTCCTGCTATCAAATTATTTCTGTTTATTATCTTACTCCATTTTTCCATCCTCCCATCTACCTGTAAACTGGGTGTATTTCAGAACTACAGCATATCTTCACTATGTTCACTACACACTCTCCCTGGGACATCCACAACTCATTTTTTTATATGCCTTTAATCATCATCCACATGTTAACAATCCTTATATTGATATTTCCTGTCAGAATTTATCCCCAATCATTACACCAAACACCTTTATGTCCAAATTTAACTGCAATTCCCAACTCCTCAGTCCAAAACTGAGCTCCTCAAGATATCTTAATACTGTTCATGCTGACAAGAAATAGTACAATCATTTGCATCAAGCCAGAAACATGAAGGTCATTCTTAAAACCCCAGATTCATTCCCTCTCCTTTACAACCAAAAAACTTCCAAATAATCTGACATTTTTAAAACATAATCTCTCATTGGTCATCTTCTCCATGTCACCCTTTTCAAATGTAGCTAACAATTATATAGCATAACATCATTCTAAGCACTTCAAGTGTAATTGGATCACAAAAATCCCTACTCATTTATGCTAAGCGTGATTATTAACCCTATTTTATGATTTATTTTTTGAGCTCAAACCAAATAATTGTTTTATCTATATGAATAGCAGTTTAATACAGTTCAGCTTAATTGTTCAATTTTCTAAATGACAAATTGCAATATCATTAACATGTCTACATGGTTTCTGAGCTGTCTCTAGCTCAGTCCTCCTGGTTCATCCTGTGTCATTCTCCTTGCTACTTTCTAAACCTTAGCCATAATGAAAAATTTTGATGTTATTTTCTCTCAATTGCTGGCTTTTGTCTGTGAAAGTTTTTGTGCCTGGTATATTATCTCCTTTCCTCATCTACCTGTTTAACTACTTTAGTCTTCGATATTTTGACTCAATTCTCATTTTCTTAGCACTACCTTCTCTACTATATACAACTACACTGGAGGCAAGAATCACATGTGACATGTCTAAATATCTGACTTTATGACTGCTTATTAGAATCAAAAACATATGTATTGATTGAAATAATCCTGAGATTTTACACCTGTTATTTTATATTTATTGTTTCTGACATGTAAAAAAGATATTTAATGCAATCATATAAAATACAAAACCGAGAATTATCTGACCAAAATTGTATACTAAATAAATATCAGACCTCAAAATCAAACCCAGGTCATCAGAGTCCAAATTTCTTGAATATTTAGCACTATTCTACATTTCTGACTAAGTATAGAAACTGTCATATAAAAGTCAACTCATTTGGTTAGAATTTATCAACAAAATAGTTATGGTTGTGGATTCCATTCGTATAAAGTCTTCTCATAGACAATACACAGCACAGTTTTTGATAGTACTACTATATGTAAGTTGATATTTGTCACAGGACAGATCATAAGAATTATTTGTAGATTATTCACTACAAATGAGAAATGTACTAAGCATTTTGAGTCACCTGAGAGCTATATCAGATGTAGTATCAGAAGAATAATATAGTTATGAATTTGTAAGTCTCAATATGGTACTGTTTTCTACTTATAATACCATAATTTTTTAAAAGTACACGTGCATATGTGTATGCACTGTAAAACTAGAGGAAATTTCAGAAGGAAATATTCCAGTGAAAATAAATATTTGTAATATATGATAAGGAGTTTCTTGATGGCTCAGCAAGTTAAGGATCTGGTGTTGTCATTGCTGTGGCACAGGTTTGCTCTCTGGCCCAGGAACTTTCATATGCTGCAGGTACAGCAACCCCCCGCCAAAAAAAAATACCAACAAATAAACAAACAAAAAGAAATATATGATCATTCTTGCTTTTTAATATTCAGAGCGATTTTAAACTCAACACCGAGTAAAATTCGGATAAATTTACCACTACCAAGATAATGCAGCTATAACTCATATATAATAATTATTTCATTCATAACTGTTAAGGCATAAATAAGTCTGTGTTTTCTTGTCACCTTGTTTTTTTTCTTAGAAATGTGTCATTTTTAACTATCTAGTTTATTTTAATTTCATGACATACATAAGCATATAAACAGATGTCAACATTATGAGCCATTAGGGAAATGCAAATTCAAACCAGAATGAGTAACCACTATACATGTATTAGAATATATAATATTTTTAAAAGACTACACAAATTAATAAACAAACTGCACACAGAATCTGGAAACCAGAAGGGGGAGCTCTCATGCCCTGCTGTGATATCAGAGCCTAACAGCAAGAAGAATCCTCTTCTTTCCTGGGAAGGGCTCAGTCAATGTAAAGCCATGGACATGGACACTTTGTTTACTAGAACACTCCCAATTTTGCCTTTGCCTCTCTAAAAGTATTCTCCTTCTCTTGCTAGGGAGGGGCCTTGCATATGACTTGCCATGGCTATAGACACCAAGTTCTAATTCTCTGCTAACCCTGAATAAACCCATCTTTGCTGGAGAAATATCTGGCGGTCTCTGTTTTAGGACAAAACTAACCACACCAAATATTTGGGGCAACTTGATTTCTCAAAAACTGCTGGAAGATAAAAATGAACAACTTCAGAAAACAGAAGAGTCTACTACTATTTGCTCAGGAGAAAGATTATGTCCTCACAAAGACTTGTACACAAATGTTCATAGCAACATTATTGCTAGTAGCACAAAACTGAAAACAATCCAATGTCCATGAACAGAGGAATATTAAACAAATTGTAGAATATCTTTACAATAAAATAGTACTCAGCAGTAAAAAATAAACTGTTTATGTAGACAGCAATATATATGAATAACAAAATAATTATGGCAAACAAAAGAAGTCAAACAAAAAATACTGAGTAATATATGATTCTACTACTGTAACGTTCTGAAAAATATTAACAAATTTATAGTGAGAGACAGCAGCCCAAAAGCAGAGAAAGTGTAAATGGATATGGGAAGGAAAAATATAGAGAGGTTATAGGGGCAAGAGGAAACTTTTGAGGACAATTGTTTTGTTAATTTTTTCACTGTGGCAATGATTTCACAGAAAAACATATGTTGAAACGTATTAAATTGCACAATTTAAATATGTTCAGTTTTTTTTAGTCAACTACATTTTATTAAAGCTGTTAAAAAAGGGGTACAGTTATTTTAATCAAAATAGAAGTTAAAAAAAGTATACCTGGAGGGCCTAATATAGTGTTTCTTGAAGATACTATTAAGAAAAAAATTACATTAAGTATGTAAAGAATAAGTAAAATAATCATAATTCTCAGCTAACATGACTGTGGTATTAGGACATATCATAAAATTTATGAAAACATTATTAGATAATTTAGCAAGTTCAATATAAAATTAATTTATATCCTTATAGTAATCATAAAAAATTTGAAATTAAGTTTAAAAGTAGTTGAAATTTTTTAAAAACTTAAAAGTATCCCATAAAATACCTATGGGTAAATTTAAGAAAAGATATTCAAGACCTAAACCCTATAAAACACTACTGAGAGAAAATTAAAGGAGACTTGAATAAATAGAAATATATATAACGTTCATGGAGTTGATCTACAGATTCAGTGCAGTTTCAGTTAAAGTCCCACAAGCTTTTAAAAATATATTAGTCAGTTGTTTCTCAAATTAGTGCTGAAATTCAATAGATCTTTAATGGCCAAAGAAGAAAAAAGCATAATAATGAAAACAAAGTTAGAAGACACTCAATATTTGAAACCAAGACTTACTGTAAAGCTATAGGAAAAGTTCCAATTGTGACTCAGTGGTTAATGAACCGGACTAGTATCCATGAGGACATGGGTTCGATCTCTGGCCTTGCTTAGTGGTTTAAAGATCTAGCATTGCCGTGAGCTGTGATATAGGTTGCAGACATGGTTCAGATCCCGCATTGCTGTGGCTGTGCTGTAGCCCGGCATCTACAGCTCCAATTTGACCCCTAGACTGGGAACCTCCATATGCCTCAGGTGTGGCCCTAAAAAGACAAAAGGCACTAAATAAATAAATAAATAAATAAATAAATAAATAAATAAATAAATAAAGCTATAGTAATCTAGACCGTGTAGTATTGGTTGAAAGCTGACCAAATAAGTCACTAGAACAGAATGAAGAATCCAGAAATAGAATCACACCTATACAGTTAAATAATAATCAATCAAAGCAGGAATTCAACTTGACAAAAAAGAAGATATTTTAAATAAATAATTTTGTAATATTGGGTATCCCCATGAACAAAAGAACCTCTACTGTGATCATGCTTCACATACAAAAATTAATTCAAGACAGAGCATGGGACATAAATACAAAGCTTGAACTATAAGGTTTTTAAAGATAAAGGAAGATGATAACTTTTGCAAACTGGGGATAAGCACAGATTTTGTAAGATAAGACAAAGATCACCAATTAAAAAGAAAAAAAATGATTGGACTTTACTGGAATAAAATTTTTCATCAAAAATACAATTAAAAAAAATGATTCAGTAGACCAAAGTCAGGCAAAAACAGTATCTAGAAAACACGAAGAAATACTAAATTATTGATTAAAATGGGTTAAGAACATGAAAAGGCAATTAAAAAGAAGGGTAACTGAAAAATCAATAAGGACATAGAAATACTTTCAAATTCATCAGTTATCACAGAAATGCAAATTAAAACACTAAGTACCTTCTCATACTCAACAGAGTGGCTTAAACCAAAATGACTGAAAATACAAACCATCAGTGAAGATGTGGAGCGACTTGAACGTTTATAAATTGTAATAGAAATGAAAAATTGTATATCTACTTTGAAATACTCTTTGGTATTTTTTTCTCTTAATTTAATATCCATCTTTCTCTGGAGTTCCTGTTGTGGCTCAATGGGTTACAAACCTGACTAGTATCCACGAGGATGTGATTTGATCCCTAGCCTCGCTCAGTGAGTTAAGGATCTGGCATGGCTGTGAGCTGTGGTGCGGGTAACATATGTGGCCTGGATCCCACACTGCTGTGGCTGTGGCATAGCCTGGCAGTTGCAGCTCTGATTCAAACCCTAGTCTTGGAACTTACATATGTCACGGGTGTGAGGCAATAAATAAATAAATATACATCTCTCTTATGATCCATTAATTCTACTCCAAGGCATTTACCCAAGAAAAATAAAAACATACATTCCCCCCAAAATCCACTATTGGAATTTCCTAGGAGCCTTATTCATAGTCATCAAAATCTGGAATCAAGCCAAATGTCCTTCAACAAGAAGGTATTTCAAAATGTGTAGTATATTCACCAAATGAACTACCATTCAGCAATAAAGGGAAAAATATCTATTGCTGCATAGTAAAAAGATGAATAAATTACAAAAACATCAAGCCAAATTAAAAAAAAAAAGAGAAGTATAAGTTGGTATTCATGATGATTCTACCTATATCAAGTTACAGAAGAAGCAGAACTTACATTATGGTGATTACAATCAGAACAATGGTTACGTAGGAGCAAAGAGAACTTTCTGGTGTAACTGAAATGTCCTGTATTTGTTTTAGTAGTTGTTGCATGGGTATACCCAATTTTCCAAAATTAATCAAAGTGAAATTCATAGATATGCAGAAAAAAACAGAATCAGCGTATTAATACCTTACTAAACATAAATCCAAAGATCTTAAGCAAGACATTAGACAACAGAATGCAGCCAACACATAAAAGAGATAATACAGCATGACCAAATTAGGTTTAATATGGAAAGGTAATTCACCTTATTCAGAGTAATTTACCTTATTAAAAGAAAAAATGGGGTAAAACTATATGCATATACTAATAGGTGAAAATAATTTGACAATTTCAATATGCATCAATGATGAAAACTCTCAGTATTCTCAATAATGAACTTCTGAAAGCTTTCCTCTATGATATTAACAAGCCGAGGATGTTTCTTCTGAACCGTGCTCCTAATCATACTTAAGATAACCAGTACAACAACCAAGATAAATAAGTACTATTCATACAGATTGAAAAGGAAGAAGCAAAACTGTTACTTATAGATGACATGACCAGTATGCAGATCATTCTCAGGAATCAGTAAAATGTTACTGCAAGTAATAAGTTAACAAAGTAATAGGATACAAAGTTAGTTTGTTGATGTTACTTTTATATGCTTTTTTGTTGCTGAATTTAATCACAGGCAATAAGTTTTTGTTTCTTGGCAGTCTTTTCTGGAATATATTTTTGTTCTGTGCAATTACCCCTTCTGGTTTAGGAACAATCTTCTTTTGCACTAATAAGTATCATTTCAATATGGCAGGAAGCATGCAGATGGGTTAATTCAACCATGAAGTCTATAAATTTTGCATCTCAGCTGCTTTTTTCATCTGGATGTGCTCAATGACCAGAGAATCCACAGGTAAACTTTCAAATTCAGTATTATTCTCTGTACTTTTATACATGTGCTACAAAAATGCAGCAGTCTTTTCAGGTCACTGAGCCTGTGTCCAGCCCCACTGTCTGGCCTGAATCTACCTATCAGCAATGACAAAATGAGACAAACTGCATTTGTAAAGTGACATCCTTCAGATACTTGGTAGCTTTTTGGATATGCATACGCTTGATGACCTGGACGGTTCTACTCATGTTCTTAAAGTGAACGCAAAAATCTGAACCTCCTGTTTTGCACAGTTTTGGGGGTCTTCCAGGTTAAGTGAATGGTGAACCATTTTCAGAGATGATCTCAGGCCCCTTACAGGAAGAGCCAAGCTTAGCTCTCAATAATCAATTGTATTCCTGTATACCTGCCATGAACTATTTCAAAATAATGCCAATGACGACAACAAAAATTTCCAGCCTCATCAAAAACATGAAAATTTGTAGTCCTTTAACAAAATATTTGCAAGTTCTGTATTCTGAAAACTATAAACATTGGTGAAATAAATTAAAGACCTAAATTAATGCAGGTATATACAATGTTTCTGGTTTGAAAAATGTTAAAGACCATCAGTTGTCCTTATATTGACCTATAGATTCAGTCCAGTCTCAGTCAAAGACTTGCTTTCTAGAAATCTATAAGCTGATTTTTTAAAGGGTATGGGGGTACAGAGGGCCTAGACTAGCCAACACAATTTTACAGAAGTAGAACGTATTTATATACTATAAGATGGATTTATACCATCTTATTTCAATATTTAATAGGCTACAGGAATGAAGGCAAGTAGGTAATAGATCAACGAAAGAGAAAGGATCCAGAATGTAACCAGTGCATACATGGGCAATTGATTTTTAACACAACTGCCAGTGTAATTTAATGGGAAAATTAAAGCCTTTTCAATAAATGGTACCAGAACAAATGGATATCATTTAGGATGTAAAAAAAAAAAACAACCCTACAATCTCTTTCTCACATAATACAGAAAAATTAACTAAAAATGGATCATGAAACCTTAAATCTATACCTATAAAACTTATAGCAGAAAACTTTTTTTTTAAATTTGAAATAGGCAGAGATATCTTATTTGGGCATATAAAGAAAATATTAGACTTCATTAAACATAAAAACTTCTGATTTCTGAATGACAGAGGACTGGTGTCCAGAATACATAACATCTACAGCTTAGTAAGACAGTAACTTTATATAAATGGGCAAGAGATATTATTAAACTCCTTACAGATTTGTAACTTAACAATAAGCCACTTGGATGAGTCTCAAACATATTCTGTTGAGACAAAAAACCAAGATACAGAAGAGTGCATGCTCCATGACCTTCATTAATATGTGATTCTCTCTAGAAAACAAAGCTGACCTATGCTGTCAAACAGATTAGTGTTTTCCTGGGGTTAGGGACCGGGAGGGGCAGTGCAAGATCAACCACAAAGGGGACAAAGGAACATGAGGGTATGTTGGGAAGCGATGAAAATATACTCTTTCCTGGTTTTGAATATGCATGTACTGGGGGGAGACATATTATAGGCTTATGTATTTGTCAAAACTCATTTAAAAAGTGCTCTTAAAATAAGTATATTTTTATGATATTACATGTAAATGTAGTTGTATTTTTCATATAAATTATAACTTGTTAAAAAAAAGTCTGCAGAAAACTATGGCCAAATATGATAAATGTTAAGGAGAAAAAAGAGAAAAAAAATCCATTTTAAGTAGGGATGCCTTTTGTTGATTTGTAAGGATACCATAATAAATGATCAATGAGCAGATGCCTTTGTCTTTGTTGGACTTGAGACTGAGCTTGCAATAAAATGAGCTGCTCCTGTATTCCAGCACATTTAAAAATCCCCATAAGAGCTTCAATCAAAATTCATGTTTTGCCATCAAATGGACCTATGTTTGTGCCTCTGCTCTAGGGAATGTTTTTTGAGTTTGGGAATGAGGTTCAGCCTGCATCTATAACATATAAGGATAATAAAAGGAAGATACTAACATAGAAATCCTCAAACTCTCCTTGGTAGCAGTAAACATCAATCTTTACTCTGGATAAAAAATTACTCATTTTAGAATCATATATACAACTTTTACTGTGCTCTTGACACAGTACTCAGCAGACTGCTGACTATGGGATTAATTTAATATGGCTTTATGGAAATAAATGGACAGGGAACAGAAAGGCATAAGCTCTTTTAAAATAGAAGACTTCCTTGAAGATTTTCCAGTGCCTCTGATATAATGTAATTTACCCTGGATTTTGACTGCTGTGTCTAAGGTTTACCTCTAGCTACATATTATTTTGTTAAAAAATGTTTTAAGTAGTTTAATATTTGCATTTGAAAGGGAGTTGTCCACACAGTAACCCTAAAGTATACACTGTATAATAATTTCAAGAACAATGGAAAGGCTGGAAAGGGAGAGATTTTTGGCAAAAAAGAAAATCTCACTGTAATTACGCTTCTCTCAAGCCTTCCTATACTTTCATAGCACAAGTTATTTTTTTTTAGTAGTTGACATTAAATCCAGTGCAGCAATCTGCATCAAGGTCTTCCTTACAGTCTAAGAAGTAAATCATGACCCTAGTGGGTAAGAGACTTTTTTTCATAAAGATAGGCAAATAGACCAATGCATTGTAATTGAAAATCAAAAAGAAATCTAAATTGTTGGCAATTTAGTGTAGAATAAATGTGATACCCAAGACAGTTAGCAAATTACAGACTTGAATAAATGGGTAACTGGATATCTACGCGAAAAAGATGGATTTGGAGTTCCATCATACTCATTACACTCAATTATAACCAGTGGATCAGAGATTTAAATGTAAAAGTTCCAGAAGATAATGTGGGAGATTCCATTATAATTGTGTGGAGGGAAATGGCGTTCTCACTAACCCATCTTTTATAAATGACAAGAGAAAGATACATTTGATGATATTAATAAACAGCATTCACAATAATTTAGAAGACCAAACTTATAATTGGCAAAATTTGATAAACAAATGTAAATAAAAGTGGCAAGAAAAAATGTGAAATTCATTAGATGAGCAAAAATACAAAAGTTCAAAATCATGGTTTTTTGTGAAGTTGCTAGAATAAAATGGGCAGTCTCACACACTGAGTGGGAGCAAAAATTCAAGCCTAATGGAGTAAAGTCTGTATATATTTTTCAATTGGGAAATTTCCCATTTGGAAATTTATCCTATCTATATCTATATTCTATAGACATATACATACACTTGCAAAATGACTTCTGAATATCTATTGCAAAATTTGTTTGTAATGGCAAAAGGTTGAAGGAAAAACTTAGATATCAGTATTTACTGGTTTATCTTAAATTATGATCATCTAAATTAAAATAATTTAAATCTGTTTATTTTATATTCTATGTAATTTAAATATAAATTATGATAATCCACAAATCGTGTAAGGAACTTTAAAAAAATAGGAAGAAAATATTTCCTGATAAAGGACAGCAAAATACACTAAATACAAAAAGCTCAATGTAGAACAGTAGTTTAATACATTTTCTTATGCGTGAAGAGGGAAGAAAATAAGATGCTGTAATCATGTATACTTGCTTATAGAAAAATTCTATACAGATACAGAAGAATAAAAAAAAATAGTAGCTACCAAGGGTGAACAGGTGAGAATAGGGCTGAACCAGGTACTGAAAAATAACATTTTTATCCTTTTATTGTCAAATTTATAAGAATAAGATTTTGGCTTACCTCAGACTGTCATGAGCCATCTCTCCAGGCTGCTTTATCAGTCCATGCTCCCTTCTCTTCTCTTACGATGACAGCTTTAACTTTTTTTGGATCTAACTTCAGGACCATATTTCCTCCCTTCTCTTTGACACACAGTGCATGGGATACATTACTTAAGTTCAGCCAAACTTATACCCTTCCTAGAGTTTGAATCTTGAGCAAGTGACACAAAGTTGCAGGGGAAGTTGAGGAGCCATCCATAGCATAGCAGTGTACCCAACAAGAATCCAGCAGTGGTGCAGCAGTTACCAAGCGGCGACCACGACGGCAGCAGTGTCCAACAATTCCATCACCAGAACCACCATGCCTTGGTTCCTTTGGGTTTTACAAGTCAAGGTCCAAAGACTTCCTTCCTGACTCCATGCTCTCCAGTGTCTTTCCCATAAATGCCATTTCTGTTAAAGGTAAACAGATTTAGTTTCTTTTGTTAGCACTATATAGTTATGGTGTTATGATGAATTTCTTTTTTTAACTCTCTTTGCCTTGGGCTGTGAGCTTCCTAAAGTCAAGAAGTTAGTCTTGTTTGACACCCATAGCTCCTACACTGTGCTTACCACATAACAACAGGTGATCAGAGATAGAATTGATTAATTCAGTAACTTACAGGTTAATATTGGCACTAGTGTTCTTATTCATTGACAATTAAAATCTTCAAAATAACAAAGAGCTTCCAGTGTCCAAGCTCAAAGCTTATGAAATTTTTTTGTGTTAACTTATTTGTTCAATTCTCAATCTTGAATCAAAGAACAGTTAATCATTATAATTGTAAAAAGAGGTTAATAATCAGATGCACTGAATTATTTATGCTTAAAATGGCAGGAAATCTGTTCCTAAAAATATATTTAATACTAAAATGAATGCAAATTTTTCTGAAATCATGCATTACTTTTAAAATGATAAATTTTACATTTTAAATAATTATCATCTGAAGACTATTAATATAAACCCTGATCATTCCTCTTCTCTTACACATTAGAAGAGAGTATTAGTTTTCCATTCAATGAATATAGAAAACAATGAAAAATGTATTAAACAATGAAAACATGTATGTCAAAGGACATGTTACTAAAAAAAAGCAACTAATTTTTACTTTATACCTGACATCACAATAAAAAATCCTTATTAGAATTACATATTCCTGGAAACCAGGTGTCACTGCTGATATTAAATCCAGATTGTAATAGAAATCGATAAAAAAAATCCCACAACCTTCAATTGCTTAAATAATATATTTTACACAGCACTTTTACACAGCACTGATTGCCTTCAACTAGCATACCACCAGGGAAATGAAAAGCAAACATGAATTCTACTTGATTAATGTATTAGAACATTGCAAAATTACAGTTTTTTTCCTCCTGACAGATATCATTTTCCCTGTATTTCTCTTTGTTTCCATTACGTACTCTCATGTAGACAATATTGATTTGACAATTTGAATATCATTCCCATAAGAGCACTCCAATAACTACTCTTTCACATATGTTGTCTTTATTCATAAAAAATCATACTCCTCACTTGAAAGCCTTCTAAAATTATATATTATCAAATATAATTCTTATTAAATTTCCCAATGCTCTGTCACTCTTTAAATGCCTTCAAATGTCAATGCACTGCTATAACTAAAACTGAAGAAGCGATATATTTTCCCTATTATTTGCACAGCTAGCATTATTCAAGTTTAATTTTTCATAATATTTTTCAAATAAAGTGAACAATTTTATAAACAGTTATAAGAAATTTCAAGATTCAACACCACTCTCCAGAAAAACTGAAATCAATTCAAATAGCTTAATTAGGACTATAACACCAGAATCACTATTTGCAGGCACATTTCCCTACTAACACAGAACAAATTATTTTTAGGTTTATGCTGTTGCATCAAAGTACCCTTTCCCTGGCTAATTTTGGTTTGTTGTGTGTTGTAGAAGTTCTTCTATATAGTATATCCATTCTGGATCTTGCTAAAACAATTAGGATCATAGGTTAAGTTTGCTTCTATAAAGTCTTCTTTTCCTCACACCTTAATAATTTTGTAAAGCAGCTTAATTCTGCTGTTTGTGTTGGGTCTACAAAACCTAGAAGCATAACATGTTGGTGTTTTTTTCCAAACTTTATTCTTAGGTGAAAATTGTGGCTATATACATGTATGAATACTATGAATGGATTGTTGTATTTTCCAAGCTCTGTCTCATGTCAGAACCTTGATGAAAGCTTTTCCCCTTGTTTTTTCATATGTTCTGGCTAAACTCCTTTTCTCCTCTACTGACATTGATTATATTCTGCTCTTTACTGCAATTTCTGGCATTTCCTCTCCATTTAGAAGGCAGAACACTTTATCTTATTTTCAGCCACAGTCCATCAGCCCATCGCAACTGTCTTCCTCCCTTTTAGACTGCTTGTTCAAGTCTCATACATCTTAAAAAAAAAAAAAAAAAAACTGTCTTAAAGTCTAAATCCACATAGAATTACTTTTAATCTCTATCTCCTCTTGATCTATTAAGTTTTGCCACATAATGTTCAAATATTGCTGCTCTGGCTTCATCTATTTCAAATCACTCTTAACAGGGGTATGGTGTGGCGTTTTGCCACATAATGTTCAAATATTGCTGCTCTGGCTTCATCTATTTCAAATCACTCTTAACAGGGGTATGGTGTGGGTTATAGACCCATCCTTTTGTGGAAGAGCCTTTCTCATCACCAAGTTCCTAATTTCAAAGTGCAGGATCTGGCTAAAAATCTTGACTACTTACAAAAAGAAAAAAAGGAGTTCCCATCATGGCACAGTGGAAACAAATCTGACTAGGAACAAGGAGGATGCGAGTTTGATCCCTGGCCTCGCTCACAGGGTTAAGGATCCAGCATTCCTGTGAGCTGTGGTATAAGCTGCAGATGCCATGTTGCTGTGGCTGTGGCATAGGCCGGCAGCTGTAACTCCGGCCTATGGGAGTTACATAGGCCTGGGAACCTCCATATGGTGTGTTTGCAGCCCTAAAAAACAAAAACAAACAAAAAAACCTTGACTACTTATAACATTTTAAACTCTTTACCTATCGAAACCTTCATGAGGCTCTTCCTACTCACGATTTACATGACTTGCTTTTTTTTTCCTCTTTGCTCTAAATCATCTTTACTGATTCTTTTTTCCAAACAAAATTGATTTTTCCACCTCTGTTTTTAAGAACGCATCTATGCAATTCACACTTGTATTAAAATGAAGCCACAAAAAGTGTTGTTTTTTTTTTTTTTTTTTTTCTTTTCACCTTATCTAGGGCCGCACCCATTGCATATGGAGGTTCCCAGGTTAGGGGTCTAACAGGAGCTGTAGCTGCCGGCCTTCGCCACAGCCACAGCAACGCAGGATCCGAGCCGTGTCGGCAACCTACACCACAGCTCATGGCAAAGCTGGATCCTTAACCCACTGAGCAAGGCCAGGGATCGTACCCACAACCTCATGGTTCTTAGTCGGATTTGTTAACCACTGAGCCATGATGGACACTCCACACAAAAAGTTTTGAAAGAGAAAACATGGAAGCAATATTCAAAAATGTGGTAACAATTTTTTTACTTGTAGCCACTGATAGGCAATTAATTTACACATGTTAACTTTTCAGACATGCTATGTAAATTTAAATAAATTTGATCAAATTATCATCTAGTTTATTTCAACTTATTTGGAAAAAAGTATTCCTAATATGTACTTTCTATTTGCTCACTTTCCCTAGAGTGTATCGAATATAATTTAACTTTTGCATGCTGCCATGAGGAACATAACAGTATAGTAAAACAGAAATGTATCCTCTGGGGCTAATGAGGTATAAAATGTCATATACCTCTTTCCTACATGAACCAACATTGCTATGCTTTTCGAGTATGCCAATTTTTTTATGTTTGCATAGTTCCCCTTAAAGTCAGCTGTCATGTTTGCTGCTGCCTTTATGTCTGTCTTGCTGAAGGAGGCCACTAATTTGCTCTCATATCTGCTGTGCATGGAAAAACCACATTGCCAAGCTTCTGTAACTGTGTCTAAAATAAGAGTTCCCGTTGCGGCTCAGTGGTATCGAATCCAGCAGGGCAGTGATTCCATCCCTGGCTTTGCTCATTGGGTTAAGGATCCAGTGCTACCTTGAGCTGTAGTGTTGGTCACATATGCTGCTTGGATCTGGCATTGCTATGGCTGTTATGTAGGCTGGCAATTACAGCTCCAATTCAATCCCTAGCCTGGGAACTTCCATGTGCAGGTGCATCCCTAAAAAGACATAAATATGACTAAATAAATAAATAAATAAGAGTAGATAACTCACAGAGGGCTAAGGTTTCACTCCATCAGTAAACTGCATGAACTTTGTAATGCCAGTTTAGGTATTTGGCATTGTTAATCTCTTAGTTCTTTAGTAAGACCTTGCCAAAATACTGAATTGAGTATGTGTTTGCTATATAAAACTCATGTTGTAATTCAGTTTCATAGATAGATGTTTCTGTATTTCTACAATTCTGTTAAGCATTGTCTTTGAAAGAGAAATGGATTTTAATCATTTTATGTGTTTAATCCATAAATATTTATTCCAGGCAAGTGCTCAATATGCCCTTCTTTTTAATTTCTCTAAATGAGACACAAAATTTATACTACTGTATATGTGGCTTCGAATCTGTTCTCCAATGGAATTTTAGAACAATAGAGACTAAAGGTCAAGACAACAGGCATGGATACTTCAGTAAAGTTCTGGTAAGTTGGAAATTCAGGAAATGTGTTGCTTTAGATCCAAATTTTCTGTAGAGCTAAGAATTCAACCTCTATAGAGCACTCAAAGTTTTGAATTGAATTTTGAGTTGATTTTGTAGGAAATCTTTTAAAAATGTATCATATGCCTGTCTTCTAACATAATGTATCTTTTTTGTTAAAAATATCATTACTAACATTAGTTATTATATCATTACATAGTATTTATCCTGTCTATTCTGTTGTGCTATTAAATGTTATAGCACTGTATTTAATTCATCTTCATGGTGGCTGCTTTTAGTCAGCTTTGGGTTTCAAAACCTGATAACTAAAATTGCTAGAATCCTATACTCATTGAAAGTAAATTGATTCTGCATGAAGACCTGAATAACTTGATTAAAAGTATGTACATGGATTTTGTAACATCTTTAGTAGTTGGTCACAGACCTTTTTAAATGCATTATTTGCCTGTTTGTTGCCTTTAAAATAAATGAAGGTATTGGATGAGTTCCAAATTAAGATAATTTTAATATACATGAGTAATTACTTTGCTTCCTCATTTTATCTTTTTCCTAGTTAATTCTATGTTATAATTCCTTGCATCAGATTAAAACCCAAGCATTTGATTTTGTATTTTCTATGGTATTCTCTACTTGCATTGGACACTAGTTTCTTTAAGAATGTCTTTGCAGTATTAGAGTCTAGCATCACAGTGTGAGATGTTCTGTGGATCCATTCCTCAGTGATACTGGGGGAAATTACCTATGTATACACAATACATGTGTATATGTATATATGTAATTAAATATATATATTTAATTAACAGTCTCTGGAAATTGCCCTGTAGGTATACTGGTAGATCTTGTTTTATTGTGTTTTAATTTATTCTACTTTGCAGGTATTGTGCTTTTTACAAATTGAAGATTTGTGGCAACTCTGCAAACAGCAAGTCTATTAGTGCCATTTTTTTCCAAAGACATTTCTTACTTTATGTCTCTGTGTCACATTTTGGTAATTCTAACAATATTTCAAATGTTTTCATTATTATTATATTTTTCAAGGTGATTTGTGATCAGTGATCTTAGATGTTGTTACTATGACTTCCTGAGGCTCAGATGATGGTTGGCATTTTTTAGTAATAAACTATTTTTCAATTAAGTTATGTATACTCTCTTTAGACACAATGCTTGTGCACACTTAACAGACTGAAAAATAGTGTAAACATAGCTTATGCAGTGGGAAACCAAAAAAATTGTGTGACTCACTTTGTTGCAGTATCTTTTTTTTACAGTGTCTGCAACCAGACCTGCAACATCTCTGAGATATGCCTTCAGAAAATGAAGAAATACTTATTCAAGAAATTTTGCAAACATTTGGCAAGAACAATGAGAATTTGTGGTATCTGAGATGAGACTTGCTTCCTCCCTTTCCAGTTCAGATAGACAAAAATGCCAGTCTATTCTGGTTTAGTCAAGGACACAGGTGTCCCCATCTAGCCAATGCCCAGATGGGGGGCTATCTTATTGGGATGGGCAGGATGTCAGCATTTCTTATCCTGCTCCCATGTCCCCGTTGCTGAAGCTAAGTTCTGGGTGAGTACAGTTGATTAGTAGGGTCTCTCTACTTTAAGCTAGCCTTTACCTATGGGACAGAAGGTCTACCCTGGGCATGGAGCTGAGAATCTTTGGGCACTTACATTAGCAATGGTTCCAGGCCAGAAGAGGCAAATATAGAACTGCTTCCCCTCAACTGAGCACTTCACTATGAAAGCAGTGACTCCACTTGGTAAGAAGTGTCCAACTGACCCCAACCCCAGCCTCAGATCCAAGGCTCAGAAAATTTTCTTAGGAGCAGAAGAAGGAAATAAAACAGATAGTTACGAGGTTTCCTTTTAGAGCCTAAGGAGTTTATAACTCTTAAGTCCATACTCAGTCTCCACAGTTAATCAAAATTACCATTTATTGGCTCATAGCAGGTTATGACTTCAAGGGGTTCTGCTCCAGATAGCTAGACTTGAGCTTTTGTATCTGGATATGCCTGGGGTGTCAGCCTGCCTTGTGATTTCTATTATCTGATCAGTAGAAAGTTGTTGGTTTTCATTTTGCCCATATTCCTTGTTGCAAGAATGAGACTAGCAGTTTGCCAGCCCTTTACATATTGGGGCTGAAACCAGACTTATTTTTAAAGATTTTTATCCAATTGGAATTTATTTTGATGTAAAAATATTACACAGAAATTTTATTTTTATTAACCTTGGCTACCTAGTCTTTCTAATATCATTTATTAAATTATACACTTATCAACAGCTATTAATTTTACTTTTATTAATTTTACTTTTAGAATTCCTATTTGGAATGACTCTAATATTTTTAAAATCAGAAATCATGAATTCTACCATTTTTTTTTCTTTTTATGCTGCACTTGCAGCATGTAGAAGTTCCCGGGCTAGGGGTCAAATCAAAGCTGCAGCTGCTGGCCTATGCCACAGCCACTCCAGCACTGGATCCTAGCTGGATCTGAGACCCACACCACATTTGTGGGCAACACTGGATCCTTAACACACTGAACAAGGCCACGGATTGAACCCACATCCTCACGGACACTATATCAGGGGTTCTTAACCTGCTGAGCCACAATGCTAACTCCCAGTTTTTTTTTTGTTTTTGTTTTCACTGCTACAATATCTGATTTTGAAAACAGAATTTTAATAGAATTGTGATCATGGAAAATAATATATCTAATGAACTAATCCAGTGCTACCATGAAAATTATCTGAATTGAGAAAACAGTGGTTACTAAATGCTTAATGAAATGGTAAGTACTTGATAATTAAGAGAAAATGATCTTTTAATACAAATAATATTGAAATTTTAGAAATTTTGCCACTATAGATCACAGTGATAAAATAAACTCCTTGATTAACTTCAGTTTAACACTAGCAGTTATTGACATGAACAATCGACATATTTTTATCCAAAAGACTGAGTATGTTTTCAAACTATATTGGTCAGTTCACCCATTTAAGTCAGCAGTGCAAAAAGTTCTAGTCTGGTAGAGGGTAGTCCAGAAAGCTATTCTTTTTAACATCCAAATCCAGAGTTTATATTTAAGCTAAAATAGTGGTTGCTAATCCATATAAGCTGACACAATTACAGGCCAGATGAAGTTTCCGTTCTTAAAAAGAGTTTCTACTTGATTTTATTTAATATACTTATATAAACTGGTTGAAAGCAGAGAAAATAATCAGATATTGTGCTATGAGCCATTAAAGTCAATTTGAATAATGGAGTTAGCTTTGAAGATTTAAGTGCTATTGAAAATATTCTAGCTTTTATGTGACATTAAAATGTTGAGATATAATCACACTCATAACACTGTTTCATATAGTCATTAATTTTGTACATAATTAAATCATTAATTAGAAACGAAGACACTTTTAAAACTTTTTCACTTTAACTAACATGTTCAAGTTATTTCCTTTATCGCAGCTCCCACTGTGTTATAAGTGACGATCACAATAGCACTGCATTCTTAGACCATACAGAGTGAAACAAAACAAGACTTCTCCAACTACCTTTATAAATCTTTTTTTTTTATCTTTTCATAGTTAAACCTTAAGAGTGGTATATTTTTGTCTTCAGTCCTTTATTTTCTCCTTGTTCTTCACTCACTGGTAAGATAATGGTGCTAAGATTTCATACAATGTCTGGCCACCAAATGGAGTGGTCTCCTATCAGTGTTTATCTTCATCTTCCTCTCTCTCTACAAGTCAGCAGTATTGACCACGATCTCCTTAATCTTACATTCTCTTTCCTTGATATGATATTCGTATCATGTGTGAGTCCAGGTTTGTTTCTTCAAATCCGCCCCCCATTTCCTATCTCTATGGCCTCTCCTAATCTTCTGTTGCCTCATCATCATCCTCCTTTTAACTATGCTTTGAAAGACAGTAACTTTTTTAGACCTTGATCTGTGCTTTCTCACCCTCATAGCTATAGCTTCTACTCATCCCTTAGGACTCATCTAAGACCTCTTCCTCAAGGGATTTTTCTCTGGCCCTTCAGATATATTTGATTTTTTTTTCTCTAAGTGCTTTCATTTGTCCCTATATAGTTAATTTGTTCAGAGTCTGTACTGCTTCTTAGATTCCATGATTCACAAGGCCCAGAATACACTGAATCTTTCTAACCTAACACAAAATCTCACACATTGTTTTTATTTATTGAAAAAGTGGAAGTAGAGTCTTATAAAATACAGAATATATTAGGATTCATAACTTGATATTCTTACCCAATATTAAGTTGCGTTTTTTTCACTAAAGATTCAAGAAGATATATAAATTCACATTCCATTTTTTACTAAATATTATTAACAGACTTTCAAATATTAAAAATATCAAAGTAAATTTAGATCATACATGCCCTTTGAGAAATGCAAAAGTAAGTATAATATGATATTTTCTCAAATATCAGAAAATATGAATAAGAATTCCTAGGCTTTTTCCATGAGAAAATATGTAGAAATTGAAGACTGCTCGAATGAACTTTTTTTTTTTTTTGGTCATTTTAGCACTGCACCTGCAGCATGTGTAGGTTCCCAGGCTAGAGGTCCAATCAGAGCTGCAGCTGCCAGCCTACACCGTACACAGGATCTGAGCTGCGTCTGTGACCTACACCACAGCTCAGGGCAATGCCAGATAGTTAACCCACTGAGCAAGGCCAGGGATCGAACCTGCAACCTCATGGTTCCTAGTCGAATTCGTTAACTGCTGCGCCACCAGGGGACTTCCCTCCAATGAACATTTTTTCCATTTAAGACTTTATGATATTATATTTAGTTGTCCTTATGTCCAACTTATCCCATGTAATCTTTATTTGGGATTAGTGAAAAAATTAAGACAGTTAAGGTAAAACAAAATAAAAGCTATTGATATTCCACTTGATTGTAATCCCTTAGTACAATTGAGAGGAAATATTTTAGTAAAAATAAAACCAAAATTGTTTAGCTATATTGCGTTATCTGGTTTTTAAAAGGGAAATTAATTTTAAAGGTATTTTCTCCTCAAAATAAGAATTTACAAATTTCTCATAAAGACACTGTTAAAAAAGAACATGAAGACCAAAATGAGTGTCCTTTCCAAAACACGCCGAAGCATTATTCACAAGAATAATATTTAACATTATTTAATATTTAACTAAAGCAGAGGTAATAATATCATATAGTAATGTAATTAATACAGTTGTACTAAGGAGGGGATGGTGGATGTGTGGGTTAGTACCATATACTTATCAGCATAAATTGAACAAATGTATAACTTACCCATATGAGCTCTATATTACTCTCTATATATACAGCTTTTATCCCTAGCATCTTAGCCATTGCACCTAATCCCAATCATAAATACTTTAGTACCTACAGATATATCTGTGGTTGTGATGTTCTTCATGCCCCTGCTCCTAAATTTTTAATTCTCAGCTAGATTATCATAAGATGTCATAACTCTAACCAAAGCAATCTACAGAGTTAATGCAATTCTTATCCAATAACCATGACATTTTTCAAGAAACTAGAACAAATAATTCTAATATATATGGAACCACACAAAACCCAGAATTGCCAAAGGAATTCTTACGAAAAATAATAAAGCTGGAGGCATAAGTGTCCCAGACTTCAGACAAGGCTATAGTAATCAAAACACCATGGTATTGGCACAAAAACAGACATATGGATCAATGGAAAGGAATAGCCCAGAAATAAATCCATACACCTATGGTCAGCTAATCTTTAACAAAAGAGACAAGAATACACAACGGAGAAAAGACAGTCACTTTAATAAGTGTTGCTGGGTAAACTGGACGGCTACATGTAAGAGAATAAAATCGTAACGTTCTCTAATATCATATACGAAAATAAACTCAAAAATGAATCAAAGACCTAAATATAAAGATCAGATACTATAAAACTCCTAGAGGAACAAAAGTAGAACACTCTTTGACATAAACTGCGGCAATATTTTTTTTGAAACTCTCTCCGAGAGTAATGGAAATAAAAGCAAAATTAAAGAAATGGGACCTAATTAAACTTAAAAGATCTTGCACAGAAAAGGAAACTATGAACAAAACAAAGACAACCCATGAAAAGGGAGAGAATATTTGCAAAAAATATGACCAACAAGGGTTAATTTCCAAAACATACAAACATCCAATGCAGCTCAATATAAAAAAAAAAACAATCTGATCAAAAATGGGCAGAAGACCTAAAAAGACTTTTCTTCAAAGACTACATACAGATGGCCAAAAGGAACAAGAAAATATGCTCAACATCATTAATGAATAGAGAAATGCAAATCAAAACTACAATGAAGTTATCACCTAACACCAGTCAAAATGGCTATCATCAAAATTCTACAAATAATAAGTACTGGAGAAGGTCTGGAGAAAATGACCTCTCCTACACTGTCAGTTGGAATTGATGTAGCCACTACGGAGAACAGCAGTGAAGTTCCTTAAAAAAATAAAAATACTGTTAACATATGATCCAGCAATCACACCTCTGGGCATACATCCAAAGAAAACTCTAAATCTGAAAAGATACATGCACCCCAATATTCATAGCAGCACTATTTACAAGAGCCAAGATATGGAATCCACCTAATTGTCCACTGACAGAAGAATGGATCAAGAAGATGTGGTTCACTGATCTCAAATCTGAAGACTTCACTCAACATACTTAGATGAAAATTCTTCATAAATTAAACATTTTAAAACAAAAAGAGAAAATGTTTAATTAAGAAATCTCATTGACAAGAGTTCCCATGTAGATCAACAGGTTAAGAACCTGACTAGTATCAATGAAGATGTGGGTTCAATCCCTGGCCTCACTCAGTGGGTTAAGGATCTAGTATTGTTGCAAGCTGCAGCACTGGTTGCAGATGTGGCTCAGATCTGGTGTTTCTGTGGCTATGGCGTAGGCCTCAGTTGCAGTTCCGATTTGACCCCTAGCCTGGGAATTTCCACATGCCGCAGGTTCAGTCCTAAAATAAAAATCTCATTGACAATATGTCTTGCTGAATAAATGAATACAAAAGGTAGAGCAAGGGAATATATATGATTTGCTAGATGCCAACATTGTGCCAGCTCTGGGACTGAGTATTTTGTATATGTTCATTCACCGTTTACCTCACTTTCACCATAACCTTATGCAATTTGGTGCTTTGAATTAGATAAACAAATGGCACATATGAGTCCTGGCGTTGAGTACTCATCAAAGGAAAAAGAATTGATCAGTTTCAATTGACAATAAAAGAACCCACTGCCCATCTTGTTCTGGGATGCAAGTGAGAATGCTCGTGGACTATGGATATTTTCCCTTCCAATATCCGAGCTAGCAGGAGCCTTCAGGGACATGTGTTAAACTACAGTTTTGTGGTACCAGGATCTATCTCCATTGTTATTTTAAAGGGAACATCCCCAGTACTTCAGTGTTTTATGAGCAAGTCAAATCTATATTAGAGGTGTACTTGGTTACCAGGCCGCAGTCCTCAAAGTGAATCCTGTACCAACAAATGAAGGCCTGCCAGTCAGAAGCCTGTATGATCCACATCTCCCCAAGAGAGGAATCAGTGTCTCCCAGGACTTGCTCATAGAATTAAGGATATGATTACCCGTGCTAAACTGCACTGGTTTATTCAGGGGGAATTAATGTTTCTGGAAAGAAGAAATGGCTGCCACCAATTCCTGGTGATACTATCCAGCTCAAAATTATCTACACTGCATTTACTCAGAGTAATTCATTCTAAACCAAATCATTTCCCGTGTGATTTCACTTTCCTTTTCCTCAAGGTGAAATAATCATAGTCCACATTTCTTAGAAATAATGTTAGTTACTATCATTCCCATTTTGTAGATGGGGAAACTTAAGGTTCATAGTGATTAAGAAATGAAATCACCATAAGAAATATAACATAAATGATTAAGAAATATATTGTAGCATAGCTGATAAGTAGCAAAACCAGGTCTATTTTATTTACACTTTAGTGTGCTTTTAAAAAATAAAGGTCTTGAGTATTACAGGGAAAATATGTAGAAATGGTTGAATATAAAAAAATGCTTTTAGTTTTACTGCAGGAGAACTGAGTATATTCAGTACACCTTTCCACCAAGAGAAGACTCAAATTGTTTTTCAATACTAAGAGCTAGATGAAAAAAACAATGCTATTATCTTCCCTCCCCTCTATTGGCAAGTAATAGATAAGCTTTGAATAAAGCAATAAGCCATTTGAATAAACCAATAAACCACTAGTAATATTAGTGCTGGTGGAGAGGTGAGCTTTGAATTCAGACCTGTTCATTCCAACCAAGAGAAATGGATTAAATACCTGGGTCAGCCTTCATGGTTTATTTCTTTTTGACTTGATGAGATTAATATTTCACTTCCATTAACCACCTATACCTCAGGAATACTGGACCTTAAAATTCTTAAAAACAATTATTCAAAGAAGACATAAAATATACTTCTTTTATGGGAAAGATATTAAATTTGGAGAGAAGAGTATGGAATAGATACTGCGTCTGAGGTATATATTTGAAGGAAAAACTATTTGAATAAACTAATAATAATGATAGAGTACAGTCATAGGGGAGTGGGTGGTCTATCAGTATTTGTCTTTTCTTTTCCTGTATGAAGGTTGAGAGAGAAACTCCAAGGTCATCTTAATATTCTAATTTGGAACAATTTAGATTTTTTAGAATCATTTTTTAGAACGATTTAATTTAGACCCCTTTCTTTGAATGTTGTGCATCTTTAATCATTCTTTACAAAAGGATTTTTAAAATAGATTAAGCATACCAGGTCAAAAACTATCAGTAGGAATCACTTTGTTTTCAGATAAATTATATGCATATATTCATGGTTCATATTTTTTAAATTAAGTTGAAAATAGTTAAATTAAGATACATTTTAACAGCATTTGGATTAAACATTCAGGATATTTTTAAATCAAAAGCTGTAAAACTATTCTTAAAACCAAGTTTCCATAACTCTCCACTGATAAGACTTGTGATGTTGATTGCTGGCACTGTTAAAAATAAAAAAGGTCAGGAGCAAGATATATTTAAATATGCCTGTCCTAGAGTGTTTTCATGGTTATAACCTCACGTAAAATAGATTGTCAGAAATTTTTTTATGATTTTAAATATATCTTCTAGCCATAATGTGATGGAATGAAAGTTTTAAAAGTTATCATTTCTTTAGTAAATATGCATATATTAGCTATTGCTGCATAATAAATTACTCCCAAACCTACCAACCTATAATATTATTTTTTTTCTTTTTATGGTCGCACATGTGGCCTATAGAAGTTCTCAGGATGGGGGTAGAACTGGAGCTGCAGCTGCCAGCCTACACCACAGCCATAGCCATGGCAACATTGGATCTGAGCTGTGTCTGCAACCTACACCATGGCTTGCAGCAACACCAGATACTTAATCAACTGAGCAAGGCCAGGGATAGACCATGCATCCTCATGGACACTATGTCAGGTTCTTAACCGCCTAAGCCACAACAGGATTTATTTTATCACATCTTCTGTGAATAAGGATTTGGCTGTGCTTATCTGGGTGGTTCAGTATCAGGACTTCTCCTAAGGTCAAGATGTTGAACAGGGGTCCTGTCATCTGCAGGCTTGACTGTGGCTGGAGGGGGCTTGCTCACATGCCTGGATAGTTGGTGCTGGTTATGGGCAGTAGGAATCTATTCCATGCCACAGAGATCTCTCCAAAAGGCTACTTGCTTATCCTCAGGACATGGCAGCTGGTTTCATCCAAAGAAAATCATCCAGGAGAGAAAGGCAGAAGCTGTGACAATTCCCCCAGTCTTCTGGTTTCACAGGTCATCCCTATTCAATGTGGGAGGGCCAGACAACAGGTGTGCACGCCAGGGCTAAGCATCACTGGGGCATCATCAGAGCTAGCTACTACAATAGTGTGTCTTCATAACCATCAAAAAGCTTTTTTGAGTACCTCCAAATAAACAGAATAACAAATAGAAAAGCACTGGAAACAGGCTCGCAGACTTTATTCCTTCAATATATAGCATTACATCTTAGATTAACATTTCCTAAACTGTGTTTTATTTTTTTGAACTGGGGATTTTGATGTGGTGGGGGCGAGAAATGTCGCAAAAATAGGGTGATGACTCGGATGAGGATTGGAATAGAAATATGACATAAAATCAGGAGTAATGCTTTGCTCGTTTGTTTTCTTGACTCAGGACCTATGAAAATTATAATCAGCTTCTAAGGTCTATTCACTATATTTTGAATGGCAGCCTTCAAAAACTGTGTCTTTTATACTTCAAGTCTGTGATGGCTGTAACCCAAAATGTACTAAGGAATAGGAATTGTTTAGTTTTCCATTTATTCTAGAGGATGAATACTTCTTCTATCTTTCATGGTATTCCTAATTATATAGGAGATAGTGCTGGGAAAATATTTCTTATCGTCTCTACTCTGCAGAAGAAAAACATAATTAAATTTTGTACAGTTCTCTCAAGAGCTCACATAAACTTAATACTTGGAAACCTCGTTTGAGGATATATTTTCGTGATATATCCCCTTAAAAGCTTACTCAAAATGTTAATATCTTCATTGTTTTCCCTGAATAGAAAAAACAACACATGCTTGTGAAACTTCAAAGAGAGGAGGAAAGTAACCATAAAATAGAAAGCAAAAAGTGCTCTGTAATTGAAGTGGGAATCAGGGTCAAGGAGATTTATATTGAGCATAATCCTTGGTAATACATTTTTAAAGAAACTCATTTGTATATATTTTGTAAAAGCTGCTTTGAAATAGAAAAAAAAAAAAAACCTCAGCTCTTTTAAAATGCGCTTTGAAGAGAAGACACATGGAGAGATGGCGAACTCATAAAAACAGAGTGTTTTCCAGGCCAGGTTAGGCAAGAATTGGCAGTGGCTTTGAGGATTCATGCATATTCAGAATCTCTAAGAGTACAAATTAATGACCCTATTTGTAGGAAAGTGATCATTATAAGCAAGCTACACGAGGGCAGAAATACATAAAACAGACATTAAATGGTTGTGCAAACAGTATGGAAAGAGAGAGATAACTCTGAGTGGACTAGAATCGAAATTCCTTAAATGCAGAGTTTTTATCTCTTTTATTCATCATTAAATCACCACTGTCCAAGACAGTTCCTGAGCTGGAGTAGGCACTCAATAAATGTCAGTGAAATAAAACAATGAAATAATGAATGAATTTGAACTTACACATACATTAAAGATTATTGTTTGATGCTCAATACCAGAGTTGGAAGAAAGCTTATCATTTAGGCAGAGGTTCCACAAAAGATCAAAGCACAACAGCATAAGGTTCTTAAGTAAACCTACTTCTGTCACTTTGGTTTGAAACTTTATTTATTTACTTTTTTTGCATTCCATATATACACTATAGCCTTAAACTAACATTGCTGTGGGTCTTTGGCAGTGTCATAAGAGCAAAAATGAAATTTACAAACTGTCTTTGGATATGTACTATTACATCAACTTTATTATTGAATATGTCTTCACACATAAGTAACAGATTAATGTTAAATAATTATTAGATGTAAAGTTCTCAGAAAAAACTTAATGTATTTATTTACAACTTGAACCAAATGGCTTTTAAATTTCCTGAAGGCAGCTCCTGTGTCTTATTTACCTTTATAAAAATAGGGCATGGTCCTTTGTTTCGCTGACTGAAACTATGCAGGAACCTTTTGATGTTTCACAAAAACAGTGTTTGAAACCACTACTATATCTAATTCTGAATGACTTTTCTTCCAAGAAAACATTACTATTTTATTTCATAGGAAATAACCAATTCAATAATTTGTTTTAATTTAATACCTATTATTTTACTTGACAGAGATACAAAAAAGTTCTGGCTTTTACTCTCAATAACTTTATAATACCTGAAGGAAAAAATAAAATTGCTCACAAGTGTAATTCAGATCCAGGCTGGTCTACTTTGGGGCACTGACCTACACTTGCCCCTCACTTAACTGTCTCCATTCTGTCATGAAGACTGAGTCCCCACTCTTCACTTCCTAGCTCTCCTGTCCCCCCACCCCCCACACTAACAAGGACCCATGGAGGCAACTCAGTTCCCAAAACTAAAAAAAACACATTTTGTTCACACAAATTCTACTTAAATGCCTGCATTTTAACATAAAATAGCAATGCTTGCTTATTGCCTGGCCTCCCCTATGTGGGCTTCCAGATGTCTTCCCAATAACTGGCTTAATGAAGTTAGAGCAACCACCTTCTCTCCCACACACAGAACTGTTTTTATGATTTATTAATGCATTGTTCTGCTCACTTTTACTGAATTTACTCCTCTTTAACATTCATTTTGGCAGTGATAAGCAACAACAAAAAATATTATTTTTCAAGAAAGCACATTTCTCAATACCCATTAAACAGTTGTGTACATATTAGCTAAGATACAGAAAAATACTCATATTTCTTTTCATTGCATGCATAAGTCTTCAAAAAATTCCTAATAAATTAGAATACTTATTTATTTAGTAGTCTCAATAGTTAAGAACATATCTGAAAGACCACAAACAAGAAAAAAGTGGCCACCTGAGCAAACAAAATATAGACTGAAGTTACTAAAATTTAGTTACAGAATCACACACAGTTTCTGACATCAATCACAGACTAATTATTCATTATTAGTTTTAATGTTTCGCTACATCTCAACTTCCACCAGTGATTTTAGTGCACAGAAGAAAACTGGACACAGCCAATAGATATAGTGACTGGAGGTAAAAATACAGCTGACAACCCGTTAAAAAAACAGAGATGGAAAACTGCCAAAGGTAAACCTCAGAATTCAAACAGTCTAATAGTCAGGGGCCATTTAATGGAGGTGTCAACCAGCCCAGGTAACTCTAGGGCCTCTTAGGTCTTTTGATATTAGAATATAACTTGCATAATTATGAACATCTTACCAGAGAATACAAATAAGAATGTCCACAAATGAGCTTACCCTCTTGTTCATTTACTCACCAAGAGAAACACACAGGGAACGGATTGGTTTATTGATATCCTTGATCCACCCAAAATGGCAAGCACACAAGGCAACTAGGATCAACAGTTTTCTGGTGCGGAAAGGTTTAACAGGTAAGAGATATCTCACGAGACTATACAGTGAATAAGTTAAACTTCAGAGCTCTCCACTCTTCAATCATTTCAACTAATCAGACACCAGAATCTCTCCTGACTCTAGGTACCCTCAATGACCTGCAACTCCTGTTTGTCTTCTTCTTTTGCACAAAATTTGACCATTTCTTTCTAGTCTCCTTCAAACCCAAGCTATCAGACCTCACTTTGGACCTTCAAGGGATTTATTAAGAGATTTTGTTTAATAAAGACTATTCTTTTGTTAAGAAGAATTCTGGCCCAGCTAGTATAAACAGTAATTGTCATCATGCTTTTACATGAATAGTGTGTTAAAAATATGTTTAAATCATGTAGACAATTTAAATGTTTAAAGTTGCAGGTCTCTATTTTCTGAAACTATCCACTAACAAAGATAGATAAACAGGGTAGTTTAGCAGTCTGTTACTATATTGACAGCATCAGAAAACTATTTGTTCAGGTATGCTGAGTGAGTAGTTGATTATAATTGTTGCTGTTGTTGTTTTCAGAATCAATGCAGTCTCCAAAATTTTACCCTTAGAGATTCCTTGCATCGGTGAACAGTGTCGTCTTCAGGCAAAGTTGCCTAGACCACAACTAGACAAATATACTTGGGTCCATTAACATCTGGATCAATTTAATTTGTAAGATCATAATCTCCAGGTCAAGCATACACAAACAAAACTCTAGGAAATTATAAAACTTTTGCTTAAATCTGGATAACTGTTAGATAAATTAGTGAGGTTTTTCACCTTTTTAAAATGCTGAATATGATGAGTTTTTAACTCTCTGAAGTCTCATGAATTCCAAAATCTAAGAGAAAAAAATGTAATTTAAAACCTATGCAGTTCAACTCATTAGAAATTATTTCAAAAATATTAAGTCTATAGTGTACAAATTTTTTTCTGCTCTTAGTTGTAACTAAACAGAAAGTTGCTGTCAGCCATTACTGAAATGAGAGCAAATCTAATCTTAGACAACTCCATTCCTAAACATTACCTAATTTACCTAGACCATTGTTTTAAAAATTAAGATAATTTCAATATTTGGTGAAAGATCAAGTATTTTCCAATTCTACGTAGAGGAAATTTTTTAGTGGTGGAAGTTCACCCTACTGCTTTATTCCTAAAAAGAGAATATAAATCGCTCAAACACACTGCAAGTGTCTTCCATAAGTCTCATTTGCACCCAGGATTCTTTTCATTGTAGGCAGCATTCTGGAAACAAAATGACTCTGTTTATTGCCTGTTGTTCCCCACAAAAATCTTTTAAATTTATCTATACTTTTCATAAAATTATTTTGTACTATCTTATAAAGTTATGTATTGTATTCATTCTGAGTGTAAAATTTTTACAATTGCTTTCACATGCATCTCCAGTTATATCCCGTGGGGTCCTTGAACTATAAATTTTTGGTTATGACTTTAAGCAAAAGGATTTCAAGCTGTGGACTCTGGGAGGAAAACCATAGTGCCTCTCAATGTGAGAAAAGTCAATAAAGCCATCTGGAGAGAGAAGAACTACGTATCTGTAATTTAGACAGACATGCCCCAAAATATAAAACCAGAGTCAATTTCAAAACTTAAATAAAAAGATGGGATAATTGTGTCAGAAAATGTTTCTGAAAATGCAGTCAACAAAACTATGCAAGTTATGGAAGAAATATCACATGAAATATTTTTAAATGGCTAATATTAGAGTTTGGTTTGAATCAAAATCTTGATAAAATTGTATATTCATTTGAATGCATTTGGTTATATAAAATCAGTAAAGTTTAATCTACACACTTGAGGATTAATTAAAATTTGTTATAAAGCTAGTTTGAATTGAGTAGTAGGTAGGGTAATATCTACTTTGACCAGTAGATGTACAGTGAAGGAAACTAAATTTGGAATGGAAAGTGGTGAATTCAAGTTATATTTTCCTTAGAAACTCACAGAAGACAGTTTTGTTTGGTTAGTGAAACATACAGATATTTGAAGCCAGACATTTGGATTAAAATATTCATTCTGTTCTTTACTACTTCATTACTAGCCTGGACATTTGCTTCTGAGTCTCTTTTTTTTTTTTTAAATATGTTAAGAGATATGTTTCTGAACTCTCAAGAGTATTGTGTGGATTAACACAAACAGCACATAGAGGTTCCACATAATAATGCTAACAACATGAAAAATGTTCAATAAATGTCAGTTCTATTTGCGTCTTCTTTCTCTTCACTTTTGGAATCATAGTTCCCTTATCCGAGAATAGAAGCTATAATAAAGCTAATATCAATATAGTTAGTATAATGTCTATTACTAACATAATAAAACTAATATAAATTTTTACATGAAAATACTTTGTAAATGGTAAAGCCAAGTCATTTTTTAGAATTTATTACAATGGAAGATGGCCATCATACATGAAAAAGGAGAGTTCCTTGCTTGTCCATTAAAGCGAAAAATAAAGGGCATAGTAAAAATATATACTTCTAAGTAAACAATAGGATTTATCACTCCACCATGGAAATACCCCATTCAGAATACTGAAGTCTGTTTTATTTACACTAAGTTCACCAAGTTTGTTTTAATAGATCATGAGTAGACTTCCAAATAGGAGCCAGTTCTTCAGAGAACCAGTCTTAATCATCAGGGCAAATTTATCTATCCTTATAAAATCTGGTCAAAAGAAGGAGAAAAGGAGTCTAGTAGACTTTCCTTCTGAGGACATTGTCATGCATGGGGCCACAGAAGAGTCCCAAAATCTTTGTGGATGTTGCCTTCAGCTAGCAAAGAGTCCACTGCCACTATCCCCTCCCATGAATCAGAGACTGCATCCCACCTAGCCAGTGCCCTCTTGACCAACCTCAGATGAAAGTCTTTCTCCCAAAAAGCCAGTCCAAAAAGGCTAGAAGAAACGACTGCTCCCTCAAATGCACAGCCATCAATGCAAATCCATCAGAAACATGAAAAAGCTAGAATATACGATAACATCCAAGGAATAATAATTTTCTAGTAACTGACCCCAAAGAAATGAAGATCAATGGGTTACCTGGCAAAAATTCAAAAAAGAAAATTCTCTGGAAAAGTAACTATATTGTCAAATTCAAAATACTCTAGTAGTGAAATAGTGAATAGTAAAGTTCACTTTGAACTTTAGAATGGTTAAAAGACAAAAGTTATAAAAAATAACTATATAGCTACAATATTTTGTTAATGGATATACAATATAAAAATGTAAAGTGTTACATTAAAAATGTAAAATATTGGCAGTAAAGTAAATAAGTAGAACTTTTTATGCTGGTGGTGCTGGTATCTAAGGTGTGGGCAGGTGCAAAAATAAAGAGAAAAAAGTCAAAGAATACCACTATAAAAATTATCAAAAGATAGCAGGAGAGAAATAAAGGAACTACAAAACAATTAGAAAACAATGACCAAAAAGGTCATACTAGGACCTTAGTTATCAATATATCTCTCAGGGTATATGATTTAAAATCACTAATTAAAAGACAGAGTGGCTGAATGAATAAAAACAAGCCTCAAATACACGCTGCCTATAAGAGACTCACTTCAGCTTTAAGAACACTCATAGGCTGAAAGTGAAGGGATAGAAAAAGATATTCTATGCAAACAGCAAAAGAGAGCAGAGGTAGCTTTCCTTCTATCAGACAAAACAGATTTTAAGTTAAAAAATATAGCAAGGCAAAATAATTATATAATGATGAGGAAGCATTTTTATCAAGAAGATATAACAATTATAAATATCTATGCATCCAATATCAGACTACTGAAATATATTAGACAATTATTAGCAATCCGAAGGCTGAACTAGTCAGTGATGCAATAATACTAAATCAATGAGACAGAGATTGAATCAGTAACAAATACCCTCCCAACAAACATAATCAAAGTGCCAGATGGATGCATTGGTGAAATCTACCAAACATTTAAAGAAAAACTGATACCCATTCTTCTCAAGTATTTCCAAAACAACTGAAGAGAAATTGAGCATTTCCAAACTTATTTTAAAAAGAGAGCATTACCCTGTCTTTTTAAAATCAAAAAGCTAGACAAGGACACTGTAAGAAAAGAAAACTACAGGCCAATATTCCTGATAAACATAGATGCCAAAAACTTAAATACTAGCAAATAAAATTCGGTAGCATATTAAAAGGATCATATACCATGATCAAGTGTAATTTATCCCTGGGATGTGAGGATGTTTCAAATCAGTAGATGTGATACACCACATTAACAGAATAAAGTTGTTAAACTTTACGATAATTTTAGTAGATGCAGAAAAAGCATTTGATGGAATTCAACATCTTTTCGTGATGAAAACTCTCAACAAACTGGGAGTAGAGGAAAGGCATTTGATAAAATAAAGGTTGCATATGGCAAGCCCACAACAAACATCATACTCAATAGTGAAAAGATGAAAGGCTTTCCTCTAAGATCAGTAACAAGACAAGGGTGCCCACTCTCATCACTTTTATTCTGTATAATACTGGAAGCCTAGCCACAGCATTGGGCAAGAAAAGGATATTAAACGTATCCAAAATGTAATGGAAGAACTAAAATTATCTTTGTTTGCAGATGGCATGATCTGATAAGAAAACCCTAAAAACTCCACCCAAAATTGTTAGAACCAGTAAGTGAGTTCAGTGAAGTTGCAGTATACAAAATCAGAATAGGTTACATTTCTGTACACTAAAAATAAACTATATAAAACAGAAATTAAGATAGCAATCTTATTTAACAATAAAATACTTAAGAATAAATTTAACCAAGAAGTGAAAGACTGGTAAACTTAAGACATTAATGAAAAAAAATTAAGACACAAACAAATGAAAATGTATCCTGTATTCTTGAGTTGGAATAATTAATATTATTAAAAATTTGAGAATTCCTGTTGTGGCTCAGGGGATTAAGAGCCCGACTAGTATCCATGAGGATGTGGGTTCTATCCCTGGCCTCACTCAGTGGGTTCAAGGTCTGGCATTGCAGTGAGCTGTGGTGTAGGTGACAGACATAGCTCAGATCTAGTGTTGCTGTGGCTGTGGCGTAGGCTGGGAGCTGCAGATTTGATTTGACTCCTAGCCTGGGAACATCTACATGCTGGAAATGAGGCCCTAAAAAGAAAAATAAACAACTAAAATAAAATGTCCATACTACCCAAAGAGATCTACATGTGCAGTGAAGCCTCTGTCAAAAATAGGTGCTATCTTAACCTCAATAACAAAACAAAACAAGAAAGCCCAGTCTTATTTACTGTGTAAGGGGACCATACACCTGATGTGTATGGATGTGAAAACCCAGGGATAGGGATAATTAGGATCTGTCTTGAGACTGGACACAGGGGTACTGGCTAGGAAAATGCATGAGGGAACCCCCAGAGATGGAAATATGCTAAATCTAGATCTGAGTGGTGGTTCCATGGATATATTGATGTAGAAAATTGAAATTCATCATGCTGTACATTTAGGATTTGAGCACTTTATTTTATGTATGACATGCCTTAATTTTAGAAAGAGAGATAATGAAAAACTAGTTACGTAAAAATAAACATACCTGTACTTTTGACTGTTGCTTAAAATCTTTGATTTTGTAATTGCACAGAAATGAAAACCAAAATCCTTACCATCAGCTACAAGGCCACAATTTAGGCTTCATTTCACTTTCCCTATCCAATGTCCTCTCCTGTTTCCTTAACGAATTATATCCTTTTGTAAAAAGTCTACACTCTTAAATGCTGATCCCTTTGTCTGAAAAAACTATTTTCTGCTTCTTATTTTTCCTTTTGTTCCCAGTTTAACAGTGTTTCACCAAATGAATCAATTAGTAAACTACATATTTAAAGCATTAGTAATTACAGGAAAAGAAACTGTCTTTGCAATACCTTTTCTATAAAAACTGCTTCAAGTTTATCAAATATTCACAAATACTGATATTGCAAAGAACCACTTCAAAAATTATGACCTAATGAAAATATACTGAGTGATAGAATTTGAAAACCACACTTTGGCAACTGTAGTGGTAGAACTGGTTGCCTAAGTAATCACTGGACAGTAAAACTATTACGTAAAAGATCGACCAATAACCTGGTTATAAAAAATACCTTTTGTTTTCCAAACCTGTGGCATGTGGAAGTTCCCAGGCCAAGGACTAAACCTGTGGCACAGCAGCGATATGAGATGCTGCAGTGACAATGACAGATCCTTAACCCCTGTGCCACAAGACAACTCCAAAATACCATTTTAAGGGAACAGTTTGAGAAGACTGAATACAGCTGGGAAGTGTATTAGGGAAACATTAGTACCTTCTTAGCTTTAACAATAATTGTAAGGTTATGTAGAAAACGTTCTTATATTTTAGAGATGCCTATTAAAATCTTCAGGTGTGAAATGCAAATGTCTACCATTTACTTTCAAATTTTAGTAAAAAGAATGAAATAAATATGGCAAGATATAAACAATATTTATATCTAACTTAATTAAAAATGTCTTTATCAGATGGATTTCTCTGCTCCTCCACAATGAATTGACTAAGGACTTATGAAAACATTGTGGCAGATGTTTTTTCATAAAATTTATCATGATTATAATTATTACTTAAAGTTTGTATCAGATGTTAGGCAGTAAGGTCCATCCTATTTATTAAACATTGTTTGTTCATAATAATCATTTCTTAGTGAAAAAAAAATGAAGGATGTGGATGATTTCTAATTCTTTGATCATTTAGTTTCTTATTTTTTTCACATTTTTTCTTTTATGTTGGACAATCTGTCCTCCTAATCTCAACTTTATATGCTAAAATTCTGTAAACCTCTACTCAAATATTACCTCTTCATAAAGTTTTCTCTTATATTGCCAGTCTAAATAATTTATCCTCTGTATGATGACTACTCTATTTTAATAGTATGCTCAATCTCTAGGTAACTGTATATTTACTTGTGTCTGTAATTACACTCCATGTTTCCATAAAAACAGGGATCACACCTTTTACTTGATCTTTTTCTCCTAAAGACATTATTACTTTGTAAGGGTGCACTGTATAATAAAGACCCTTTGATTTGGTCTCATATCAATATGTGAACAATACACCTTTTATTGTATTACTTGCTTTAAGTTCTAGTATTCTAGTATTTTTTTTTCTTTTTTTTAATCTTCTTGTCTTTTTAGAGCCGCTCCTGCGGTATATGCAAGTTCCCAGGCTAGGGGTCCAATTGGAGTTGTAGCTGCTGGTCTACACCAAGTCACAGCAATGGCAGATCCTTAACCCACTGAGCAAGGCCAGGGATCAAACTCGCGTCTTCATGGATGCTAGTCAGGTTTGTTAACCACTGAACCACAACGGGAACTCCCAGTTCTAATATTCTCTCATGACAAAATATTGAGAGCTTTTTCCAAGTGTTTTGGACTTTCATAGTGTTAACTAACACAATTGGATTAACAACTTCCTCAGAAAAATCCAATCTTTTATTACTGATGCTTAGTCCCAGACTGGATCTGTGCCAGGGCATAAGCCCACAGAATGTGGACACAGGGAAGCCAAGGGGGAAAAAAAAAAAAACAACTAAAGCAGAACTTTAGAGCATAAGACTTTGTCTGTCACATTGGCTGTGTTACCCCAGAGAAAAGAGTAAGAGATTTGGAAATCTTCAAGCCAAGGCATTCAAAATCACAGTGGGAAAGGAAGGCAAAGCCCCTTCCCCAGTCTTGGCCTGCTGGGGTACACAGGGTCCTCCTCCTTCCATCTCACAGTGACTTATAAGGCCCTAGGGCTGAGATTCACATCCCAGTAATCTCAAGCAAGGTAAGCATGACTGAGAAAGCTTTTCAGGGAAATAAACTGTTCTCAAGTTTGTGCCTTAATTAACATAAGGTCAATTTCTTCATTCTTGTTCCTAAATGATTACTCTTGCTTTAAAAAAAAAATGAATTGCTTATAGCACTGGGAACTATATCTAGTCCCTTATGATGGAGCATGATAATGTGAGAAAAAGAACATATATATGTATGCGTGACTGGATCACCTTGATGTAGAGTAGAAAACTGACAGAAGACTGTAAACAAGCTATGACGGAAAAAATAAAAATCATTTAAAAAAATAAAATAGATTTTCTTTATTAAAAATTGAAAAAAAAAAAGGGAATAGAAACCCTACCATTCTATAGCTATGAATTATCTAATAATAGAGCTTTGTGCTTTTTGCTAGATATCATTATTTTATTATTTGGTTTACCCAGAAGCTTGTGATTTCTTAATTGAGCTTTCTTTATATTGTCTTTTATACGTCCTTAAAATTATACTTTCAACAAAATAGAAATGGACTTTTAGATGTGTTTATATAACTCTTTGGAGAGAATCATACTTTTCTTACACTATATTTTATAAAATTTCCCAAGAGACATGTTTTGGGGGAAAAAAAAAAACTATGATGCCCCACAATATCTATTAAGTAGTTTATAATGTGATTGTTTAGAAAATGAGGACCAAGAAAGAATAAGCTATGAACGAAGCCTAGGCTAGGGCTTTATGCAGAATAACTGCTTTGTATATTAAATCAGATTGGAATGAGGATTTAACCAAAATGCAAACACTTTATAACGCCAATACTTTTCTTCAGATTATCCATGTGGCCATTTCTATGGAATTAAAAATTATTTGGAAGCCAAAAATTTTCATCTGTGTTAAGTAAATGTGATGATTGGCCATTTGCAAATGAAAATATTGGAAGCATTTACACAATATGACAAATCTAATTTCATATTTGAAAGTCATGGAGATAAGAACAAGATCCACAGTGATTTTTATACCACTATGATGTTAAAGAAATAGTATTTTTTTAAAACAAAATATCATTGTTTTTTCAATAAACATTTTAGACTGTGGTTTGGAATTTATCATGATCTTTAAGTACAGACTCAAGCTGTTGTTTATTGCTTGCTCTTTTTCTTTCTTCTTTCTTTTTATATCATTGGGATATAATTGATAATAAAATTATATTAGTTTCATGTACAATATATTTTTATATATCAAAAAATGCTTTTGTGTCTGGGATCCTAAATTTAAGTTCCAAGGATATCGTAGTTATCTCCTGGTGTCAAGATAATTTTATTCTTGATTTCTTTTGGAAACTTGGAATAGAAACACAGGATTTTAGAAGAAAAGGCCCCAAATCAATATATAGCTCCTATGCACAGTGCATCAGGGTGGGGCTGTGTCCCACCACTAAAAAAACGAAGGACAATATATAGAATTCTTCACTTTCACCAAATAAATTATAATTTCAGTTCAACTTTATATTTACGGAATGATGCAGTTTCATTTTCTCCTATTACAGGGAAATTCTTATAAAATAAACAGAAGCATATAAAAAATATGTTTCAGTATTTAATTCCATAAATTTTACAAAATAAATGCTCCCCTGTTAAAAACCATGAAGATAAATGAGAGCATTGCTAGCTCTCTAAGCTTCATGTCACTTCTCTGTTACCGAAATCACTGGAATGAGAAAACGTCTTCTCTCTTCAGAGGATGTTCTAAAACCCGTGGCCTGAGAGTTGTGAATCAAATCCAAATCATCAGCCCATGTTTATCAGGTTTTAGAAGACTATGCACCGTCCCTAAGGTAAAAGGGAGTTTCAATTAAAAGAACTCTGTTTTTACACTGGGAATTGAATGTCAATAGCATAACATTTTAAAGGTTTCTTTGCAAAATCAGAACCCTGAATGAATTGCCACTATAATATAGCTGTATAAAACAAGAGAACACCTTCAGCATAAAATCTGAGATATTTATTGAATCAACTTTGGTATTTAGAATTAGATTAAGCACAACTCTACCATTTTGGAATAGGATGGAGTGCAAAGCCATGCTCCCATGGGGAACAACCAGAAGAGGTGGATAAAATAAAAAATCTATCTGAATCCACTGCAGAGTTGCTGAAGAAACTAGTATTTGAGAGGCCAACATCTTGAATGAAAGGGAATCCCAGAAATGTGAGCTAGTATCATGCTTTTCTACTCAGGATATGTGCTAATATATAGCATAGAACATGAGGCTGATAAAATCAGTCAAGAATGCAGCAAAGAATCAGCCGAGCAAGGCAAACTTTTGTCAAGCTTACAAAGGGAAAGTGAGATAAATTGAGCATTGCTGTTGACCAGTAGTCCATGATTCAAATAAGCCAAAAATCTTGAAAAGGGAGGTGCAGAGAAGTAATGTCAAACTCAGAGTATTCCCCCTTGATGCATGTGCTGAAGTTTTAACCAGGGAAGAGTAAGATGCTAAAAACTAAACATAAAGTCGCTAAAAACTAAAGTCACTAAAAAGCAGAGCAGAGTTATTAGTAGCCTCAAGCTGACTGAGAGATAAAAATGAGATTCTACTAAGTGGAAAGAGTCCTATAAAACAGTTGGCATCCCTGGAAATAATACACCCAACAATATGGGGCAAAGCAGAAGTAGGACAAGCCATACTAATATTGTACCAAAGTTTTGAGTATAACGCTTCATTAAGGTGATCCCAATGACTCCGGCTACTTTTCCATGTTCAACATTTTCTGTATTTTCTGTATTTTTATATTTCTTATATTCAATATTTCCTTCTTAACTGGCTTGTTCTCCATTAGCATTCCAACATACTTAACTTACTCCCATCCTAAAGGATACACAGGGGAGTTTTTCTCATCTCCTTACTCCTCTTTGCCTTTGCAACACTGTTTTTACTCCCTACCTACCTTTCCTCACATTCCTATTACTTTTGAACCCAAGACAATCCTATTTCCAGTCCTACCACATAGTCACTAAAATTGCTCTTGTCAAATACTCCAAAAACTTCCATGACCTTCCGTTTTCCTAATAGTGAATATTTTTGGTCTTAATCTCAGTGGCTTTTCATACCATTGCAATTTTTTTTTAAAAATCTTAGTTTTTTTATGCCATTTTCCCCACCTTTCTGCTTCTTCCTTCTGGTATCTTTTAGGGACTTTTCTTCATATTTCTCAAATTAATATTGCAATTTTCTTTCCCTTCAAATTTCCATGTGATTCTGGCTAACCCTTTCATTTAGTTTCATACATAATATATATGATGTTGACTCCTAAACATCTTGCACAAGACACATGCTGCATTTGCAGTTACACACACCCAAATACCATTTTAATTCTCTGGTCAATTTAAATATACGTCAATTCAATATATCTAATATAATATACCTGTGGCAATAAACTAATGGACCTTTAAATTTTACTATCACATCCTAATACCTGATAGTTTTTCCCCAAAAACATCTCACAACTCTGTCCTCTTTTCACCATCTCTAGTCCTATCTACTGTCAAATTTTTTGGTTATGGTAGTAGTCTGGTAACAGTCTCTGCATGTATACTTGGGATCTTCCAGTCCATTTTTCAGACTGAAGTCACAGGAGCATTCTACATACTACAGATCTAATCAGGTCACGCCTCTGTTTAAATACATCAATTGATAACTTCCTTTAGCTTTAAGGACAAAATCTGGTCACTGCTAACCCCTCTGGTATTACGGCATTCAATTCTTCTTCCCTCTCTTTATTCCACTCAAATTGTCCACCTTCCAGTTCCTTAAATGAGCCACACGCTCTTCTGCCTCAGGGACTTTTCCTCTTCCCAAGTCCTTCATCTGTTGAGCTAATTAACTCCTACTTATCTTTCCAGTCTTAGTTCAAATGTCACTGACGTTAGGGAGATTCTCTCGACATTTTCTGGCAAGATTATGCTTATTACAATCTCCACTTTCTGTATGTTTTTTCTGAAATATAATTATATATTTCCATATTTGATGATTTTCTACTCATCATACATCCACCCAATCCCAGTCAGACTGATAATTCCATGAGGAGACATACCATGTCTGTTTTGTTGCCATTGTATCCCCATTACAGAGATAGTTCCAAAAAATAGTAGATATGCAATAAGTACATGTAAAATAAGTAAACATAAACAAAAGAGATGCTAAAAAGATGCTAAACCGATGGCTAAGAAGATATACTATATAAGTTATTCGGTGCTATCAAGGTGCTTATTTGCTCCTGGCTTATTTGGATAGGCAACTTTCTTACACAAACACTATGTCTTCTCCTTCTTACATCACATCTCCCTACTGGAAATACATGAAAGCCCGATCATATCTTTATGGATTAATTATTAAGTCAGATTCCTCTCTCTCCCTTATCACCAAATGCTCATATATGAGCATATGGGCTCACACACATATATACACAGGCGCGTGCACACACACACACACACACGTGCGTGCACGTGGCCAGGTCAACTTCTGGGGAAAAGAAAATGCTTCATTGTACTTCAGATATTACTTTCCCAGAATCAGCCAATTTCTTAGTGTTATTTTTTCAAATAAATATACACCTAATAAATGAGTAAAAATATAACTTTTTTTAGAATCTTACATTGAATCATTACTGAAGTGATTCACTGGTTTCCTAGAAAGAACCAGCTCAAACTATTGTGCTTTTTTCCTGTAAGGTTTTGTTTTTCCTTGCAATTTTTCCTCCTTCTCCTTTCAAGTAAAATAGAGAGTTCCCATTGTGGCACATGAGATTCCGGGTTTGATCCCTGGCCTTGCTGAGTTAGAAAATAAGAGGTTTGAAATATTGCACTTTTAAATTCTCAGTTTTCTAAGTACTTCTGTCTTCTAAATGTTTCCTAAGAAAATGCCTGGCTGCCATTCAATCTTCAAGTGACATTAAGATTCCAGAGTAATTTATTTAATATGCTATTTTCATAAAAGGAAGAACCAGTAAAGGAACAGAGAAACACAGGGAAACATTATTCTATAATTTTGCATTATAGCCAGTGCATATATACTACTGCCTCAAATTATTTGGGGAAGAATATTGAACATACAAATACTCTATATATTTGGCCTGATAAAGTTAATATTCCTTCACAGATGATTGGTAACCACTGAGCTTCTTAATGTAGTTCATCAAATTATGACTGAAAGAAATATTCAGAAAGTATACAGTAGTCCTCCCCTACCCAGTTTTGTTTCCTGAAATTTCAGTTACCCATGGTCAACCACGGTCCAAAAATATTAAATGAAAGCTTCAAGATATAAATAATTCAGAAGTTTTAAATTCCATGCCATTTTGAGTGGTGAAATGCAATCTCATGCCATTCCCCACCATCCCACTGGGCCCACACATCCCATCCCTTATTCACTTAGCAAAGGCTGGGTTATCAGATCTTCTGCAGAAGGAATCACAGGGTTTGTGTTTGAGTAACCCTTATTTTACCAAATGGTACCAAAGCACAAGAGTAGTGATGCTGGCAATTCAGACATGCTAAAAAGAAGATTCCAAATGCTTCCTATAAATGAAAAGGTGAAACTCCTCCACTTAATGAATAAACAAAAAAAATTATATTGAGATTCCTAAATTGTATGGTAAGAAAGAATCTTCTCTTATCAAAATTGTGAAGAATGAACAAAAATCCATGCTATTTTTGCTGTTCCACTTCAAACTGCAAAATTAATGGCCACAATTCATAAGTGCTAAGATGGAAAGGCATTGCGTTTGTACAAGATATTTTGGGAAAGATACAGACCACATTTGCATAACTTTTATTACAATATACCATTGTATTAATTGTATATTGTTCCATTTTATTATTAGTTATTGTTGTTAATCTCTTACTATGCCTAATTATAAACTAAACTTCATCATTGGTATGTTTGAGTAGGAAGAAACATAGTAGAGATATGGTTTGGTGCTCTTTGGGATTCCAGGCATCTACGGGGGAGTTGTAACATATCCCCTGCTGATAAAGATATGATAGCTTTTTGGAGGATATTTTTGGAAGGTTCAAAAAGCAAGGCTATTGTTTCCTTTGAAGGTAGTTGCTATCTTTTGCCATCTTTGATATTCTAATACGAAAGAACTGCAATTCAAATGTGTTAGCAGCAGAAGGAGCAATACCCATTTGACTTTTTCTGTGGTTCTAAAAATCTTTTTTCCAATAAAATTAATGTTTTTCCTTTTATCTTCAGGACCACAAAGTCCAAAATCTATCAGAGTAGTTACTCATAGTAGATAAAGAATTGATGTCATTTGAATGGATGTTGAGTTCCCTCTAAATCACAATGTTTATTTTCTCATTATCCACAATTTCTGGTAGTCATTGCTTAAAAACAGCATCCAACACTCCCAGTAATATGATTGCCTTTTGTACTCAAATTCTCCTAGTTACTCCATCTGTAGCATAATTTTAGGAGTAATGTATGTGAAGTACATCAAAATAGCATTTATATAAATATTTACTATTGTTTCCAAAATGAGGGTTCATTGCTTTAACATTTGTTTATCAATATGTAAGTTGCTTTAACATTTTTACCTAATTATATTTCTTTCCTCAAAGACTACTTCTAAGCAAAAGCAAAATTAGTGAAGCATCTTTTCAGTGTCCCCAGCGACTAATTTTGTACCTTCTCCCCTCTGTCCAGGATCCCAGTGCCCACCTGTTACAAAAAGCAATTGTACTAAAAATTGCATTTATCCTACCAGTAACTGATAGCCTAAAGTGTGTCACTTCTTAAGCCAAATTCTACTTAATTAGCATTATAAATGACAACCGATTTTTATTCATTGTTTCCTATATGCTAGGCAATCAAGTACTTTTCAAGCAATAGAAATGTGAACACCTTCTATTCTTTCTGTGTTTCCCCAGATTAAATTTCATGGATCACAATTTAGTACCATAAAACATTTTCAGTGATTTAAACATGTACAACACAATATCACTTCTGAACCAGGATACAGAGCTGGTCAAAAACACATTATATTCTCTACAAAAGACTATGGCTGTAGTTGGTACATGGTTTTAGAGAGCTCCAGTGCTCTACCAAAGTCATGAGTTGTATTTTTCCTGATAAAAATGCTAGAGAGGAAAAAAAATAAATGATTTTGTACTGACATACATAAAAAGTGACAAGAAAACAAATCAAGAGTGAAGCAAACAAAGGATAAAAAATAGACTAATAGGAAGCCAGATTTATTTTGAAGATTAACATGGATGCATCCCCCTCTCCACCTACTCTCTTGTCAAGGTTTACAAAAATATCAGTAGTAATAAGGGAAAAAATCAAAGATGTGACAGTCTTAGAGCTCTAAACATACTTAAGGTATAACCTGATCCATCTCAGGTCATTTTCTGAGTTACAAAGAGGTTAAGTGTCCACAATCACAGGCTAATTGGCAGCAGAATGGATACTGAATTGAGGTCTTCTGAATCCCAGGGCACACTGCTTTCTGGCTGGGTTTTTTTTTTAACACTAAGTTCTTTTTAGGTGTTTTATAGTAAACCAATTATTTAGCTACTAATAATCTGACTTCTGACTCTATTCCACATTAAAAACAAAGGCATATAGTTGGGAAGCATAAAACCCATTATCTATAAAAATGTCATGAAAGATATTGATTTCAGAAGACTGTTTTGCTAACTGAAAGGGGTCTGCAAACGGCTTTTATGGGGCTTTTTAACAATAACAGCTGACACTTACTGAAGACATACTACACGCCATGTGCCTTTCCAATTTATTTACATGTAATAAATTATTTAATCCTAACATCAGTTTGAAGCATATACCTCACCAGCTAGAAGGTATTTTATGGAAATTGATAGTGCCGGGTAGTCTGGCCTAGAGCTTGTATGTATTAACATAATACTCATGCAAAATATTACAGATAACAATAATATAATAATTAAGAGCAATCGTTTAATACATAAAATATTACTAGTAGCTCCAGTTGTATCTTCCCTTATTGCAGCCTCCTCCCTTACACCCAGAGTTAACCACTAACCTGAATTTGAAGTAGTCATTCCTTTGCTTTAATTTATGGTTTCTCACATATTTGGAAAAAGGAGAACTAGGTACATATATATTGTTTTTGCTGTCAATTATATTTTTTTTAACATAACTTTTGACGAACGAAGTATTTAAACTTTATGGTAGGTACATTAACTAAATCTTTCATTATGGTCAATGCCATTTTGGTAGTTCATAAATACAAAAAAAATTTTTTAGCATTTAATATTATGATACATTCTCAAACCACTTAAGTTTCTTATCCAATTCTTATTTATAATATATTTAAATTATATTATTTTAATCATACTAGTATGTGTGAAACCATCACCCATAACAAAATCTAGCACCTGAACAATAATTGCCTTTAACTACCCACCCTATCTCTTCACTCAATTTCCCTCACATTTGAGCTAAACTTTATTTAGAATTCCATGTTCACTGTTTCCTTGTTTTCAACTTACATTTTTTACTTCTATATTGCTAAAAAGCATTTGCGTATGTTTACATATATATATTCACAGATCGATTTTAGTTTTACATAGTTTTCAACTATAGGGACAAGGTATTTGTTGCATATAACATTTTTGAACTTGTTTTGCAGATTCATCCATAATGTTACATATTACTTACATCAATTTTAATGATTAAATAACAGTTACTGTATGATTACAACAGTTTTTTCATCTATTCTTTCACTGATGGGCAATTGGATCATTTTCAGGTATTTGCAGTGGTCACATTTGAGACTGTGTTTTAGGTTGTATGGTGACCCAGAAAGAACTGAATGATAAAGTAAATAAAAGTTCACCTTTACAAAAGAATGTGACACTGCATTTTGAATATAGTAATACTAGTTTATTCACAGTCAGTGAATAACAGTCCTATGGGCTGTTACTCCCTCCAATCCTTGGTGGTTTACACTCTTCAATTTTATAATTTGTCTCTTAGGTTTAAAATTATCACTTTTTATGGTCATGTTTTGCATTTCCAAACTGATGATGACATGAACCACTTTCCCTAGATTTACTGGTAATATATGATTCCATTTCACAAACAGTATGTAAACCATTTTTCTATACAAGTGCTTTTCTTATTGGTTTATAGCATTTTTTACATTTTCTTGATACCAATCATTTACCAACTGTGTGTATTAAGAATATCTTCTCCTGGGAGTTCCCGTTGTGGCGCAGCGGTTATCGAATCCGACTAGGAACCGTGAGGTTGTGGGTTCGATCCCTGGCCTTGCTCAGTGGGTTAACGATCTGGCGTTGCCGTGAGCTGTGGTGTAGGACGCAGATGCGGCTCAGATCCTGCGTTGCTCTGGCTGCGGCATTAAGCCAGTGGCTACAGCTCCGATTGGACCCCTAGCCTGGGAACCTCCACATGCCGCGGGTGCGGCCCTAAAATGACAAAAGGCAAAAAAAAAAAAAGAATATCTTCTCCTGGACTCTACCATGTTTTCTTATAAAATCGTATTTTGAAGAAAAACACATTCAATTTTAATAAGTTACACTAACCCTTTTTATTATGAGCAATGGTCTTTGTATCTTTAACTCAAGTTTTAATGACTGTCACGTTATTTTCTCTTAAGATTTTAAAATTTTCCTTTGAACAGTTAAGTCCTTGCTATATTTAGAACGTTTTTGTTTTTTTCTTCTTTTTTGGGAGGGTGCTTTTAGGGCCGCACTCACGGCATATGAAAGTTCCTAGGCTAGGCGTCGAACTGGAGCTGTAATTGCCAGCCTACACCAAAGCCACAGCAACATGGGATCTAAGCCACATCTGCGACCTACACCATAGCTCACCAGCAATGCTGAATCCTTAACCCAATGAGCAAGGCCAGGGACTGAAGCTATGTCCTCGTGGACACTAGCTATTTTTATTACCAGAGCCAGATGGAAACTCTCTAAGTTATTTTTAATATGGTGGGTAATATGCCCCCAATCCAACATTTTACATGTTGATGACCATTTTTTTCTAGTTTCATTTATTGAACAGCCACTCATTTTCTCACTAATCTAAGATCTGTAGCACTTACTGAAGTTTTCTACACATGGTCTATTTCTGTGTTCTCTGTTCTATCCCATTCGTCAATTTGTGTATCTCTGTGAGAATACTATAGTCTCTTCTTAATAACAACTTCAGAGTAAATATGGACATCTGGTAGGGCCAGTCCCCTCACTTTGATCCTTATTTTCAAAAGTGTTCTAGCTATTCTTCCTTTACTTGGCCATTCAATATTTTAAGGATGATCACATTTTATGAAAATGTGTGTTGGTTTTTTTAATGTAATTGTATGGAATCTAGATTAACACAATATAATTGAAATCTATAAAACATTAATTATACACATACATATCACATATTCATCTCTTTTCATAAATGTGTGAAATTGTTTTTCTGTAGAAAATTTGTTTTCCTGTAGAAAATTTGTACCTCTTTATTACATTCATTTGAATACCTATAGAAAGCATATTTGTATACACTTTCAGAAAACTAAAAAAGAGGAAATGTTAATTCTTTTTATGAAACCAGTATTGCTCTCTTACCAAAACAAAATGAAGATATTATAAGGGGAATTTTATTAATATTTATAAATTGTTAATATAGATACAAAATAATAAAATTAGTGAAGCCAGTATGAAAAGTAATATGATGTTTCTTTAAAAAATTAAGCAGTGTTAACATATGATCCAGAAATTCCACTTCTGGGTAGCTGAAAGCAATGACCAAACAGATATTTGTATACCTATGTTTGCTGCAGCTTTATTCTCAAAAGCCAAGAGATGGAAGCAGTTTAAAAGTCTACTGACTGACGAATGAATAAACAAAATGAGGTCTATCTATCTATCCACAGTGGAATATTACTTAGCTGTTAAAAATGTAAGAAATTGACACATACTGCATTTTGGATAAACCATGAAGATATTATATTAGATGGGCAAAAATTATACTATTTCCACCTGTGCGAAACATATGGAACAGTCAGAATCACAGAGGTAAAAAGTGAATAGTGGGAGTTCCCGTCGTGGCTCAGTGGTTAACGAATCCGACTAAGAACCAAGAGGTTGTGGGTTCGATCCCTGGCCTTGCTCAGTGGGTTCAGGATCCGGCGTTGCCGTGAGCTGTGGTGTAGGTTGCAGACGCGGCTCAAATCCCGCGTTGCTCTGGCTGTGGCTGTGGCGAAGGTCGGCACCTACAGCTCCTGTTAGACCCCTTGCCTGGGAACCTCCATATGCTGCGGGTGCGGCTCTAGAGAAAGGCAAAAAGGCAAAAAAAAAAAAAAAAAGTGAATAGTGGTTGCCAGAAGCTGGAGGGAAAGAGAATAAGGAGTTAGTGTTTAATTAGTATGAAATTTCCATGTGGGAAGATGAAAATATTCTGGAGATGGCTGATGGTGATGGTTGTACACAATGTGAATGGACATTGTGCTACTAAACTGTATACTTTAAAATAGCTAAAATGGTAAATTTTGTGTTATGTATATTTTACTAAAATAAAAAATCGTACTTGCTAATTGAGTTTAACAGTTTATAAAACTTAATATGCCATGGTAAAACTGGATTTTTCTTAAGTATGAAAAGATAATTTAGTATTTAGGAATACATGCACTTAACAGATTAAGAGAAAAAGCTTTTTTCTTTTCCTTTTTAGGGACTGCACCTGGAGCATATGGAAGTTCCCAGGCTAGGGGTCAGATCAGAGCTGCAACTCAAGCCTATGCCACAGCCAAGGAAACAGGATCTGGGCCACATCTGCAAACTAGACTGCAGCAATGCTGGATCTTAAACCTGCTGAGTGAGGCCGTGGGTCAAACCCTTATCCTCACAGAGACAACACTGGGTTCTTAACCTGCTGAGCCACAGTAGAAATTCTTTATTTTCCTTCTTATTTAGTCAATATTTGCTTCCATGAGTTTGGAAGTCATGTTATTGACTATACTGGTAAAGTATTGATAGAGATGATTCTTGATGAACCAATAAGCCTGCTATTAGAAATGATTATTGCTCATCAGTTATGATATTTTGCTTTATATATATTTTGTCTGATATTAGTCGATTCATATAAATAAAATTTATTAACATTTTTACTTTTAAACTTTTATGTCCTTATGCCTTTAAGTATGACTCCTGTAAACAACATGTAACTAGATTTTCTGAACAGTCATTTTCACAATATTTGACATTTACTGGAGGTTTTAATAACTTTATATTTATTAGAATATGAATGTGCTTGGATTTGTTTCTACCATCATATTTATGTATTCATTATAATTTCCCTGTTTATTTTTCCTATATCCCCTTTTCTTTTTCTTATTCATCTTTAATTTGCTTTCAGTTTTGCCTGTACTGGCATGAAAATTGTACACTATATGTCTAATATTTTAGGCAAAAGTTTATACAGTTTATGAAAACAAAGACTGGAGAACTTCTAAAGTGCTATTACCCTCTGTGTAAGATATATACAATTTTCTGTCTTGATTTTACAACCCCCAAAATTTCAGAATGGTTTTATTGTTTTCTTCAGACTATTTGAATACATTTACGCAAATATAATTTTGTCATTTTCTTTCACCTGATACCTTACTTTTGGAATTTTTTCTTCTTTCTAAAGTTCATCCTTTAAAAATTCCTTTTTTGAGGGTGTGTAGTTAATAATATCTTTCAATTTTATTTTTGTAATATTGCCATCATTTCATCCTTATTTTTGTAAGATAATTTTTCTAGATATATAATTCCAGTTGGTTATTTTTTTCTATCTGAATATTGAAGAACTTATTTTAATGTCTCTGGCATCTGTTATTGCTTATGGTCACATAATCATTCATTTATTGAAAACATATCTGCTTTTTATCTTTGATTCTTAAAGTCTTCTATTTGTTGTTAACATGATTCAGTTTTATTTCTTTAATTTTCAATATATTTATTACTCATTAGTCTTCCTCCAACCAGTTGGAAGATTGTTGTTTTTTATCAGCTCTAGAAATTTCCTTTTGACTACTACTTCCTTTTCCCCAAATATACTTCTGAATCTCTGATTAGATAATTTTTGATTATTATGTTATTCTATAAATCTATAAACCTCTTTTTATATTATATTTTATTTATCTCTCCGTGTGCTGAATTCTCGGTTACTTCTTTAGATATATTTTCCAACTTGTCAGTGCTTTCTTGAGTTACATCTGTTCTGATGTTTAATACATTAATTGACTTCTTAATTTCACTTATGTATATTTCTATTTTTGAAAGTACATGTTAGTAATTTTACAAATCTGGACAGTTTTTATAATTTGTTATTATTTTCACATTGCAATTCTTTATTTCAAAGAGTAATTATTTTATATTCTCTCTAAAAATTCTACTATGGGCATACCTTAGAGATATTAAGGATCACATGAACCTTTTGGTTTCACAGTGTGCATGAAAGTTGTTTACACTATACTGTATGTAGTTCATTAAGTGTCAATATCATTATGTCTAAAAAATCAGTGTTCACACCTTAATTAAAAATAATGCTGTTGAAAAAAATTGCACCAATTTACTTTCCCAATGCATGGTTGCCACAAACCTTCAGTTTGTAAAAAGAAAAAAAAAAAGCTTCTGTGAAGTTCAGTAAATCAAAGCAGAATAAAATGAGGAATCCTTCTATCTATAAGCTCTTCAAAAGTGATTCTGCTGATTTATTTTCCATTGACTCATTTGCAATATGTTTTATTTTCTAATATTTTCAGTGATTTTTGAGTTTGGGCTTATTTATCTTTGACTTTAATTTTGGGAAATCCTTGAGTCCTGAACTTAAATTGAATTCCTCCACAGAGAATTTGAACTGCTTTCTGCCAGATGCCTAGTAGTATATTTAATGCAAATCTTGAATTTAGATTTTAAAATCTTGGCAGATAGTGTGAATAATGGCCTCAATCCCAAAACTTATTAAGGCCTGTTTTTAAGAGAGGATTTTCTTTCCTAGGGCAAGGAAAGACAGATCATTTTCTGAAGCATACCTTGTTTGCTTTGTACACATGGAAATCAGAGGAAGATACTACCCTTTGTTGGTTCAGTCTTTCTCAAGGGATCTCTAATCTGAGTTTCTCTGAGTATCTCAGGCCAGGCTCTGACTCCTCCATCATACATAGTGAACCCAAGTAATTTGGTTTGACACATGCTCTTATAACAAACATTATAGATCTCCCAGTCTCTGACCCATTGCCCTTTATTTGAATTGCTGATCCCTGATTCATACTTACTTTAAATTATAGTCAGTTGTGCATCATAAAATTTTTTAAATAATTATTTTATCTAAAATTCTTAGGGGACGTTTCTTTAAATGTCTCCCACATTTCCACAATGGAAACTCCAAGCCAATACCAGTATATTTTATCTCTTGAAATAGGGAAAATAATTGTTTGTAATTCAGTATGTTGTCATTTATAAGCTGTGGATATTAAGGAAGGCATCAAAACAAATTTAACAGACAGAAACTATGTTAAAAGGGTCAACAGTCACAGCAGACTATAGAAAAATGAGTTCTTTAAGTTAGCAGGAGTCATATCCCAACTATACTGAGACTTTTCCTTCATGTTTTATTCACATTAACTCTCTCAGTAATTCCTGTTCCAACTTTGTCAGAGTCTTGTTATGAATCTTATCCAAACCACAGTTTCTTTTTTTTCTAGAGATCTTCTTCCACTTTTTTTTACCTGTAGCACTTTAAATTATCTAATCTGCTCTTAAATCATTTATTCTCTGAAGTTTTCAAAATTCTAACTAAAGAGTTACTCGAACTTCTGGCTTCATTATGATCATGTTCAAAAATTAACTGAAGCATTCTTTTTTTCACTAGATTATGAGCAATTTTTAAGTTGGAAAACATTTCTACCGAAATGGATTGAAAGAGTTTTCAGTGGCGTCCTTAAAGGTACCACAAAACTGTCCCTTTCTTTTCTGTCCTAGAAATTTTTATATTGTTTTTTTATGTATATTTTTAAAAGCATGCAAATCATGTGCATACAACTCAATTTAATTACTTAATCAGTTGATTATTAAGTGATTCCATTCATTTAATCACCTTATTAGATCAAGAATTAAATACCTCAGTAACAACCTGAGGCTTCTCAGTAGCTGCTGCCCACATCTCTGAAATGCAGCCAGTATTTTGAAGCTTTATAAGCACTGATTCATTATGTATGTATTTTATACCTCATTCAGCGGGTAAATTTCTGGCTGTTTTTGCTCAATATCATGACTGTGAGATTCATCCGTGTTGATTCACTTGCCAATACATTATTTATTCTTATTACCATTCAGCATTTTTTCCTTTTTAGGAATCACTAAATTTTATTATCTATTCCGAGTTGATGGATATTTACCATTTCTATTTGAGAACTGCTATGGATTGAATCATGTACCCCCTTGATACACATATTGAAGTCCTAATCACCAGTACTTCAGAATGGACCTTATTTGGAGATAAAATATTTATAAATGCAATCAAGTTAAACTTAGACCATTGATGTGTACCCTGTCTCATCTGAGAACGATGTCCTTATATAAAGGGTAAATTTCAAGACAATATCAACATAAGGAGAATACCATGTGAAAATGAAGCAGAACACCAGAAGCTAGGGGAGAAGCCAGGAAGAAATTCTCCCTCACCATCCTCAGAAGGAACAATCTTGCCTACCTTCATCTTGACTTTTAAATTTCAATCTCCAGATCTGAGACAACACATTTCTACTCTTTAAGTCACTGAATGTGCAGTACATTGTTAGGATAGCCTATAAAGCTAATACTAGGACTACTGAAATAGAGCTACAATAAATATTTTTACTAATTTTTTCCTAAATATATATCCATGCATTTCTATATACTAGGAATGAAAATATGGGTCATATGTTCATTTTTTAGATCTCCAAATGGTTTCATTGGTATGTATACCAATTTACGTTCTTATGAAAACTACAGAGAACATGAAGGAGATGATAGTTTCTGCATTTTTCAAAAAACTTAACCAGTCAAAATAGAACTACGAAGTCAGCAAAGTTTATTCATGCTACTTAAATATAAAGTCTCACACTGGGAGAATTTGTTAACGACCACTGATTATTGATTTCCTGGATTAATCACTGCAGTTTAAGCACTGAAGGAAAAGAAGTGTTATGCCAGCCTGGAGAAGATATTCAACAAGCTTTCATAGGTCATACAAGCATATGTTTCCAAGAGATCTTTAATTACTGACCTGTTTGATATGGCATCTTCATTATAAGACACAGTGAATGTGATGCCATGAAATAAGATCTGTAGTATAGCATCCTAGACAATTTTGTATTCATGCCTCCTCCCACCACCCATATCCTGCAGAGAGAATTTCCATCCTGGCACCTTTCTGGGGGATGTTTTTCCAAAATTACTAAAGCTCTAGATTCTATTCTTTCTTATCTTCTTAAAAGGTGCTCTCGGGAATAATACTATACTCAGAGTGGTAAGGAATCTTGCTCTGAATAGAAGCAGTCAGTGTAGGCATTTCTTTTTCTGTCCTTTTAGGGCCACACCTATGGCATATGGAGGTTCCCTGGGTAAGGGTCAAATCAGAGCTGTAGCTACTGGCCTACGCCACAGCTACAGCAACACCAGATCCAAGCTGCATCTGCATCCTACACCACAGCTCACAGCAATGCCGTATCTTTAACCCACTGAGCAAGGCCAAGGATTGAACCTGCGTCCTCATTGATAGTAGTCAGATTCCTTTCCACTGAGCCACAATGGGAACTCCTGAGTGCAGGCATTTTTAATTGATAATATCCCTGAATTTTGCATTTTATTGCAACTTAGAACTTCAAATGGAATCATCCTATCATGAACCCTATCAAGAAATTTTTATTTATTGGACTAGTCAATTTTCGTTACTATATATAAACACACTTAAAAAATAAATTACTAATGATGCCTTAAAAGAAACTTCTTAAAATACTATGCTAAACATTTAGATTCAATAGTTATCTATGTGCCAAGAAATGCTGTTAAGTGTTTGGATGAACAAAAAAATGTCCACCCAAAAGGAATTTATTATGATCTAATAGGAAGCATGTTTTTTGAAAGAGGACTTCATATTTAATTGACTTCACTTTCTTATGGCATCTAAAGTACATCTCTTGTTTTATCATTTATAACTATTTTCCAGTCCTTTCTCCTTTAGCCCATGCCATCTGAAAATCTAATGAGGTTAATTTTAAAAAGCCATGTCCCCTACCTGAGAGACATCAGATATATACCATGACTAAAGCCAAGGAAAAGGCAATGTTCTGCCTTCACTATATTATCAACTTTAAATTTAGTAACACTTAAAAAGCAATAATATACATTTTTGTCCACATTTGGCAACTGTCACAATTAAACTGCAAAATCCCAAAGACCTAATTAAATCAGTAATAGCTTATGCTACTAGCCTCCTAGAGACAGTTTAATAAAGACTGTTTTTGTGATCCTATAAGTCAGAATTAAATTCCATCCTAACAGGACACACATAGCACTTTCAAGAAAATTTTTCCTTAAATGATTCCATGATTACCCACTTATATAAGGAAACACACTTTACAACTCTCTGCTCTTGGTGTTAAAAAATGACACTTTCAGAAACAAGTTTCTTTTCATTTTATTTATGAGAATGATGTTGCTGTGAAAAAGATGACATTTTAAAAATTATTGAAAAAGAATGATGTACTTAACCAAAAAAATTAAGTCAAGGAATTTAAATGACTTCAACGGCCCCTTTATTAGTGCAGAATGTTCCCACTGTGTAAGATCCTATGTGATTTGTTTACTATGTTTCTTCTTTGTTTTTCCCCCTATTATTGCAAGTCTTAGTAGCAGACATTTTCCACCCCTATTATGTGAAGCTATTAATTTCTGGATCCAAGATGTGGAAAGGATTAGGAACCCAAATAAATCAGTCAATAATACTCTAGTCAGAAGTATTAAAATTTACGGTTCTTGGAATCACATTTATTTTTTTTATCTTCTATTTTAGGGGGAATAATTTACATATTTATCTAAGGCACACTCATGTTTGAGAGGTCTTTTTGGCTAACTGTAAAATATTTTTTTGTTTGTTTTCTGTGTGTGTGTTTTGTTTGTTTGTTTGTTTGTTTGTCTTTAAGGGCTGCGCGGATGGCACATGGAGGTTCTCAGACTAGGAGTCAAATTGGAACTGTAGCCGCCAGCCTACGCCAGAGCCACAGCCATGCAGGATCTGAGCCACATCTGCGACCTACACCACAGGTCATGGCAATGCCAGATCCTTAACCCACTGAGCGAGGTCAGGGATCAAACCCGCATCCTCATGATGCTAGTCGGGTTCCTCAACCACTGAGCCACAATGGGAACTCCCATTTTGTTTTTAAGTTGGTATTACTGTAGGTAAGAGTAAAGAAACAAATTGAAAAATATTTCCACTGTTTCCGTGACCTAACAGAAGTTCACCAGTCTAATATTAGACATAAACTACATAATGGACATTTGTATGTCATTCATTTCTGATATATTTTATTTAGAAATCATATTCATGGAGAAAACTATGTTGGGTATAATTAGTTCATTTAACAACCATTTCCTGAATACCTCCTACACCCAGGACACTGTACAAGGCACTATAGTTCAAATGATTATGTAAAGAAATCTTAAGTTCTAAGAGTAAAAGCTATATATAGAGCTCTTTGATATCAGCTAAAAGTTAACAGCAACATGGTAAGTAAATTAAAGTAACATTATATAGAGCTAGAGAAAGCAGTCTCTGACAGTCTGCAGGCTGACCTAGCACACACAGGGAAGTGCTAGTGCTATACTCACAAACATAGACACTTTCAAGAATCATCACCATCAGACAAAGCTGCTCTGTTACCATGATGAACTGAGACGAAGAAGACCACTCTGTAATCATGAATATTGTTCAAGCCACAAAGATGACTAAGTATCACTCTGTCCTGGAAATTATGGGTAAGTACTGCCCTCTTACCAAGTAGAACGTAGCCTTGATCTACAGCTCTCATCTTCTAGAGGTGATTTAGTAAGATGAGTCACAGAATTGCCCACAATTCCTGACAGCATCCAACGAGGAACAAATATCCACTTTTATGCCCTCCCCTAAATCTGCTGATTCCAACCCAAACCCCATAAGTCTTTTTCAACATCATTTTACTCATGGGTGACTTCTCCCTCCCTGAAATGAGTAATAAACAAGTCGGTCAACTCGGTTTCTGATGGTCTATCGACAATATAATGTTGGAGAATGAGCTAACTCTACAATTCCGCAAATGCAAGACACTATAAATTGAAAAACATATTCTTATTTCACAGGAATCGATGTATAAAAAGTGTGCATCTTACAACTGATGTAATACTGCATTTTTAAAATTACATTTGTTTTCTGGATTGATGTATGCACTTACCATAAACATTAAAGAACTGAAGAAAATCTTTTTTTTTTTTTTTTAATGGCTGCACCTGTGTCATATGTAAGTTCCCAGGCCAAGGACTGAATCCAAGCCACAAACACAACACTGCTATGCCACAATTGCAACATCACTGGATACTTTAATGCACTGTTGCTAGGCTGGGGATTGAACCCGCACCTCTACAGTGACCGAAGCTGCTGCAGTCAAATTCTTAACCCACTACACCATAGTGGGAACTCCAAGGAAATCTTTTATTTTTAAGGCAAAGCACTATCTTACAAAGGTTCCTAAAATGAATATTAGCACATGAATTAGGAACTCAGTAGATTTTTTCAACTCAAGTGCAAGTGAATACATAATGGATTTTTTTTAAATATTCTGGATCAGAAATTGGTAAATTATGGCCCATGGACCAAACCTGGCTCATTTTCCTGTTTTTATAAATAAAGTTGTATTGAAGCTTAGCCACACCTATTTATTTACATATTGTTAATGATAAAATTCACTAGTTGTAACAAAGTCCATACGGCCAGGTAAGCTTAAAATCTTTATTGCTGAGGACTGAATATATTCCAGTTTCATAATACTAATAAAAATATTTCCGTTTGTATGTAAAACATAATTGTAACATACTGATTGTCTCCTTACCTATAAAATCAGCATTATAATTATACTACCCCCATAGTCATATAGTTATTGTGAAGATCAAGTGTATTAATATATCTAAAGTGCTTAGAACACTACTAGCATCTAAGTGCTGTCAATATAAGGATTTTCTATTTTCGTACTTGTTTATAACCACTTAAAAACAAGTAGCACCTCCTGACTTCTAATATTAAAGCTCATTTCTGAAAATAATTAAATCAGTGAATACAAAAATAGCCAAATAATGGCAAAGTTGATTTTTATTCCATCACTGGCCAAAAATGACCCAAAACATAAAAAGCAAGGAAGAAAGTGAGAGAAAGAGAAAAGGGAAAAAAAACAGGATTTCATAAAAGAGCAATGGCAATTATTCTATTGAAAACTAGGAAACAATTAATAAAACTGATTAGAAGCAAAACATCCACGATAGCTTTGCTGGAGTGTTCCACCACTAGATTATGAATAGATGTGAATACAATAGAGTTCTGAAACACCCACACACTGATTAAATAGGAGAAACCTAAACACTCAGTTACACACCCAACTTCTGCAGAAATATCAGTGTGGTAATTAGTCTGTCCTCCTAGTGGAATTTAATTTCTGTTCCTTCCATTCTTATTTCAGTGTTTGTTTCCAGAAAAAAACACACACATGGAGGTAAACCAATTGTGCAGACTAAAAATAGAGGTATTAAAATATAATTAAGGAAGATGAAGGTAAGTTATGAAATTTTATTAGTAGGGCAAGTCACATAAAACTGCTTTAATACAATTTTTACAAATATTTTTAAAGGTCACCTATTGAAATTATGTCATATATGTGTGTGTGTGTGTGTATATATATATATATATATATATATATATATCCTATGACAACTTAATGTAATATAACATTTATTTGATTGCTATCTATTATGAATTGAATATATTCTGCAATACTTCCTATGTTGAAGTCCTAATCCCTCTAGTATCTCAAAATATGCCTGTTTTTAGAAACAGGCCATTACATATGTCATTATTGACGTGAAGATTAGGTTTTGCTGGAGGAGGGCAGGCCCCTAATCTGGTACTACTAGTGTCTTTATAAAAAAGGGAAAATTGGGAGTTTCCATTGTGGTTCAGTGGGTTAAAAACCTGACATCTCTGGGAGGATGCAGGTTCAATCCCTGGTTTCGCTCAGTGGGTTATGGAACCAGCATTGCTGTAAGCTGCAGCGTAGTATGCAGATGTGGCCAGAATCCGGTGTTGCCATGGCTGTGGCATAGGCCTACAGCTGCAGCTTTGATTTGACCCCGGACCCAGGAACTTCCATAGGCCACAGGATCGGAAAATAAATAAATAAGGGCATTTGGATTCAGTGACAGAGATGAACACAGGGAGAATGCTCCATGAACGTTAGCATGATGTTGACACAAGCCAAGGTACTAGGTGAAACCAGGAGAGGCCTGAAGCAGATCCTTCCTCAGAGCCTTCTGAGGGAGAATGACCCTGCTGACACCTTGATTTCAGATCTCTGGTCTCCAGAGCTGTGAGACAATAAATTGGTGTTATATTGAGCCACACAGCTTATAACACTTTGTTACAAGAGCCCTAGCAAACTAATATTCTATCCAACTGCCCACTCATCTCTTGAAATAATATAATAAATTAATCAGAAACTGCCCCTGGGATTAAAATCCAGCATGTATCACAACTAACAATACTCCCTCTCATTGCTATGCAACTTGTATGTTCAGAAATTTTATCTTTCTTGAGAAGCTGCTTCACAACACCGTGACATAAAATTAAAAATTACAAAGAGACTGAAGAGGGAGTCAGATATGATATACACATTTGATAGGCTTTATTAGTGCTATTAGCACTTACCGAACATTTAGTATTTAAGTATCAGAATTTATATTCTTGGGTATTTTCATCAATTTAAAAGTCATCTACCCTATACACATAAAACTGAAAATATCTGAGAAGGAAAGAGATTTGCTCAACTAAAGCCCTGAACTCAATTCTGAATCAGGAACGCATTTGTTCTACTAGTACAAGATAATATTATTTATGTGATTAAGTTTCTCAGACTTGCTACTGTGACCAAGGTGATGATAATAATTTCTAGTTGGCACTGTCAGTGTTTCCCTTTGAAATCTGATGCGTGAGAATTGCAAAATCTTTATCTCTGTAAAAAAATACGCTTTCTGAAGAAAATTGTTACAACTTTTTTTCACAAGTAAAGCCAATTGCAAGAAATGGTAAACAATTACGAAGTTTAGAGAGTGGCATGCCAATACATCTTTTGTGCTTCATGGATTCAAAGAAGTAGCAACATTAACGTTTAAATAGAAAAACTTAGTATATGAACAGAAATGTTTTTTTAAAAAACAAAAGAGAAATTGTTCAAAAAGGAAAAAGAATATATTAACTTCATCTTGCCCTGAATATATGACCTATGCAAGATAATTCACTAAGAACATATCCTATTACCATTACATAGAAAATACTATACTTTTTTTGTTTGTTTTTTAGGACCGCACCTGCAGTATATGGAGGTTCCCAGGCTAGAGATCCAGTTGGAGCTATGGCTGCCAACATACACCACAGTTCATGGCAACGCGAGATCCTTCACCCACTGAGAGAGGCCAAGGACCAAGTCTGCAACCTCATGGATTCGTTTCTGCTGAGCCATGACAGGAACTCCTAGAAAATACTATACATTTTAATTCCACTTTAGAAGTTTTGAAAGTTTGGACTAGCTTTATAGTTAATAAAAAAAAAAAAAAAACATTCTCAGAGATTTAATGCAATTTAGGTCAAAACTTGGTTATAAAATAACTTTATCAGATTTGGTTACATTGCAAGTCAAGTATGTGATTTAAATGGATTAAAAAGTCTTTTGAGAAAGCTTCTAATGCAGATTTGTTATCAAATATAATATGTTGAACCAAAACAAAAAGACTGCCGGTGGAGTTCCCTTCATGGCTCAGTGGTTAACAAACCGCTAGGATCCATGAGGATGTGGGTTCAATCCCTGGCCTCACTCAGTGGGTAGGGGATCCGGTGTTGCCATGAGCTGTGGTGTAGGTTGCATTTGCATCTTGGATCCCACCTTGCTGTGGCTGTGGTGAAGGCCAGCAGCTGTAGCTTCAATTCTTCGACCCCTAGCCTGAGAACTGCCATATGTCATGGGTATGGCCCTAAAATGCAAAAAAAAAAAAAAAAAACAACTGAGAGAGACCACCAGCAAAAATGGATTTATTCTGGATCAGCAGAGAGTTGCAATTCAGGATCTAAAACCAAATTTAGCCATGTCTCCTGTAAAAATGGAAAGGGAAATTTTTTTTTTAGAGAGGGAATAATGAAGCTGGGAGGTCCATGGCTTTTAATTGGCTGAATCCTTTCCAGGAAAGAAAAGGCAGTCTTTCTTCTTCCTGTTGGGCTCTACTGTTGCCACAGGATGTGAGAGTTCCCCCTTCTGGTTTTCTGACTCTATTTAATTGAGTCTTCTGTTTCTTAATTTTTTTAAATAAGTAACAAAATAAGGTTTTTTAGCAGGCAGATTTTATTGGAAATTCACATGTGTGCTAAACAGTTATGCTATAATCAATGAAAGTTTTTTTAAAAGGTGATATTTTTACACCTTAGAAACTTGCTTCAATATTTCCAGAGTATCTATTGGACATATTTTTCTATCACTGGAGAGAAGTATGTAATACTGTGAATTTAGTAAAGCTCCTATTCCTGAAGTCATATACAGTTTTTTTCCAGATTCATGGAGTTTTTTTTTTTCAATTATAATGATTTTTATTTTTTTCCATTATAGCAGGTTTGCAGTGTTCTGCCAATTTTATACTATACAGTAAGGTGACCCAGTTACACAGACGTGTACGTTCTTCATTCTCACATTATCATGCTCCATCATAAGTGACTAGACATAGTTCCCAATGCTATACAGCATGATCTCATTGCTTATCCATTCCAAAGGCAATAGTTTGCATCTATTAACCCCAAATTCCCAATCCATCCCACTCCCTCCCCCTCCCCCTCCCCCTTGGCAACAACAAGTCTGTTCTCCAGGTCCGCAATTTTCTTTTCTGTGGAAAGGTTCATTTGTGCCACATGTCATATGGTACTTGTCTTTCTCTTTCTGACTTAGTTCACTTAGTATGAGAATCTCCAGTTCCATCCATGTTGCTGCAGATTGCATTACTTTGTCCTTCTTAATGGCTGAGTAGTATTCCATTGTGTATATATACTACATCTTCTTAATCCAATCATCTGCTGATGGACATTTAGATTGTTTCCATGTTTTGGCTATTGTGAATAGTGCTGCAATGAACAGGCATGTGCATGTGTCTTTTTCAAGGAAAGTTTTGCCTTGGGTATATGCCCAAGAGTGGGATTTCCAGGTCATATGGTAGTTCTATGTACAGTTTTCTAAGGTACATCCATACTGTTTTCCATAGTGGTTGTACCAATTTACACTCCCACCAACAGTGCAGGAGGGCTCCCTTTTCTCCACACCTTCTCCAACATTTGTTATTGTCAGCTTATTAATATGGCCATTCTAACTGGTGAGAGATGGTACCTCATAGTAGTTTTGATTTGCATTTCTCTAATAATCAGTGATGTTGAGCATTTTTTCATGTGCTTGTTGGCCATCTTATATCTTCTTTGGAAAAATGTCTTTTGCCCATTTTTCAATTGGGTTGTTGGCTTTTTTGCTGTTAAATTGTGTAAGTTGTTTGTATATTTTAGAGATGAAGCCATTGTCAGCTGCACCACTTGAAACTATTTTCTCTCATTCTGTAAGTTGTCTTTCTGTTTTGTTTTGTTTTGTTTTGTTTACCATTTCCTTTGCTGTGCAAAAGACTGCCAGTTTGATTAGGTCTCATTGGTTTATATTTGCTTTTATTTCTATTGCTTTGGAAGACTGACCTGAGAAAACATTTGTAAGATTGATGTCAGAGAATGTTTTGCCTATGTTCTCTTCAAGAAGTTTAATGGTGTCTTGTCTTACATTTAACTCTTTAAGCCATTTTGAGTTTATTTTTGCGCATGGTGTGAGGGTGTGGTCCAGTCTCATTGATTTACACACAGCTGTCCAGTTTTCCCAGCAACAATTGCTGAAAAGACTTTTTCACATTTTATATTCTTGCCTCCTTTGTCAAAGATTAATTGACTGTAGATGTTTGGGTTTATTTCTGGGTTCTCTAGTCTTTTCCACAGGTCTGAATGTCTGTTTTGCTACCAGTACCACACTGTCTTGATTACTGTGGCTTTGTAACATTGCCTGAAGTCTGGGAGAGTTATGCCCCCTGCTTGGTTTTTGTTCCTCAGAACTGCTTTGGAAATTCTGGTTCTTTTGTGGCTCCATATAAGTTTTTGGATTTTTTGTTCTAGTTCTGTGAAAAATGTCATGGGTAATTTGATAGGGATTGCATTGAATCTGTAGAATGCTTTGGGTAGTATGGCTGTTTTTACATTATTAATTTTTCCAACCCAGCAGCATGGAATAACTTTCCATTTCTTTGAATCCTCTTTAATTTCCTTGATTAATGTTTTATAGTTCTCAGCATATAAGTAATTCATGTCCTTGGTCATGTTTGATTTTTTTTTTGGTGCAATTTTAAAAGGTATTGTGTCTTCATGCTCCTTTTCTAATATTTCATTTTTTAGTATACAAAAATGTGACTGATTTCTAAATCTTATATCCTGCTACTTTGCTGAATTTGTTGATTAGTTCACATAGTTTTTGGTTGAGTAGTTAGGGTCTTCTATATATGGTATCATGTCATCTGCATACAGTGAAAATTTTACCTCTTCTCTTTCAATTTGGATACATTTGATTTCTTTTGTTGGTCTGATTCCTGTAGCTAGAACTTCCAATACTATGTTGAATGATAGTGGTGAGAATGGGCAGCCTTGTCTTGTTCCAGATTTTAGTGGTAAGGCTTTCAGTTTTTCTCCATTGAGTATTATATTTGCTGTGGGTTTGTCATAAATGGATTTTATTATGTTAAGGTATGTTCCCTCTATATCCACTCTGGTAATAGTTTTTAATCATCGATGGATGTTGGACTTTGTCTAATGCTTTTTCTGCATCTTTTGAGATGATCATGCGGTTTTTGACTTATCTTTTGTTAATATGGTATATGAAATTGATTGATTTGCATATGTTGAACTATCCTTGTGAAACTGGGATGAATCCCACCTGGTCGTGGTGTATAATCTTTTTTGTTGGATTCAATTGGCTAAAACTTTGTTGAGAATTTTTGCATCTATATTCATTGGTTTATACTTTTCTTTTTTGGTGGTATCTTTGTCTGGTTTTGGTATTACGGTGATGGTGGCATCATGGAAAGCCTTTGGAGGTGTTCCTTCTTCTTCAACCTTTTGAAAAAGTTTAAGGAGGATGGGTATGAGTTCCTCTTTGTATGTTTGGTAGAATTTGCCTGTGAGGCCATCTGGTCCTGTACTTTTATTTGTAGGGAATGTTTTTATGATATATTCAATTTAATTTCTACTGATCTGTCTGTTCAGTTGATCTATTTCTTCTTGATAGAGTTTGGCAGGCTGTAAGTCTCTAGAAAGTTGTCCATTTTTTCTAGGGTATCAAATTTATTGGCATACAATTGTTCATATTATCCTCTTGTAGTTTTTTGTATTTCTGCAGTATCTGTTGTGATTTCTCCTTTTTCATTTCTTATTTTTTTTTCTCTCCTCTTCTTGGTAAGTCTAGCCAGAGGTTTGTCATTTTCATTTATATTCCAAAGAACCAGCTCTTGGTTTTATTGATTTTTTTTCTATTGTTTTTTGAGTCTCTATTTTATTGATTTCCTCTCTGATCCTCAGGATTTCCTTAATTCTGCTGACTTTAGGCATGGTTTGTTCTTCTTTCTCTAATTCATTTAGGTGCTGGGTTAAGTTGTCGGAGATTTTTCTTCCTTTTTGAGGAAGGCTTTTATTGCTATGAATTTCCCTCTGAGCACTGCTTTTGCAGCATCCCATAGATACGGAGTGGTTGTGTCTTCATTATCACTTGTCTTGAGGTATTTTTTAATTTCCTTCTTGATTTCCTCTTTGACCCACCGGGTTTTTAGTAGCATGTTTTTTAGTCTCCCTGTAGTGTGTTTTTTATCATTTCTTTTCCTCTGGTTGATCTCTACTTTCATACCATTGTGGTCAGAGAAGATAGTTGAAATAATTTCTATACTCTTAAATTTGTTGAGGTTAGCTTTGTGCCCCAGGATGTGATAGATCCTTGAGAATGTTCCACGTGCACTTGAGAAGAATGTATATTTTGATTTTTTTTTGATGTAATGTCCTGAAAATGTCAATTAAGTCTAACTTTTCTATTGTGTCATTTAGGATCTCTGTTGCCTTATTGATTTTCTGTATAGAGATCTGTCCATTGATGTGAGTGGGGTGTTAAAGTCTCCTACTATGATTGTGTTACCATCAATTTCCCCTTTTATGTCTGTTAGTATTTGTTGTAGGTATCTGGGTGCTCCTGTATTAGGGCCATATACATTGATGATTGTAATATCCTCTTCTTGAATGGATCCTTTCACCATTAAATAGTGTCCTTTGTCTTTCTTTACGGCCTTCATCTTAAAGTCTGTTTTGTCTGATATGAGGATTGCAACTCCTACTTTCCTGTCTTGTCCACTGGCATGAAATATATTTCCCCACCCCCTCACTTTCAATTTATATGTGTCCTTTGCCCTAAGATGAGTCTCTTATAGACAGCAGACTGTAGGTTTTTGCTTTGTTATCCAATGTGCCACCCTGTGTCTTTTGATTGGAGCATTCAGTCCATTAACATTTAAGGTGATTATTGATAGATATGTATTTATTGCCATTTTAGACCTTGTTTTCCAGTTGATTCTATGTTTCTATTTCTCTTTTCTTCCTTTCTTTTTTTGGTTGTATGATTTCCATTTATTTTATGCTTGAGTACTTTTCTTTTTAGTTTTTGTAAATGCAATGTCTGGTTTTGATTTGTGGTTGCCTTGTTTTTTAAGTACGTTATCCTCTTCCCGTATCTGCTTGCTTTAGCCTGATAGTCATACGGGCTTAAACACATGGTTAAAATTAAAAAAAAAAAAAAAAAGAAATCTATATTTTCTTACTTTCCTTCCCCACATTCTATGATTTTTAAGTTTTTTTTTTTTTTTAACACCTTCATGTTTAGATTTGCATGCTGGCCTATTTAAGTTACTGCTTTACAGCCGTGGTTTCCTCCATCCTATTTTTTCTTCTTCTTTTTTTTTTATTTCAAGAAGGCCTTTCAGTATTTCTTTTATAAAGGGTTTAGCATTGTGGTATTCTTTTAGCTTTTGTTTGTTGGAGAAATTCTTTATTTCCCCTTCTTTTTTAAATGATAGTCTTGCTGGATAGAGTATTCTAGGCTGAAAAATGTTTTCCTTTCAGAACTTCAAATATATCTTGCCACTCCCTTCAGGCCTGTTGTGTTTCTGTAGAGAAATCAACTGATAGCCTTATGGGGGTTCCCTTATAATTAATGCTTTGCTTTTCTCTTGCTGCCTTTAGAATTCTCTTTAACTTTTGCCATTTTTATATAATATGTCTTGGTGTGGGCCTATTTGGGTTCAACTTGTTTGGGGCTCTCTGTGATTCCCATATCTTGTTATCAGTTTCCTTTAGATTTGTAAAGTTTTCAGACATAATTTCTTCAAATATATTTTCAATCCCTTTTTCTTATCCTTCTCCTTCTGGAATTCCTATTATGTTTAGATTGCCCCAACTTTATATTATCCCATAGATCTCTTATATTGCTTTCATGTTTTTTCATTTGGTTTTTTGTCTGCTGTACTGATTGGGTGATTTCCATTATTCTATCTTCAAAGTCACTAATTTGTTCTTCTGCATTATTCATTCTGCTATTTAGTGCCTTTAGCTCAATGTGTGTCCCTGCAAACGAGTTTTCTAACTTTTCTATTTTCCTCCTTTTATTTTCTCATTCCTTTCTAAAGGAATCTGCATTACTATTCTTAATTCCTTGATATTCAGCCTTAATTCCTTCAGTATTTTCACTACCTCCCTTTTGAACTCAGTGTCTGTCAGACTGCAGAGGTCTGTTTCATTGTTTGCTGCTTCATGTGAATTCTGTTCTTTTAACTGAGAATGGTTCCTGAGCTTCTTCATCTTGGTCATGTTTTTCTTTTTCTGTGAGTTTAGGGAAGCCAGACTATAGTCTTGAAGGGCTACTGCTATGCAAGAGAGCCCCTTTGTATTTTTTTGAGGGGGTGACTATTTATTTTTGGTGTGTGAGTTTGAATATTTACTGTCTCTGTCTTTGGTGTGAGCAGTCTATATCTCGAGTGTGCTGAGTGTGTTTCCAGGGAGAAGGAAGCAATGGGTAGGGCTAGTAGTCAGTGCCTGGTTCCTGGGCTCTTAACAGCAGCAAGGACTTGCAGGAAGGTGGTGCCGGCTACTCCAAGCTGCAAGGCCTTGGGAAGTGGTAATGAGCCTAGGCAGATTTACAAGGTCCCTAGAGCATTTGGCAGTGGCAGCAGCAGGGTGTGTGAGCTCCCAGGGGAATGAGAACCACAACAGGTATTGTTGGATTGCAATGCCCTCCTCTGAGGTGACTAGAGCTGCAAGTGGTACCTGTTCTGGGACTTCTAGTGGCAGCAGGCCACACCCACCTCTGGAGTCAGTGATTAACTGTGGTGGTCTACCCCCACCACCTGATGACTATTCCAGAAGCACCCCATCTCACTTAGCCCACAGAGGAGGTGCTGCACAGGCTGCTCCTAGTTGCAGGACCCTGGGAAGTGACAGAGATCAAGTGTGTGGGCACTGCCCGGAGCATTCAGCAGTGGCAGCAACAGAGCCAGTGTGCTCCCAAGGGTGAGAGAGCAACAACAGGTGTTATTCAGTCCAAATACCCTCCTCTGTGGTACCCTTGAGGTGACTGGGGCCGCAAGTGGTGCCTGTTCACAGACCCCTAGTGGTGGCAGGCCACGCCCACCTCTGGAGTCACAGATAACTGTGGTAGTTTGCTCCCACCATGTGCAGACCATGTAAGAAGCACCTCGTCCTGCTTAGCCCACGCAGGAGGTGCTGCACCAGCTGCTCCTAGTTGTAGGGTCTTGGGAGAGGACAGTGATCAAGCATCTGGGTGCTGCCCACAGTGTTTGGCAGTGGCAGCTGCAGGGCGGGTGTGTTCCCAGGAGGGTGAGAGCAACAACATTGGTGCTTGGTTGCAGTGCCCCCCCTTTTTGCCAACTCCTGATGTGACTGGAGTTGCAGGTGGAGCCCACTCATAGGCACCCAGTGGTGTCAGGCAAGGCCTCCCTCTGGCTTCTGAGACGATCATGAGGGTCCAACCCTGCCGCTGCCTATAGGTCATGCAAGAGGCATCATGTTGCACTTAGCCACATGCTGCTCTTAGCCCACTCAAGAGGTGTCTGGCCACCTGCAGCCTGCACAAGAAGCACAAATCTCCTGTAGCCAGAGCAAGGGGCTTCTCGCTACCTGTAGCCTGCGCCAGAGGCACCTGCCCTCTAAGAGGCAGAGCATGCATTCACAGGGAGATTCCTATGGCAGTCCACCTCTCCTCCTCTTACTCTCAACAATGGCACCTTGCTTCTCCTGCAGGCCCTGACCCTTTCACAGGTTCCCTCTGCCACAGCGTTCTACTCCCCAGCCTGTGGCACACCACTCCCCTGCCCTTGGCACACTGCTCCTTAGCCCCTTAGGCTGTTTCCACAGGGCCAGCCCCAGTCCTCTCCCTGGAACCACCTCCAGAGCCTAAGTCTCAGTGCCCAGCCCCTGCCTGAGCGTCTCAGACGGAGGTATCTGGGGCGGTGGTACAGATGATCTATGCCGCTCTCACTCTACTTTGTCCTCAGTCCAGTTGCTTCACTCTTCTTGGCTACTTTGAGGTCCCTCCATCATGGCTGATCTCCTGGTCAGTTAGGTGGCTTCCCAGGATGTGGATTCATTTTCTCGTTCACAGCTCCCTCTTAAGAATGCTAGGCCCATCCTGATTCCTTTTTTCTCTCTCTCTTTTTCTTTTGTTCTACCCAGTTATATCAAGGGTTTCTTGCCCTTTTTGGAGGTTTAAGTTCTTCTGTAAGCATTCCGTAGATGTCCTATGCAAGTCATTTTACATGTAGATGTGCTTTTTTGATGTGTTTGTGGGAGAAGGTGAGTGTGAAGTCTTACTCCTCTGCCATCTTGATCCACTTCCCCTGAAGTGAGTCTTTAAACAAACTGTTTTAAGTGTCACCTTTCTCTACTGTGCTTAACAGAAATGTACATCAAACTTATGATCAAAAAAAGGTTAAGGGCCTAAAAATCAGCTGAGCAACACAACACAGCTTTATTTACTTAAACAAGAGAAAGAATACAGAAACAGCCTTATAAGTGCAATGAATCAACAAAATTTTCCAAGTCAGTGCTTCCTCTATTCCCTTGTCACAGTTTCAAAAGATTTGAATTAAATATTTCACCCAGAAAATGTCTCCATATTCTCTTTATTACCAAGTGATACTAGCTCTATACTTATATTCACAATACATCACAGTTCTCTTAGTTTGATATAATTACTATCATTTTCAGGTTTGATTTCATTGTGGTCATATGATTAAGGCTTTAGTAAGTCACATATTAAGCTGAGAATATTGCCAAGGTTTTAATTCTCTCCACTGCATTGAATCAAACTTTTGGTGAAAAGATATAATAAATGACAACTACAAAGGCCTTGTCACTTTTATTGCTATATAAATTTTAGTATGGAAAGGATCGTAAGAATTTCTTTAAAAACAGTTCTGTTGCTTAAGAATAAATTCAGTTCAATTTGTTCACATATATTACAGACCTAAAAAAGTACTTATAATAGATTTCACATATCTTTCCTTCACATTGTACTTTTTTATAAAGTAGCACTGATCAAGGATATAATGCAGAGGAAGAACTCTTATAGATAAAAATATTAAGAAGCCATTTTAAGAAAAAGATATATTTACCAATGCTTCTACAAAATGATTGTCAGAATAATGGGGAAAAAATGGTATAGAGAATGTGTGGCTGACAGACTCTAAAATGGTCCTGAATGATCTTTGCCTCCTGGTAGTCACACCCTTATGTAATCCCCACATCTTAAGGTCATGTTAACAGATTTTTTAAGTGTGGGTGGGACTTATGACTTGCAACTAACAAACCAAATATGACAGAGGTAATGAGATGTCACTAAAATTTAGGTTACAAAAGACTTTCACTTCTATTTTGCTAGCAGATTCCATTTATTTTTGGATACTTGTATACTTTGATATAGCAAGTGGCCATGTTGGAGATATCCATCTGGGAAGGAATTAAGGACAACCTTGAGCCAATGCCAGCTAAAAACTGAAGCGCTAAATCCAAGAGTCGACAAAGAGGGAATAAAAAGTAGATTCTTTCCCAGTCAAATGTTCAGAAGAGACCCCAAGCTAGGATGACAACTTAAATGAAGGTTTATGAAAGGTGTAGAAGCAGAAGACCCAGCTAAGCCATATCTGAATACCTGACCAAGAGAAGCTTCATGATAGTAAATATGCATTGTTTTAAGCTGATTATTATATGATAATTTGTTCCACAGCAATAAGATAATAAATACATATTTTGGTACCCAGAAATAGAATGCTTCTACAACAGTAAAGTATGGGGGTGGCTTTGCAACTAGGCAGTAGTTAAAGACTGGAAGAATTTGCATGAATGATAAAGAAAGCTTAAATTGCCTTGCTGAGTCTGTTGGAGAAATTTTGAACATTGAGGACATGTCTCTCAAAAGAAGTGAGGGACATGTTATAGGAAGTTGAAAGAAGGGGGATCCTTATATGTGGCAGGAAGCATTGTGAAATTTTCATCTCAATTAGGTGGAAAAGAGAACATTTAAAAGATAAACTTGGTATTTCACTAAAGAAATTTCTAAGCAAAGTGTGAAAATACCACCAGCTTTCTTATTGCTGTCAATAGTAAAGTGTAAGAGCAGACAAATTCAGGATAAACTATGGTGTCAAACATAACAGAAACCAGGGCCCATGATTTGCAAAGTTCTCAGCTTCTTTAAATGCCTAGATGCAAGAATTAAGAAATGACTTCCAGGGAGTTCCTGCCATGGCACAGCAGAAACGAATCCGACTAGGAACCATGAGATTGCAGGTTTGATCCCTGGCGTCGCTCAGTGGGTTGAGGATCTGGCATTGCCGTGAGCTGTGGTATAGGTGGCAGACGCAGCTTGCCCCTACCCTGTGTTGCTATCGCTGTGGCTCTGATTCGACTCCTAGCCTGGGAACCTCCATATGCCATGGGTGCAGTCCTAAAAAGACCAAAAGAAAAAGACTTCCAAGCACAGGTGTCCTGTGAGTGACTGTCATTTTTCCCATTGCCACAGACAGCCTTTTTTAGAGGTAGAAATGAAGTCTTTCACTAGCTTTAAATGCACAAAGATGTGTGTATCATAACCTGTTTTGACTTTGAGGACATGTCTGAGGAGGTGGTAAACTGAGTAGCCAGGAGCCAGTCACTAGGAGTTAATTTCTTACCTTCTAAATTTGCTAGCTAAGACCAAGGAGATTTTGAAATGCCGTAAATGTATGAGAACAGTTAACACCTTTGGAAAATTCCTGGGGAAAAAAACTGATTCCAAACCGGATGTAAAAATCTATAACAAAACAAACACTAAGTTACAGAGAGTGACTCCCAAGCCTTGAAATATTATCTAGGTCCTTCCACCAACCTTTGCCCAGCTGGATTTCAAAATTATTGTGGACTACTTTTTACCTTCAATTTCCCCCTTTTTGGAATAGGAATGTCTGCAATTATCTTATAACTCACCCATCACCGTATGTTGGATAGACAGATAGGAAATGACTTGTCTCTTTAGTTTCACATGTCTGCAGATGAATGGAATTCGTATTTCAGGATTTCTACTTAACAAACTACACTCATTCTCACCTAAAAGAATGGGATTCTAAAGATGAGATTTTAGACTTGGAGCAAATTCTATAATAGGTTAATATTCTTGAGAACTTTTGAGAAGGGGAGTTTAATATGTTTGGCAAGTGAAAGTGATATGAGTATTTCAGGCTCATAGCACAGAGTGTGTTAGGCAACTTTTATGCTAGCTTCCATCAGTTCCTGGTGACCATGGACTTATGCAAATCCTCCCTGTAAGTAATGTGCTTCTAACAACAGAATACCTCAGGGCTGAGGGGCTATGATTTCCAAGATTAGAATCATATAAGGCTTTAACTTCTGTCTTGCTCTCAGACTTTCCCAACTGCCTTCTCAAATGAGTTATGTGGCAAGGAGCTGAGTGACAGTGGCCTCTGGAGTACCAGCAAGGAATTGAACCTCTCAGTCTAAGAGTCCACGGGAAACTAACTGCTGACAGCAAAGAGAGATCCTTCACCAGTCAAGTCTTCAGATGAGACCCCAGCCATGGCCATGATATTAACTGTAGCTTGGGAGACACCCTGCAAGAGTGGCTACAGCTGAGCCATGTCCAGATTCCAAAGTCATAGAAACTGTAGATAATAAATGAGTGTTGTTTTAAGCTGCCAATTTTGTGGTAATTTGTTATGTAAAAAAAAAAAAAAAAAGATAGTATTGTATGTAGAGGCATATGTAGAGAAAATTTCTGAGATAAATACAATAAATGAAAACAGGTGGGTACCTCTCAAGAAAGAATAGGATCTTTCTGGTGTGAAAAAGAAGTCATACTTTTCTATGCATATACTTTGTAGTTTTTGAACTTCTTTGAAAATTTTGTATGTTAGTAAAAATACAAATTATTTTTAAGAATATGTTATACTTGCCATTTAAAAATTAACTAAGGGAGTTCTCTTATGGTGCAGAGTATTGCAGATTCAGTGCTGTTGCTGCAGTAGCTCAGGCTGTTGCTGTGGTATGAGTTCATTCCCTGATCTGGGAACTTCCACATGCCACAGGCACAGCCAAAAAATTTTAAAAAAATGAACTAAGGATTCATTATATATAAAATCTACCTTTTTAATTCTATTTTAGCAAAATGAGATAGCTTGATGTGTTAGACAGTGAGTTTTTAGTGTATCAAACTTTGAAATCAGAAAGCAATCAAGGTGAAGACAGAGCTTGGTTCAGTCACTTGACATTAAGAGTGTCAGAGCTGAGAAATCAAATCTACGCTCATTTCTATGCAATCAGTTTGTATCAAGAGAAAAATATATGAGTGTACTAAGTTCTCCATAAAGATATAAGCAGCAGGTTGTGGAGCTCCTGTGTCCTTATTACAGCTTAGTACACATAGGGAGGAACAATTCTAATACACTTTTTCACCTCATAAATTTGATAATTTATTTATATCAATAGTGAAATTCTTAACTCTTAAAGTTACCTTATGTATTTTTCTTCTTACATATGTAACGTAAGAATGAGATAGCCTCCTGAAATTTACTTCATTATAAAAATATATGTTGAATATATATTATGTGCCAAGTGTCAGTGATGAACAAGAGGCTTCTACTAACAGCAAACTTTCATTCTAATAAAAAGACATAGATAAATAAAACTCTTAAGGGTATGTCAGTGTGGTAAATGTTATAGGTATGTGTAACAGGGAGGAGGTGGGAAAAAACAAACAAGCAAATCAACAAAAAACAGAGAGGCACCCATCTGAGTCTATAAATGGGGAAATTAGGGAAATTGTCCAAAAATCTCCTTCATGACTAATACAATTTGGAACTTTACCTTCATGTTATTTGGAATTTTATTTTTATCTCTTGTTTGATATTTTGCCTTTTTGCTTGATAATCTTATTTTCAATAATGCACAAGCTTGTTGGCCTAGCTATCAGATTATACCAGAGGCAAATCCTGAAAAGACCGGACATCTCTGCAATGTGGGAGCGTGGGTTGGGAATGTTAAACCATGAAATAGGAAAGGAGCATTAGAGAAAAAAAAAGGACCTATGCCAAAGGATCTAAAAGATTGTCAGAGAGTTGGCAGGGGAGGACATGCAGGAGCGGCACAGCAGGAAATGCTCTCACTGGACTAGAGCAGATGGTGGGAAAAAAAATACACACACATACATATATACATACACACACACACACACACACATGCACATTTAAAAGCCGTAAAGAACAGCCTGAGAAGACTGAGTAGGTTGGCAATTACCATACCATATTATCTATTGTTTTTAGTTTGCAGATTCCTATTTATTTCACCTAGGGAGTGCTCCTAAGTATACCACATATTTTGAACTGAAGGATTTAGGGGAGAGTGGGTGAGTTTAGGAGAGATCAGAGTGACTCAGTGGAAAATGAGCACAGATGCTATGGCAGACTGCCATCCCATCTTCCTGGGAGTGCACACAGACTGCTTAATGAAATTTTCTTGGTTGCTTGTGGTTGCCCCAAAGCTCAGCCCCATGAAGTCTACATCAAGGCACATCAATTGCTTCACAGACTGACTCCATCCTAAGAACAATCACAAATAAAGTTGTGACACCTATAGACACCTTCACTGGAGTCCATGAGCTTTAGCATAAACAAAATTACTCCATAATTCTTGATTTATCAATGAAAACAAAAAAATCATTCTAAAAACTAAATCGTATGCTGCAAATCTGGAACATTTGCTCCCAGCTGTCACTAAAAAATTTCATAAATCATTAGTTCAGTTTCCCCTATTGGTTCAATATCTTATGCAATGGAATATAATGGCTAGGAAGAAAAAAAGACGAAACATGGGATTTTTATGGATAAAACAACCCACTTACTCATAAAGCTGTCCAGAGGGAGTTGAAATGGTAAATAAGTGAAACAAATGAATGAATTAGGGTTTGGGGGAGTATCTTTGAATTTCAGTTTTATCTTTACATGTGCCTTTGACCATTCCTCTGTTTGAACTAACCTTACTTGAACCCTACATCCCCCAAATATTTAAATTGTTTTAACAGTGTTAAAAGCTCTTATGAAACAACAATGTAAATCAACTATAATTAAATTTTTTTTTGGAAAAAGCTCTTAGGGAAATAATAAACAATTTAAAGTGATAAAAATTTGAAAATTGTAAAACCTTATCACCAATATATACTCGGTCTTCAATTTAAATGATAGACAGGAAAAGGCCGTGTTATATAGATTGTTTTGATTTGTTTTCTGTTTTCCTCATTTTCCTTTGTTAGAAAGGGAGTTATTTTTCTCAAAATCCCATAGAGGCCCTAATAAAAGTGATATGAATTTACCAAACTAGATTTTCTTCCAGGTAAATTTTTTTCCTCTGTGAACCCAATATAGCTATCAATGCAACTAACCACTACAGAAGTAATCCTGATATGATACATGTATAATCAGAGCAATCATTGACCTGGTCACTAGGAGTCGAATTTGGGGTGAGGTAAATTTGAGAAATAAAAGTAGGATGTGAACATAGTTACACACGTAGAATACCCGTGAAATATATTTAAATTATTCATTTGTTTTTAAGTTATGCAAATTTTACATTTTGTCTATAATGACAGTTACTAATAATAATAATTACAACTTCACGTTTACTGAATATGTCACATGTAATAAGCTTTGCATTAATTTTCTCATTTAAATCTTTCAAAAATTCCCTGAGGTACCTACACTCAATATCCTCATCACAGATATGATGAGAAAGAAGCATGAGGTGCTGAGTAACTACACACGAGTGCTAACTGAAATATTTCAAATTAAAATCCAATTCCAAAGTTATATCTCTCTGTACTTTAATATACACATCATAATTTTCTACAGATTTAAATCAATATTTAGATGCTTGCTAAATATAGTGTTTCTCTTCACAACCCAGGATTTGATAGTTTTATATACTGGCACACACACACATATATATACACACATATATATACATATATCTAAAATTATGTGATAGATGTATGACTAATCAATATTTCTTTAGTTTCTGAAAATTCATTATTTTCCCTATGTTTCAATTTTAACATGTCAGTAAAAGTCTGACAGAAGCATTATTTCTTACTTTTGGTCATAATAGTACCTGAAAGAGATGTGTATGGCTACTATTTCATTATTGTTATGTTGGTCAAGGTGAGGTGAGGCTATGTCTGGTGCCCTAACATGAATGGTTGCATTAGAGATTCCCAGCATACAATTGGCTCCTCAGCATGGAAAGCAAGATTATGATGCCAAGTGATAAAACCAATAACTGAGGCAGAAGAAAAAGAGAAAAAAAAATATCAGACTAACATCAAACAATACTCCACAACTGAGTAATACTACTCACTGAACTCTGCACCAATAGGACAAAGTTCTGACTCAAGAGTTAGTGCAACAGGAGTTCCCTTCGTGGCACAGTGGAAATGAATCCGCCTAGGAACCATAAAGTTGCGGGTTCAATACCTGACCTTGCTTAGGGGGTTAAGGATCCAGCCTTGCCATGAACTGTGGTGTAGGTCTCAGACACAGCTCGGATCTGGTGTTGCTATGGCTGTGACGTAGGTCGGCGGCTACAGCTCCGACTCTACCCCTAGCCTGGGAATCTCCATATGTCCCGAGTGTGACCCTAAAAAGACAGAAAGACAAAAAAAAAAAAAAGTTAGTGAAACAAAATTTATTACTTAGAAAAATGAAACTCAACAAACAAAACCAGCATCACTGGTTTGTCATTATTAGAAGTAAATTACAAAACTACACTTCAAACACCTTATCCCTATATAAGTTCATCAATGTTTGTGTGTGAGAGAATTACAGCAGTTATAATGCAATAGATTTCTAATAAAAAGGCAAAATCAATTAGTTATTAGCTGTATCAGTAGATGAGTTTCATTTTCACAATAAAAATAAGTAGTAAGTGTCTCTGACTCTCTATTTCTCCCTTGTCTTTTTTCCAAGTAGAAAAAAAAAGAAGTTCCTTCACTGGTATGTATCTCTGATTTTAATACTAATAACATCCACAAGGACTCAGATGTGATAGAGACAGAATCTGGATGGATGTGGGAGGGGGTGCAAATAAAGCCATTGTTGAATCAAAAGTCCATGGAGCATATTTGAAGGAAAATAAAGCCATACTAACAAGGCAATTTTTAAACAGATCTTATATTTCAAATCTAAACTTTGAGCAGAGAGCAGTTGTATAGACAGACTGAGAATTATTGCTCAGTCCAGGTCATAATCATAAATATACACCGTCTCAGTGCAGAGGAGGAAGGGACAGAACACCTGGGAAGACATCAGAAGGATTTAATAACAGGAGGAAAACTGACACAAGAAGAAAATTTGGGGCAGGTAAGAACTGGAGCCATTTTCTTAGTTACATCTCCTGAGGACTTTTTTAAACGATTCCTTTTGAGTAATATGCGCAAATCCATAGGGAGGAAACATAAACCACATGTGATGAAATAGCTACAATACTGTTCAAATAATCATGTTCTTATGTTATGGTAGTTCATTAAAAATTAAATCTATCAACTAGCATAACTCACAATTATATTTTACAGAAAAGAAATTTCGGTGAATGTAAATTTGCTATAATGAGAAAAAAATCATTTAATTTATTTTTATAAAAGTACAAAAAGAATAAAAGTGGAGTTCAGCTCAGCTCTTAACGAACCTGACTATCATCCATGAAGACGCAGGTTTGATCCCTGGTCTTGCTCAGTGGGTTGAGAATCCAGCATTGCCATGAGTTGTGGTGCAGTCGCAGACATGACTCAGATCCCGCGTAGTTGTGGCTGTGGCATAGGCTGGCAGCTACAGCTCCAATTCAACACCTAGCCTGGGAACCTCCATATGCCATGGGTGAAGACCTAAAAAGACAAAAAAAAGACAAAAACAAAAGAATGCTAATAAACAATTATGAAAAATTATTCCTAAAAAAAAGAAATTTTATTTAAAGGGCCTCTTTTTCTTAATTATATATTAAAATGTTACTTTTGAATACAAAGGCCAAGGTCATCCTTCTTGTGTAATGAAATAATTTAATGTAGGATGCTTTACCTCTTAAGAATGGACCCTTTCCAATAAACAATTAGCACAAATATAAATCTATTAATTTAATGGAGCTATTTACCTGAGATTTGACCTGAAAACCAACATTCTACCAAGGTCTTTGATCAGATCTGAACAGTAATTCAGGAATAGAAGTTTATTTTAGTTTATATTTCACTATATTGTTTGTATTATAGCGAATAAGATAAAGCACCAAGTTCCAGATCTTGATCAAGAATACAAACGTGATTTTATTAGAGATTTATGAGCAACTGTATTTTCAAAATATTTCTGAGACATATTAAAGGTTTAATTTTTTCATACTTCTTCAAACAATGCTCATTCATTGTTTACGAAACACTGTTAGAACATCAGAACATGTGTTTTCTTTAGTATAACCTTTAATACACACTTGTCCTAGAATGTTATTTTACCTCACCAATATACTAAATATACCCTGGTTCACCATCAGTCTTATAAATTATGAGCCCAGGGATTTTTTTCATGTCCCTCAGAAATCTATTAATAAATAAGGGCCAATTTGACAGGAAAATCTTCTTTTATATATATGAAGTTATACATTCTTCTAGGTTCATCTTCTGAGGTATTTCTCATTAAAAAGGAAGAAATATGTTTGGCTAGAGAAATATGTTTGGCTGTAAAGAACAGGAAAACTGGAGAGAAGATAATTTTTTTTTTACGTGAGGAATTTTCCTTTGAAATAAAATTCTACAAAGGGAAGGGATTTTTAATATGAATATTTTTCATATTAATTTTTGGAATTTTTTCTGATGTGCCAACATCAAATGGGAAACTATAAAATTTAATTCCACTTGAACCTCTGTTTAATGTAAACAAGAAGATCCAAAATTTTTAGTTTTATTAAATATTAGATTGATCTATGCAATTTGAATTGATCTGATAATAATTAATATTTTTACATTGAAAATTCCATAGAACACATTTCAGGTAGAGATATTAAAGGTTATTTCAAATCAATAATTTGTATATATAACGCAACATTGTGATGTTATTTTATTCACTGACTTTTTTTAGATACACCTAAGACTTCTGGCACAACGAGAGTGGTATTTTCCTTTGTTCTTCAGGATCACAAGAGGTTGTTAAAAATATTTATTTTCTATCTCTAGGTATGATGAGGGTCTAGAAATAATAGCACTCCAGTAAAAACACACTAGGCACACAGATATTAATTTCTAAATATAATTCACTTAAAGTAAGCTTGCCTTCTTAGAGAAATAATTTCAGTCCTGGGGCAGGAAACTACGCAATGAACCTGGAACAGCTTGTTGTGCCAGAAAGTAAAGAGGTATTCAAAGAATGAGAGGGAAATATCAAAAGTACACCAAAGTCAGCTGGAAGAAGCTCCTGACTACACAAGTCTAGGATAATTACAGTGCAAATAAGTAATTATACTAATGAATCATAACACAAAGGTCAGAATCCATTGAAGAAAACAGGAATTCATGAGTACTTGTTGATATAAATAAATGAATAAGAAAGAAAGACATGTTCTTCCTTGTAGTAGAATGTCAAGTGAAAAATGTAGTAATAAGAGTGCAGTTAGAAAAATCACTATTTGACACACTTCCTAGGATAAATGATAATGAATCAGAAGTCTACATATTCTCAAATATTAATTCCAAAGGGAAACATAAATTTACAGCAGAGAAAACTGTACGACAGGATCTTAATTAACTGAGTGACCAAAGCTAAAGTCATCAGTAATGGATCAAACCAACCACATGTGATTCTTGAAACAATGCACTGAGGACAAAATCACTTTTGGGTGAGTCTGATAAAAATGTAAAACTTCAATCAAACCGTGAGAAAACATCAGACAAGTCAAAAATGAGGAACATTCTAAAACTTCCTGACCATCAGTCTTTACAAACCTCAAGGTCATGGAACACAAGGTAAGACTGAGAAATTCTTCCAAACTGAGCTAAAAAGATATAACAACTCAATGCAACACATGATCTGAGATTTTCTGTTGTTATAAAGGAAATTTTAAGGGCAATTTATGAAATATGAATAAAACGTATAGATTATATTGCAATGTAAATCATTTAATTTCCTGATTTGAATTTGAGGTTATGTAAAAGAATGTCATTATTCCAAGGAAATATACACAATATTAACATGTAAAGTGGGGCATTATATCCTCAGCCCTCAACTTATTTTCAAATGGTTCAAATGTGTGTGTGTGTGTGTGTGTGTGTGTGTGTGTGTGTGTGTGTGTGTATGCAGAGAAAACATTATAAAACAAATACAAGTTAGTATTTAAAATAGGGGAATCTTGAAAAGGAGTACATGACAATTCTTTTCACTATTCTTACAAATTTTCTTGTCTGAAATTACATAAAAAATAGAAACTTACACAAATATTTTTATACCATTCTCTTTGAGTACTCTGTAGTTAAAGCAATTTAATTACTATTTAAATAGAGTTCATAAAATGGCAGTCAAAAGAGCAGTTTTAGCTTGCAGAAGTGTTTTTCGTTTCATTCAGTTTAGTAATATAGAATTCACTTCAGTCATTTAAAATAGTAAAATTTCATATGTAAATACAACTTCTAGCTTCTCCTAAATATTAGAAATTTAGAAACTCTAGGCCCACAATTCCACAAGACAAAAATCAGCAGTTGAACAAAAATTTCTGCTCTAGTTTATACATGTGATTTCCAGTTCATTGTATTTTCCATACTCTTGCTTCATTCATTCATTTTTATATCTAATTCTGACAAGTGCTTGCATTTGGAACAAAGCCCCAGAACACAAGAGACAATGTGGGACATTATCCGTGCTACAACTAAGGGAGATGACACAATAAAATGGAATTGGAAGACCTGAAAAAGGTTTCACTGTTTGCAATTTGAGTCCACCTATGCAATCCTGCATAAATCATTTACATTTCTGGGCCTGGGTTTCCACTTCTAGAAAACTGGGATAACAGCTGTATATCAATGAATTATTTTGAGAATCAAATGAGATATTTATTAGAAAGTTCCAAACTTTAAATTGCTGTACAAATCTTAACTGTGTTCATAACAATAAATTCATAAAGAATTCTGACAAATTGTAATAAAATATGCATATGTGAAATCTTTTTAGATAGGGTTTCTAATATAATAAGTATTCTTATGATGCAGTAAAGCTGATATAATGCAGTGTTCTAAGAGATCTAAAATGTATATTAATCTCAATGGCCACCTGGGTTGCAATAATCTAAAAAAAAAAAAAATGTATTGAGCAGAGGGTCTGTAAACTATGTTAATAACCAGAAGTTAATAAAAATCTATTACACTGAGAAAGAACTTTTGATTAACATCTAGCAATTCTGATCCTAGAGAGAAAAAAAAAGACTGTGAAAATTAGTTTAAATAGAAACCATACGTGTTATGAAACAGGTTGAATTTCAACTGAAGTGTTAATTAAAACTTAAACCTATTTTGTGGTTTCATATAAATTTCCTCCTCAAGGTACTTTTTTGTTTTAGTCCCAAAAGATTCCCTTCTCCTTCACTTCTAAAGACTTGGAGACTTTTCATCCCAGGGTATCACTAATTTGATATTGACATTACGATATTGATGAGGTTGTCAATAACCACCTTAAAAACAAATTTTAATCTATCCAGTAATGGAAGAAATTATTTTTTATTGACCGTGTCTCCTAATGAGCACTGAGGAAATCAAAACAATTCTTCCTGCCTGATCTTTGATTGCTATCACAATTTGTCTTCACCCAGATCTCAAAACTTATCTCTGTAGCAGAAAAAGTTGGTATAATATTTTCTTATGTGTTGGCTGACAAAAAGGCAAATTTAAATTTTTTTTAAAATATCATTAATTCCTAATGAAGTTACCGTTTTTATACATTTATCAAAAACGCAATATCCTTTGCTATTTTTCTAATAAGACAGTTCACTCATTTTTTTCACTTATTTCTCTTTTCTTTGAATACAAAAGCATTGCACAGAATTTTAGAAAACTGCAAAATATAAAAGCAAAACAAACTCAATTGTGCACAGACAATATTAACATTTAACGTACATGCTTCTAGACGTTTTGCTACATGTAGACAGACATATAGCAACAAATTGTACATAGGAGATATTTAAAATTTTGTTCAAGGAATGTATAAAGAAACCATTGGTGACACTGTAAGAGATATGATGTGAAAATTTTATTAGAAGGAAAGCAGGTAAATGGCATAAGGTCAACTTCCTGGTTGTCCAAGATCTGCACGTGGGATGCAAGGATCCTGAAAGTTTCAGAGTGTCCAGCAGGGTGACACTGAGGTAGTATGTTAGGTAAGAGGATATCTGAGTGTTTATGGAGGTCAAGGATATTGGACTAGAGGCTAGATTTCATTTACAGTAATGGAACCAGTATGACTAACATAAGTAGCCAAAGAAATTGCTCTTCCCTGTTCAAAAGGTCAAGTGGTAGATCAGCCAAGCTCCACAGCAGTCCCAGGAAGATCCTGTGAACTCTACAGGGATCTTAGGATCTGGTATTTTCTCAGTTGTCATGAGATTATATGAGCTATATCCTTTCCCAATACATACAGAAACTCTTTTAGGAAAAAAGAGGAGGGGGGAGGGGAGGTCTGAAAAACTATCTCTCTAGCATACCAAAACAGGGTTATCTAAGGATTTTAAGTTAAAGAATCAAAGTAAGATGAAAAAATTAGACTAAATTATTTTTGTAGGTTTTATTACCCCCCATCTTGGTTGTAACGTTCACATCATTAACAGAGAAAAATATAAACTAAAATGATTTTGTAGTGAAAAATGTAAGAATTCTCCATATTGCTCTTGTAATATGCATAACCAAACAACCCATATTAACACATCATCATAGTAAAGTGCAATTCTTCAGAACTTTCCTGAAAATGTGGTAGTACAAGTGATGTTATTCTACATCATAAAAATTGGTTAATTGACCCTATAATATGAATGACCACTTTGTATAAATCAAAATCTTTAAAAAGACTATTTATGGAGTTCCCGATGTGGCGCAGCTGAAACAAATTCGACTAGTAACCATGAGGTTGAGGGTTTGATCCCTGGCCTCGCTCAGTGGGTTAAGGATCTGGCATTGCAGTGAGCTGTGGTGTAGGTCACAGAAACAGCTCGGATCCTGCATTGCTGTGATGTGGTGTAGGCCAGCAGCTGTAGCTCCAATTCAGCCCCTAGCCTGGGAACCTCCAAATGCTGCAAGTGCAGCCCTAAAAAGCCAAAAAAAAAATGCTATTTATAACACCCGCTCTTCATTCCAGTAAGAAATCAACTCAAAAGCTCTTGAATTACAATTAAAAGCCCTCAGAAAAGTATATATATCACATTTGGAACTAAAGCTCTTTTCTAAAGACATCTGGGTCTCTTCTCTGAGGGGAAGCATTAAGCCTACTTATTATTTATATGAAAGATCTATTCCCAGAAGGAGAAAAAGGCACTTATCCAAAGTTAAAGCAAGTTCTTGGATTTTAACAACCACAGGTAGCTTAATAAATTCAATTGTTTAACCAATAAAGTTCAGCTTTATATTCCTATGAAAGAAAGTACCATTTTTTGCAGCTTAGGATTTTAATGTTTCATAATATGAATAGTATTTATTAAGTGCTTATCTTTTCTTGCTTTCACTAATTGAAGAAAATTTAATTTAGAAAAGTAATGCACTGTATAACAAGAATCCTGGATCACAAATGCACCTGAGTTGCACATTTTTATATGACCCCATACCCATTAATTTCACACAACACAAACTCTACAGAAGAACCTAGAAACACAGTGCTAGAAAGAAGAATGCAATCCTTAACTTCGTGGTGCTGACATCCCAGTACAGCAGGCATGTATATACATACATATATGTATATATACATATGTACATACATACCTACAGATTATGTTATGCTTATACTAATGGCATATTACATACTGTAATGTGTACCAACCATTTTAATGAGAATGGTGAGAAACACTGGGAAACATTTTTAAAATACGTTTGAAGACATAGGAATGCTGCAGTGTAATGAGAACTTCAAAGCACTGAAATAAGAGACAGAAACGGAAATAGTCTAATGCAGCATTTGGAGCATCTTTTCCATAGGGGACATCTGCCATTTCCTAAAGAGGCAGATAAGAGGCTGAGATATTGAGAAGTAATTAATTGTGGCAGGCTCCTGGGGTTGGAGGAAACACTAGAATCCAGATATAACAAAGAGGGAAATCTTTATTAACCCCTGATATTTTGTGTTGAGTTCATAAAATACTGTATCCTAAAAGAGAAGTCAGCAAGTGTTTTCCATAAAGGGCAAGGTAGTAAATGTTTTAGGTTTTGTGGTACATACTATCGGTAACAATTACTTATATCTGCTTTTCTGGCAGAAAAGCCATTATTGACAATTCCTAAATAGATGGGCATCATAGTTTCAATAAAATTTTATGTATAGAAAGAGACAGCAGGCCAGATTTGACCCTTATCTGTAGTGTTGATCCTGTCCCAAAGGAAAGGTAAACCAGAAATATACCAAACTGAAAAGGAAGAGCTTAGAGCTCAAATTATATCATTCTTCACAATTAGATTAAAGTAAGAATGGATTTCTGGCATCCATGGCTACCTTTAAAAGTCAATCTTTAATCATGTCAAATGGAAGATAATGATATCTTGACCTCAAATTATTTCTAAAATTTTTTCATATAATACATTGTAGTCAACTGAAAGAAAAATGAAGTCCCACAAGAAGATAAACAAGAAAGAAAGGAGAAAGAAAGAAAGAAAGGAGAAAGAAAGAAAGAAAGGAGAAAGAAAGAAAGAAAGAAAGAAAGAAAGAAAGAGAAAAAAGAAAAGAAAGAAAAAAGAAGAAGGCGGGAGAAAGGAAGAAAGAAACGAAATTCCACAAAAATCTCAACAGTTTTTGAGGAACTGATTAACAGAGCCTAAAATGTGTGTAGAAATTTAAAAGGTCAAAGAGGGAAAAGAGGCTCCTGAACGAGAAGAATAAGGGAGAACAGATTCTCTACTATGTAGTATTTTTAAAATAAAGTATTTGCTAGTGTAAACCAATATGGTGGACTAGAAAGACCCTGAGCCATCCCCTCCCACGGACACATCAAAAGACAACACAAATAGAACAATGTTCTCCAAGAACAACCTGAAGGCTAGTAGAATAGATTTTCTACAACTCAGGATATAAAGAAAAGGCTACACTGAGATGGTCTAGTCAGAACACCTCCCAACCTCAGTGTGATGACCCACAAGCACAAAGGACATCACAACTGTGGAGGTGCCTTCTGAGGAGTGAGGGGTCTGAGTGCAATCCCAGGGTACCTGCACCAAGAAGATAAGCCTCCATAACATCTGGCTTTGAAAACCAGCAGGGTTTATGTCTGAGAGAACTGAAGGGCTATGGGAAATCAAGACTGCTGTTAAAGGCCTCACATACAATCACACTTGATCCAAGTCCTAGCACAGAGGTAGAAGACTAAAACGCACACATCATAGGATAAGGAGATTCACTGACTAAATTGCAGAGTGTGTTCTGGAGGGCTGGGGGGCAGGGATCTGGTGAAACTTGTCTAGGAATAGAAGCACTGGTGGAAGCCTTGTGTTTTAAATCTCCTTCAACCTAGCTGGCCCAGCGCTGATGGGTACCATTTCCAACACTTTCCATCAACCTGGAGAAATTGACACCAATAAAATAATAATAGAGGATTTTAACATTCCACTTATACAGACAAGATCATCCAGACAGAAAACCAAAATGAAACACTGGCATTAAGGACACAGTAGACCATACATATTTAATAGATATATATAGAATATTCCACCCTCCTCCCACCCAAATAGAATATACATTCTTTATAAAGGCACAAGGAACATTCTCTAGTATAGTCACACGTTAGGGCAGAAAATAGGTCTCAACTAACTTAAAAAGACTGAATCGCAGCAAGCGTTTTCTGACCACAATAGTACAAGACTAAAAATCAATTACAAGAAGAAAACTGTCAAAAACACAAACATGTTGGGGCTACACAACACGCTTCTCATCAACCAATGAGTCAGTGAAGAAGTGAAAAAGGAAATTTAAAAATATCTGGAAACAATTAAAATCAAAACACAACCTTTCCAAATATGGGACATATAGCACTAGCAGTTCTGAAAGAGAAGTTCAGAGTGACAGAATTCTACCTCAGGAAACTAGAAATATCTCACATAACTGGCTAAGCTTAAACCGAGAGAAACTAGAAAAAGAAGAAATACAAAGCACAAAGTTAGTAACAGAAAGGGAATAATAAATATCAGAGTTGAAATAGAGGCAAAAACGGAAAAGATCTATGAAATTAGAGCTGATTCACTGAAAATATAAACAAAATGGATAAACCTTTAGTCATACTCAAGAAAATAAATAGAGAACCCAAATAAAATGAGAAATGGAAAAGAAGTTACAAATAATACCTACGGAAATAGAATCATAAAATATTATAACAAAAATACTTTATGCACCAACAAGTTGGCAACCTAGAAGAAATGGACAAATTCCTAAAAAGGTACAATCTCCAAGACTGAATCAGGAGAAACAGAAAATTGGAACAGACCGATCACAAGTAATGAAACTTCACAGTGCTTAAAAAAAAAAAAAAGCCTTCCAACAAATAAAAGTCCAGGACAATACAACCTTACAGATAAATTTTTCTGAATGTATAAAGAGCTAATGACCCTCTTTCTCAAATTATTTAAAAAATTGACCTACAAGACTGGCATTACCCTGATACCAAAACCAAATTAAGACACTACAGAAGCAGAAAGTTACAAGTCAATATCATTTATGAACGTAGATGCAACACACACATACACACACACACTGGAATATTACTCAGCTGTGCAAAAAAAAGAATAAAATTTTGCCATTTGGGACAACAAGGATGGACCTGTGAGGTATTATGCTAGGTAAAAAAAGTCAGAGAAAAACAATTACTATTAAGATTTCATATATATGTGGTATCTGAAAAACAAAAGAAACAAACAAACATAAACAAATTTAAAAATACAGAGAACACACTGGTGGTTGTGGGGTTTGGAATTGGGCAGAATTGGTGAAGGGGATTAAGAGGTACAAACTTCCAGTCATAAATAAACAAGTCATAGCAATGTAATGTACAGCATTTGAAATATGTGAATAATATTGTAATAACTTTGTTAAGAGATAGCTAACTAGACTTATCATGGTGATCAATCCATAAATTATATAAATGTCAAATCTCTATGTTGTATATTTGGAATTAATATAACATTATATGTTAGCAATACTTCAATAAAAAGTACAAAGGAATATTTTTAATAATATAAAATAAAAAATAAGGAGTTCCCACATGACTCAGTGGTAACAAACCTGAGAGTATTCATGAGGATGTAAGTTTGATTCCTGGCCTTGCTCAGAGGGTTTAGGATCTGGCATTGCTGTGATTTGGTATAGGCTAGCAGTTACAGCTCTGATTCGACCCCCTAGCCTGGGAACTTCCATATGCTGCAGATGCAGCCCTAAAAAGCAAAAATAAATAAATAAAATGAAGTATTAAAGAGTGTTTTATTGAAGCAATGTTAGACAAGTAGACCAGTGGAACAGAATTAAGATCCCAGAAAGAAACCTATGTATATTGATAAACTGTTTATGACTGAGGTGACACTGAGACGTGTATGATAATCTCAAGAAAATGAATTTCGGGTGAATTGTATAACTAAATGTAAAAAAGAAGGATGAGAATCTCCTCAAATATAACATATGAAAATATCATGATTTAGGGGAGGAAATATTTCTTTATAATGTACAAAAAATACAATCCTAAGGGGAATAAAAAAATTGAAGCATTGGTTTGAATCACATGAAATTGCTGCCATTTGAGCATTTTTAACAACAGAAAATACAATTTCATAAGGCAAATATTGTGCATTATAACTAAAACCTTATTTTCAATATCAAATACCATTAAAACTGAAAATACAAACCAAAGAATAAATAAAACAAATATCTCATACTCAACATAATGTCCCCAAATAAGTTAGAAAATTTTGAACATCCCAAGAACTAATTGGAAAAGAGACTTGCGCAGGCATTTCAAAAACTCTATGCACATGGCCAATTCTGTGATATATAATGAAATATGATCATATTAACTAGTTACCAAGAAAAGGCAAATTAAGGAGCATGATGAAATATCACTCTATACCCAGAAGAATGGTTAAAATGTAAAATATCGGCAAAGTTTTGGAACAATGGAAACATATTTCTATGAATTTAAAATATTAAAATCACTTTGAAAAGAAATATATATGTGTGTGTTACTCGGTCTCTTGCTGTACAGTAGAAAATGACAAAATCAACTATAAAGGAAAACAAAAATCATTAAAAATTTTTTTAAAGAAAGAACTTGATTTTAACTGAAAAAGTTTACTTTTATTTTGAAAATAAACAAGAAAATTCTAGAATAGTAGGCATTAGAAACCCAATACCTTCAGGAAAATCAGTCCAAACTGTGTGATCCCTGTGATTCCTCCTTAGAAACCTATTTCCCTGTGCTATTCTAAGAAACTGCATTACTTCCTTTAACTAATGGTTTTAACTTAGAAAGGAAACTTAAAGCTAATTTTACCAATTAAGTCAAACTAAATTACCTCTGTTACTGGGTATATTTTAGTAGTTTATGTTTGGATGATAAAGTTTTCCACATGGTCATCTAAATACCCCCATTTTAGACTATGACTTCATTAAAAAGTATTTCAGAAAGTAAAATGTGAAACATTACATAAATAATTCATTTTTAATTGTCTTTGAAGAGTGGAATGTAATTTGGTCTTAGAACTTAGGAAAGTACTCCTGAGAGAGTCACAGTCATCATACAGCGGATGAATTGAAACATTTCAAGGTTTCTGGTTTGTTTTCACAGTGGCCCTGACAGTTTTAATACCATCATTTTTAGCTCTCTGGTAACTTGTCCCATGTTAGCAGATTTTTGAATCTTGTAAGAGAAAAAGCTTAAGCAAGTTCTACAAATTGGATTTAGGTCAGAAACTGGGATTTAACCACAGAAAGTGATTACATTTCTTTGAGCTACAGCTTTGGAGCAAGTTTTATAAAAGAGTTTAGCATACACGCTACTCTGTTAGCTCTAAATTTTAGCTTCTGACAATGACAACTTTTCCCCAACAAAGGTCTACATTTTAAAGTGAGAAAGTCTAAATGACATGGAACAAAAAATGATATAAAAGGAAACACAATTTTGAAATCTGATGAGGCATAACCATTCTATGTTTCACTTTCTGCTAACTCGAAATAGCCAGATATTACTGGCTATTACTTATTCAGTTAGTTAAAGCACATGGCTGATAAAACAAAGGTTAAAATTCTTACGGGATCCAGTTATTTTTCTACTTTGCTATAGTCTCCAAACTCAGCTGCCTGCAGAGAAAATTAGACTATTTAATCATAAGGGACAGAGGGTTGAGATGATAGATAGATGATAGATAGATGATAGATAGATAGACAGACAGACAGACAGACAGACAGATAGATAGATAGATAGATTGGCAGACAGATAGTTGTAGTTACATAAAAAGATTGGAGATTATAGCCTTGAGATGTCTCATGATCTCCCACCTATAAGCTGAAGATCCAGGAATGCTGGTATTGTAGCTCCTGTCCAAGTTCAAAAGGCCTGGGAACCAGGAGCACCTGTGGTATAAGGACTCATTCAAGGGCACAAGAAGACCAATATCCAAATCAAGCACTAAGGCAGAAATAAAGAATTCTCCCTTCCTCAAAGGATTGGATGACCCCATCCATACCAGGGACGAAGAATTTGCTTTACTTAGTGTACAGATGAAATACTAATGTCTTCCAAGACCTACACTCACAGACACGTAGAGAAATAACACTTAAACATATATCTGGGCCTCCCATAGCAAAGAAGCTGACCCATAAGATTAACCATCACAAAATGGGTTATAAAGTCCATTTTAGTTTTTTAAGATTAAATCAAATGAGGTAATGTATGATAAATTATTTTACATGTAAAACTTTATGAAAAGATTAAAGTATGATAGTACTTTCTTGGTTTTTAAAATGGCAGATTCTCAGGCTGAGTGAGGCATGATGTCAATGAACTCACTCAGAAATAGGGTGATTTCTGCCATTTTGGTAAAATGGTCTATGTGGGTGAATGAATTATGCTTGATATAAATACAGCAACTTTTTCTTTTCTGTGAGCTAAATATAGATTCTCAAGTTTAACTGACATTTTGATAGATGTGTAGGAGAAAAGGATAATATGTTTAAAAAGCTTTGATTTGCTTATATCTTCCTATATAATTGGGTATAACTGCATTATCAGTACACATTATAATGAAATATCATTTTCCATTTGTTGAGCATATATCATTGATTTTACTTCATGGTTATAGCGCATGCATTTATCCAGGGAAATTTTTTCCCCAAGAACTAAGAAAGAACTCATGAAAATATTTAAAACATAGTTAAGAAGGGAAATCCAAATCAATGTTTCCTATAATATGTAAAAAAAAAATTATGTGGAGGTAGAGTGAATTCCATTAAAACTGATCTTAGTAAAATATGAGAAAAAGACATATAAGAAGTAGAGTAGAATCAACAGTTTAGAAATATTGGAGCAAAGTCGTGGGAATTGGCACTGGAAAAATCACAGTCAAAAGAGAGAACACTGAGAAAGATGTGGAAGTCATTTAAAGGAGATATTAATGAATAATAATAGACAATGAGAAGCTACCATATAGATAAAACATTTTCCTGAAAACAGATAGAAGACCAAATGGAAAATTAACAATATACAGGGCAATACTAGAAATATAAATCTTTGTAAACTGTAAGATGGAAGGAGTTCATCACATAAATTTAATCATTAGTAGGTGGCACCTACACTATAATTTAATAGTCACTAAAGTAATATCAAAGAAAGACAATGTGGAATCTAAAAAGTAAAATGAATGAATATAACAAAATAGAAACAGACTCAAGGATACATAGAACAAACTAGTGGTTACCAGTGGGGAGAGGGAATCAGAGCGGCAAAAGAGGGGTAGGAGGTACAAACTGCATACAAAATAAATAAACCAAAGGGATACATTGTGCAGCACGAGGAATATAGCAAATAGTTATAACAACTTTAAAGGGAGTATAATCCATAAAAAATACTGAATCACTGTGTTGTTGCCTGAAACAATTATAATGCTGTAAATCAAGTATACCTCAATTTAAAAAATAATTACTAAAGTATTTGATAATAAAAATGAATAGAATAATTTAGGTAAAGAGAAAATCTGTTAAATTCATAGGTCAAAAATTATAAGAGTATTATAAGACTTATTCACAAAAGTAAATGCCATCCACAGGGATTTTCTACACTGTTTTTCTCAAGCCACTGTGGAAAGCAGTACGCAGATGCCTCAAAAAATAAAAATATAGCTACAGTAAGATCCACCAATTCATGCCTGGGTATATATCTAAACAAAAATAAAATCCTAATTTGAGAAAATACATGCACTCCAATATTCAAAGCAGCATTATTTACAATAGCCAAGATATGGAAGAACCTAAGTGTCCATCAACAGACAATACATATGTAAAGGAATACAACTTGCTATGAAAAAGCATGAAATTTTGCCATTTGCAAAACCATGGATGGACCTGGAAGGTATCATGCTTAGTGAAATAAGTCAGACAGATAAAGACAATACACTCTGCTATCACTTATATGTGGAACCTTAAAAAAAAACAAAGTAATGAATATAACAACAATAACAACCACCAAAAAAACAGACTCACAGATATAGACAACAAACTAGTGGTATCCAGTGGGGAAAAATGAAGGGGAGGGGGTAATACAGAGCTCGGGGCCTAAGAGGTAAAAACTGCTATGTAGAAAATAAATAAGTTACAAAGATTCATTATATTGTACTAGAAATATAGTCAACTCTTTGTATTAAGTATGAATAGAGTATAATCTTTAAAAATTTTGAATCAATGTGTTACATACCTAAAAGTAATGTAATATTGCAAATCAACTATATCTCAACAAAATAAAAATAAAAATTGTCAGGAATAAAAACAAGTAAACACCAGTAGACCTATCCTAAATCAAATAAATATGACCATAATAGACGTATAATCTAGTAATAATATGTATGCAAAAACTTCTAGTAGAAAAAGGGTATTTCTCAGAAAGATGAGAGTAATGAAGTTAGGGATTCAATTATCCCCAAAATAAATCTAAAACTTTAAGATAATCTCAATTAAAATCCCCACATGTATTATAGAGATCTATTCATTTATTTTTTGGCCCATTTTTTATCTCCCAACAGTTATTTACTGTGTATTACTCTGTGCCAGGCACTGTCCTAGAGTTGAGAGATAAAGTAGTAAAGAGAAGGTAAGAATTTCCCTTTCATAAATTTACAGACTATCACTAGAAAAGAAGTAATAAGTAAATATTCCATTGAAGTAAATGGGACAGAAAAGTGTGGCACTTTATTAAAAGGGCAAAAAGAAAAGGAATCTAGGGGGTTAAAGAAAGCCATGCTGGGATGGTGATGCCCAAGTTAAATACAGAAAGATAAATCATAACTTAACAAAAAATATAGAAAAATGCAAATTAATGGAATTGGCCATGAAAAAATTGAATATAATTTATGAGCATGTTTTTAATATGTTAGCTTTTCTAATTGAAATATTCTTCTTAGCCCATTTTAATTACTGCATAAGCATTTATAAATTGCCTTGTCAATCCCATAATAAAAGCAGTGAAAATACATCAAAGTTTAATCACCACAAAGATCATGTAGACATTTAGTTAGAGATCCATGAAAAAATTATTAGAATTTAAAAATTTAGAGAATGTTTATCTTTGTCTCTTCAAATTCCAATTAATAATGCATTGGTAAAAGATAGTTTATAATATCTTTTGAAGAAAATATAAGAAAAAGACTAAATTATTTGCCTGTATTATTTTGAATGATATATGAAAATCAGTTTTTATGAAGGTCTAGGAAAAATAATAAAATGAGAATATTTTAAAATCTGAAATAAATATTAGTACAAAATGAATAGTTCTTAAAATATATCCTCTCTTAATTCAACCTAATTTGTAATATATCATGAACATTAATTTAAATTTCTAAGAATGAAGCCATAAAATTATTTAGCATCAAAATAATTGAGGGAAATTATATTTTCTACCTAGCAATAATCAGGTGTATGTATATAAATAGATATATGTGTAAAATTCATATATGTGTATATATGTCTGTTATATTCATTTATATATTCTCACATATTAACATAGGTATATTTATTTTCTGAATAATAACCTTAAATTCAGAATTAACCTTTATAAAAATCAATAAAATGAGCTTAGATTTTATGCTTCTTGAGCACAGTTATGAAGTCAGTTTAAAAAAGGAAAAATACAAAACCAACAAAACAAATGGCCTTTGATTTGAGGAAAAAATAAATAACTCACACAATTATCAGATTCATACCCTATCTGAATATTACTATGTCCCTAAAAAAGGTACTTAATCTGAAAGAAACTTTAGCACTGAACAGCAAATGACTAAAGAACTGAGTAGAGAATAAAGAGTGGTATTAGATACTGAAATTCAGTTTCACACACTTTTTCAATAAATGTCCCCAATACTAAGCTACAAACAAGAAATTACCTTAAGGACACACTTTTTCAATAAATGTCCCTAAATACAAAGCTACAAGAAAAGAGAAATTACCTTAAGTGCAAACATATCTGAAAAGAATTTCCTAAAGTCTATTCCCGTATCTCAGAAATTAGACACCAATTGATTACAGCACAAAAGTCTTCTCTGAAAATAAAGAATATAGCAGCCCACCTGAACAAATTTCCCACCACTCAGAATGGGAAATTGAAAGCATTTTTGCTAAGAGCAGGAACAAGACAAGGATGTCCATTTTCAACACTGTTAGTCAACATAGTTTTGGAAGTCCTGGCCATGGCAATCAGAGAATAAAAAGAAATAAAAGAATCAAATTGGAAAAGAAGTAAAACTATCACTGTTTGCATATGACCTGATACTATTCCTAGAAAATCCTAAAGATGCTACCAGAAAACTGTTAGAGCTCATCAATGAATCTGGTAAAGTTGCAGGATACAAAATTAACACACAGGAATCAAGTGCATTTCCATATACTATCAATGAAAAATCACAAAGAGAAATTAAGGACACTATCCCATTTACCATCAAAACAAAAAGAATAAAATACCAAGAAATAAAGCTACCTAAAGAGAAGACTTATACTCTGAAAATTATAAGATGCTGATGAAAGAAATCAAAGATGACATAGACAGAAGGAAAGTATACCATGTTCTTGGATTGGAAAAATCAATATTTTCAAGATGATTATACTATCCAAGGCAATCTACAGATTCAGTGCCATCCCTATCAAGTTACCAATGACATTCTTCACAGACCTAGGACAAAATATTTTAAAATTTGTATGGAAACACCAAAGACCTCAAAAAGCCAAAGCAATACTGAAAGAGAAAAATGGAACGGGAGGAATCAGGTTCCCTGACTTCAGACTATACTACAAAGCCATGAAAATAGTATGGTACTCACACAAAAGCAGAAATACAGATCAATGGAAAGCCAGAAATTAACCCAAGCAGCTACAGTCAACTAATCTATGACAAGGGAGGCGAGAAGACACAGTGGAAGACAGATAGTCTCTTCAATAAGTGGTGGTGCTGGGAAAACTGGAGAGCTGATGTAAAAGAATGAAATTAGAATATTCTATAACGCCACATACAAAAACTCAAAATGTACTAAAAAACTAAATGTTAAGTCCAGACACCCTAAAACTTTTAGAAGAAAAAATAGGCAGAATGCTCTTTCACATAAACTACAGCAATAACGTGTTTGATTCACCTCCTGGAATAGTGACAATAAAAACAGAAATAAGCCAGTGGGATCTAATTAAACTCAAAAACCTCCTGCACAGCAAAGGAAACAGTTAAACAAAATGAAAAGACAACCCAGAGAATGGGAGGAAATGCTTATAAAAGATGTAATGAAAAAGGGCCTTATCTCCAAAATGTACAAACAACTCATACAACTCAACAAGAACAAAAAACAACCCATCTGAAAGCGGGCAATGGAACTAAATAGACATGTCTCCAGAGAAGACATATGGATGGCCAATAGGCACATGAATATCACTAATTATTAGAGAAATGCAAACCAAAACTACAATGAGGTATCACCTCACACTGGTCAGAATGACCATCATTAACAAGTAAATGACAGACGCTGGAGAGGGTGTGGAGAAAAGGGAACCCCCCTACACCATTAGTGGGAATGTAAATTGGTATAACTGCTATGGAAAACAGTAGGAGGCTCCTCAGAAAACTAAATATAGAACTACCACTAGATCCAGCAATCCAATTCCTGAGCACATATCTGGACAAAACTTTCATTCAAAAGGATAAGCGCACCCCTCTGTTCATTGTAGCACTATTCACAATAACCAAGACGTAGACAACCTAGGTGTCCACCAACAGATAAATGGATGAAGAAAATGTGGTACATATATACAATGGAATACCACTCAGCCATAAAAAGAACAGTTAATGCCATCTGTAGTAACATGGATGCAACAAAGATTTGCATACTAAGTGAAGTCAGAAAGAGTAAGACAAATACCATATGATATCACTTACACGAGGAGTCTAAAATATGGCACAAATGGTCATGGACATAGAGAACAGACTTGTGGTTGCAAAGGGGGAGGGGGAGGAAGTGGGATGGATGGGGATTTGGGGGTTGGTAGATGCAAATTATTACATTTGGAATGGATAAGCAATGAGGTTCTACCATACAGCACAGGGAACTATATCGAGTCTCTTGAGGTAGAACATGATGGAAGATAATATGAGAAAAAGAATGTGTGTGTGTGTGTGTGTGTGTGTGTGAATGACGGGGTCACTATGCTGTATAGCAGAGACTGGCACAACATTGTAAATCAACTATAGTAAAAAGTTAATAGGGAGTTCCCACTGTGGCTCAGCGGAAAAGAATCTGACTAGTATCCATGAGGACACAGGTTTGACCCCTGGCCTCGCTCAGTGGGTTAAGGATCTAGTGCTGCCATGAGCTATGGTGTAGGTGGCAGACACGGCTCAGATCTGGCATTAATGTGGCTGTGGTGTAGGCCAGTGGCTATAGCTCCAATGTGACCCCTAGCCTGGGAACCTCCACATGCCATGGGTGCGGCCCTAAAAAGACAAAACAAAAAAAAAAAAAAATTAATGAAGAGAAAAAGATACTCAATTGAAGTTAACCTAAATGAGTATATCAATAAAAAATTTTATGCATGAAGCATGCAGACCAAATAAACACTCCTCTTGAAAGAATGTAAACTTAGCTAGACCTCCTCCTGGTTGATTTGCTGCATGTGACATTAGCATAGCATAACTCATATTAACTTAGGAAGAGGCCCTACTAATGGGATGAGTGTGTTGACATACTCATAATAACAATAATAACTAATATTAAAAATAATTTTTAAGCAGCAACTGAGAAGTTCCCACATGAGAAAATCATTACAAAAATTATGACTCCAAATGCAGAACAAAGGTGAAGGCAGTCAGTTATATGAGAAATCTAGTATGTTGTGGAGGGGTCACTAGTGAATTAGGGAGAAATGCCCCAATGTATACCTAAAAGCATACATATTTTTAAAAGTAAAGTAATATGCAAACCGAGCAAAACATGTTAAACAAAAACACTTTATTGTCTATATATATGTTCATCAGAGAGTTTAAACATAAATACGAGCCATTTATAGGGTATTACACATTCATAAGAACATAAAGAAAGCCACCCAACCTATAGGAAACTACAGATGATATAGACCTGTATCTTATACAAATTCTGATGATACTAGCATTTTGTATTATAATAAATGTTGTGTTTAATAAATATTCTGATGATACTAGCATTTTTTATTATAATAAATGTTGCATTCACAATTAAAGCCTTAATGAGTTTTCCATTGACAATATCTTACTTAAAGTAGTTATTCTACATGGTATATGAATGTACCTGTGTCTCTGAATATTATTTTTTACATAAGGGTGCTACGGGGCAGAGAAAGCCACTGAATGGTTGTGATTAAGACTTTTCTCATAATAAATGATTATTTTTAAAAAAGAGAAAAGATGGAGCATCACAGTATAATGTAATTCCCTGAAGGATAATTTTTCAAAGAGACAACTGGAATTTAATTTAGTGAACACTGATAATTGCTTACCTTTAAAGTTGGAACTGCAGGAACGGGTCCACGTTCGTGCTGCAGAAGAAGGGCATCGTGCGCGCCAAGCGGCGAGGAAAATAAATTCTACATATTTAATAACCAACATACAAAAGAACTTCAAGTACCAAATCCATTCATAAGTTAATGAATACCGGAGATTGGATTAAGATGGCGGAATAGAAGGACTGGAGCTCAACTTCTCTCCCAAATAACAGCAAAACTACAGCCAAATGCCGAGCAACCTTCAACCAAATGGACTGTAAACTTCCAAAAAAGATACTCTGCTCCAGAAGACACAGCGGAGACCACATCAAGAGGTAGGAGGGGCGATTACGCGATAGAAGCAACCCCATACCTCCCGGGTGGGAAGCCCCACAGACTGGAAAGTAACTGCAGCACAGAGACTCAGCTACAGGACTG
>PVHT021183726.1:35962231-35984316 GCA_004024745.2 Catagonus wagneri
ACAGTTTTCTAGAGAAACAGGAGCAACAGGACATGAATAGATGATAGAGACAGACAGACAGATGATAGATAGATAGATGATAGATAGATAGAGACAGATAATTGTGCGAGGTTTAGCAAGCCCAAAATCTGTACAGTAGACCAGCTGACTGGAGACCCAGGAAAGAGCTGTAGTTCAAGCTTTTGGTCCACCAATTTAAATGTCCACCTAATCCAAACAACAACAATAACAAATGCCTTCACAGAAATATCCAGAATGATGTTTGACCAAATATCAAGGCACCATAGCCTAGCCAAAGTAGCACATCAAATTAACTGTCACACTCTTTAAAAGACACATTTAACTAAAAGACCAGCCATATTTGGGAAAAGATATTTACAAAACATAAATCTGACCAAAGGTTTGGATCCACAACAAAAAACTCTTAGAACTCAATAAGATAAATGATCCAATAAAAACAGGCAATATATTTGTATAGCTAATTCAAAAGAAGGTATACACTGGCCTTTGAACACATAAAAAGATGCACCAAATCACTACTCATTAGGACAATGCATTTTAAAACTACTCACTAGAATATCTAAAGCTGAAAGAACTGACATTACCAAGTATAACCATTAATACTAGCTACTTTTCAAGTTCCAAATAGTCACATGTGGCTAGTGACTATCACATTGTACAGTGTGGCTATAGGAACACTTCCATTATCTCAGAACATTCTCTTATAGGGTGTTTCATTAGAAATATTACCCAAGAGAAACAAGAAAATACATCTACCCAAAAACTTATTTACTGATATTCATAGTAGCATTAGTCATAACATAAAACTGGATGTAATCCAATTATCAACTGGTATAAATGCATAAACAAAACGTGGCATATTCATATTACGGAATACCACTAATAATAAAAAACCCAATACTGATAGACACAATAGCAGGAATGTATCACAAAAATATGTCTGAGTCTAGTACTAAAAACTTCATATAGTGTGAATATATTTATATAAAATTATTTAAAATGCAAAATTATAATGACAGAAAGCAGACCAGTGGTTGCCTGTGGCTGGCAGTCCAGACAGAACTGATTGTGAAAAGTCATGAAACTCAGAGAGACAGAACATTTCTACATCTTGAATTTGATGAAGGTCATATGATTGTATACAACATGAAAAATCAATCGCTGTATATCTAGTCTCAGTGAATTTTGTCATATGTAAATTATATCTCAATAGAACTAATATAACAAACACACATTCACATACTCCAACACACATACCTACCAACCACTCTACACTTCTTCGTTTACCTGATTCTTACATTTTCAAAAAAGAGACCAACCATGCACATGTGCAAAAACACTGACAAAGATGTCACTGCAGTGCAGGAAAGATTTTTTTTTTAAATCAAAGTTGACGTGTCAATTGGGTATCTATTTTGAAAAAACTGGATCTTGATCCAAAATTTATACCACACACCAAAACTAATGTCATGCTCATTGCAGATCTAATTGAAAAAGGTCAAACAACTAAATATTCAGCAGAAAACAGAAAAATATTTTTAGGACTTTGAGGAGGGCGAAAATTTCTTAAACAGAAGAGAATAAATAATAATAAATAATACAATTCCGATGAGTCAGAATATAATTAAGGACTTTTATTGAAAGAGAGAAAGAAAAGTATGCCATGGAGTGGGAAAAGACATTTGAGCTATCTGAAAAAAAGGTTGTTGTGACACCATGTAAAGAATTTTTGAAAGTTAATAAGAAAAAGTCTAGAGTTCCCACTGTGGCACAGTGAGTTAGTGATCTGGCTTGTCTCCGTGGCATTGTCAGTTCATAAAGAAAACACAAAAACCGAAAGTCACAGAATATAGTCCCATTACAATGGATACAATTTAAAAGATGAAGGATAGCATTCCCATCATGGCTCAGTGATAATGAACCTAACTAGTATTCATGAGGACACAGGTTCAATCCCTGGCCTCGATCAGTGGGTTAAGGATCCGGCACTGCTATAGCTGTGGCGTAGGCCAGCAGCTACAGCTCCCGCTCAACCCCTAGCCTGGGAACTTCCATATGCCACATGCCACAGGTGCAGCTTTAAAAAGGCCGAAAAAAAAAAAAAGAAGAAGAAGGAGGAAAAGGAGGAAGAGAAGAAAACACATGCCAAGTTTAGGTGAGAATACAGTAAAACTATGATTCTTACATTGCTGGTGGTAAGTATATTGATATATTCACTTTGGAAAACTTTGAAAATGATTAATAAAACTAAATATTTGTATTGGCTATGATCCAGCAATTCCACCCCTAGGTGTATATCTTATAGATATACATTCACATTTACCAGAAGACATGCATAAAAATATTCAAGTATTTGTAATGTTCACTATTTATAAAAACAAAAAAACAGACACTAAACAAATGAAAATCAACAGTTGAGTGAAAAAAATAACCTATAGTATAACCAAGACTGAATTTCTCTAAAATATTGAGGATGAGCAAACTGAAAGTATATGTAATGAAATGAATAAATTCCATAAATGCAGTGACAAAACAGGAATGCCTAGTATACAATTCCATTTTAAAAATTTCAAAGACAGGCAAAATTCTTCTGTGCTGTTAGAGATCAGGACAATAGTTGCCTTTGGCAGGGAAAATCTCTAGACATAAGGATAGCTTCATGTTCTGTTTCTTCATCTGAATGTTGTTTATAAAGATGTGGGCAATTTTTGAATATTTCATTAAGCTGCAGTTTTTGAACGTTTATTTCAAGAAAAGCTATTAAAAAAAAAAACTTAAAGGAAAAAATGGTGGTTGGTTATTAAAAGCATGACAGGTCAAGCCTGAAGGACTATAGATGGAACAGAAATAGGGAGGTGAAGCTGCCCAGAGAAATGTTATTTATGTATATATGAAAAGCAGTTTTCTAGATAGTCATCCCAACTTCTTCAGAAGAGGCATTATCTAGTTGCATAGTATTATTTACTTTGTTTTGATTTTTAAGTTAGTCCTAAAAAACTGAAAGAAATCTGGATATTCTCACTGCACAAATATTCAAGATGTCCACCACTGGTATCAGACAGCTGACAATCAGACATTAGCGCAGGAACCGATTTCTTCAATAGCCAATGTCCAAGGTTGAAATACTAATGACGATCTGCTTATGTGTCTCTTTTGTGCAAGGAGTTTTCAATTCCTTACCGTCTTTTTCCCAGTTGGAATTTCCTTTCTGTAAGAGACTTGCAGAAACTGGACAAAAGATCTGAAACAGTACGCTTTCAACAATTCAGAAAAAGATGACAGCACCCGATATAAGTAAAGAAAGAGAAAAAAAATTCTGCCTTACATTGAGTCAGTTGCTTGATGTAATGAAAATTCAATCACATCCATGAAAAATTAATCAGGATTACTATGGTAAATAAATGAAAACAATATGCAAATAACGTGAGCATGAAAAACATAATGAAAACATATGAACTGAATATGCTGGCTCCTATTAATAGAAAAAAGCTAAGCGAATTCTCCCTTTGTGAAACTGATACAGTTGATTTTCAACATACACGGAAAATCACACAAATTTTTACTGTCTACTTTAAAGTCGATGAATAATATAAATAAAATATAAAATGTGGGTAATCCATACTAAAAACCAAATGGCAATGCTATTTCTGTCAAAGTAAAATACCTACCAATCTGTATGTTAATTACTGGTTGTAAAGAAAAGGAAATTTACCAAAAAAATAAAAATTTCCTTGATTGCATACTAACAGGAGGAGCATAGTTCCCGGTATGTTTATAACCATCCTTTCTGTTAAATCATATAAACATTTGCCAGACAATTCAAAGTTTAATTTGAACATATTCCAAGCATCTAAAATTATTATAGTAACATCTTTGACAACCATGCTCAGATTATTCCCTTCATTGCCACCCCTTACTCACTGTTCGATATTCCAAAGCCTCCTTCAGACACAAAAATGATAAGAACAATTTTATCAGAAAGATTTCCCCATCAAAAGATATTCCCCAACAGAAATTTAGCATTTAAATTTTTGGAAATTATCTTTTAAATCCACTGAAAATGAATTTTAATAAAATACAGACATAATTGCTCGTTACTCTTGAGATTCTTGAATTAAAAAAAAAAAACAAAATCAGGAGTTCCCGTCGTGGCTCAGTGGTTAACGAATCCAACTAGGAACCATGAGGTTGCGGGTTCGGTCCCTGTCCTTGCTCAGTGGGTTAATGATCTGGCGTCGCAGTGAGCTGTGGTGTAGGTCACAGACACAGCTCGGATCCTGCGTTGTTGTGGCGTAGCCCGGCGGCTACAGCTCCAATTAGACCCCTAGCTTGGGAACCTCCACATGCCACAGGTGCGGCCCTAACATGACAAAAAAGGCCAAAAAAAAAAAAAATCAAATAGTAAAAGGAATCCCTGAGAGAAGTCAGGATGAATTTCAAGGACTATAGACAAGAATTTTTAAAGTATATATACTATTTTTCTGACATAGTGATAGAATTTTTAAGAACTAAAATTTCAGGTTAAGTCCCCACCGTTCAACCTCAACAGGTTATAAACAGGTAAGAAAACGAATGTCCAGCAGAGTTAAATCAGCTGCTCAAGGCGCGTAATAAGCTTGTATTAGAAGTGGTCCTGGAATCCGAGTTTCTGATTGCCTCATCCACTACCCATTTACCCTCCTGCACCACCCCTCTTCAGGGCTGCTCCTTCCAATCTTGAGTTAAGCAGCTTGCTACAGCACACTGGCTCTGCACTGCTACAAGAAAACGAATGTAATTTATCCAAAACTCCCAGTGCCCTGGATCAAACCTTGCAGAAATAAAAATCAAATCATTCTCCCCAGGCTTTACCTTCATGACATTAACTAGAATCACTGTGTTTTTTCACTATGATCCTTGGATGGTCAGTTTTCTTTCCTGTAAATAATTCTTTAAATATGGGAGCTCTATATCTTGAATTTGTCAACCCTCTCTACCATGTCTTTGGTAGTATATTTCTCAATGCCTATTAAATTCCTGTTTTTAATTCCTGAGAGGTAAACCTGACCTAAATTCAGTAAGAAAGCTGACAGAAGGGTAGAGGAGAGCTGACGTCTGAGTTTGGGCTAATTGAACAAGAAAGCCATCTACTGGATGGAGCATTGTATTTGAAATCTATTCCCTTCTTGCCAGTGACTGACTGATTCTGTGCAGCAGATTTCTTTGCTTCCTTTCTTCCCCAGATAAATGAGATTCAGTAATAGCATTTGAGAACAGAATGGCAGCGCGTAAAAAATAAAGCAGTTCCTTTAACGTACTTTCCATTTATCAAAGACACAGGGTAGCTGGCATAAATAGGAAAATTTCTGGATTCATTCCACCTGAGATAAGCAGCAGGAAATAACAAATAAATGTTTTCACCTTCAACTCTTTCGTCTCTCCTCTAGACATCTGGAAAAAATGCTGTACCTAACATCTCAAACTCTTAAACTACTTTTCTATGAATAGTGACTCTTCCTCCATGTACCTCCAAAATGTAGATTCCGCTCAATATTCTTTCCTGAACAGGTTCATGTTATAAAGACCAATTACTGTGCTCAAAAATTATTAAATGTTTCCTCACTACAGAACACAGAACAAACTCCTTGGCATGGTATTCAATACCATGTACTAACTGGTCCCCAAATCTGACACTATTCTCACCCTGCAATGGAAATTCACACTATTTTACATATATATCATGAACCTCCATAACACTATTCTTTTCCTTTTATCGAATTCTTGCAGTAGCCCTTCCCCAACTTTTTAACATAAAGTTCACTTTTGAAAATTTCCCATACCGCCCTAGTTCAAGTATTTTTAATTTCTATTTGTATTGTTCTGTTATGCTTCCTATATCTTTTCAGTCTATCTTATTTCAATTGTGCGCTTCTTCTCTTCCCACATGTGTTCTTAAAGCTCCTGAATCTTACTCATATTTATGCTTTATCAGTACCGTGAGCAACACTTTTCATCAACAGTATACACACACTACAGAAATTCAAGTTTTTCTGTCATGTTAAACTGAGAAGTGAATAAAATAATGCTTGGTCTGACTTTGCAAAGAGAATGACTTAGTCTAGGAGGAAACTGATCAGTGTTTTTCAGAAATGAAGGAAAGAAGTGTCTCAGTAAGTGTTTTGTTAGGATAACATATTACAGCAGGTATTCAAAAAGAAAGACATTCAATGAAGAAAATTTAGCAGCTCTCAAAGCCATTTGGAGACTAAGAAGACAAGGTCAGGAAAAACACTACTTACTGATGTTCTAGAAATCAGGAATTTCAGCAGACAATAGCCCGTGAGCTCAGCTACCTGCTGCCCTGCGTGGAGCACCTACCTACCTAAGTGCCCTGCACAGAGAGGTACTCACAGTCACTGGAAATACCTCGGAATTGCCAAGACTGAGGCCCACAGGCCTGCCTGAATCTGCCAAGAGGCCATAATGGCTTCTTCCAGCTCTTAAGTCTTGGCAAAAGTATCTAGTTGATGTCTCTTAAGTGCTGGCAGAGATTCTGAGAATTGTAGTTACCAAGATTCTAGGCCCTATTATGTAAGAGGAAAAACTGAATAGGGAAAATCTTGGTGATAAATAATAGCTAATGGAGCACACAAAAACCCAGAGATCATTGTGAGTCAGGATTCTTTTTCTGAGCTGGGGAATTCAAATACAAATATAGATGACTCAGTGAAAATGGTATGTTGGATTCATCAGGCATGTAACTGCCCAGAACTTTAACTCTGTTGAGCTAAATGAGTTGACCTAGGATGTCATAGTCTAGTTTTACAGCTGACTGAGACCCAATTAAAAATCTCAAAAAAAAATAAATTATGTATTTCTTGAAATGTTCCTTATTGTAAATTCTAAGTGCTTATAATACCATGTAAAATATAAGAAAAAATGAATTGATAACAAGAAAAAACTAAAAATTTTTAATACTTTCATGTGAAATAATAAAAAATTAGGAGTTTCCAGGTGGCTCAGTGGGTTAAGGATTCAACATTGTCACTGCAGTGGCTTGGGTTGCTACTGTGGCACAGGTTCAGTCCTAGGCCTAAGGACTTCCACATACCGCAGATGCAGCAAAAAAAAAAGGGGGAGAGGAGAAAAAAATTACTTTTAAGTAAGAGTGATCTCAGTATTTTGAGAGGCTGAAAAAGTTGCTAAATGTGTTAAAAACTGCTACTTCAATATAGAAGAAAACTACATCCCTTGACACATGTTCCCCCAGAAAGCTACCAGTGTTCCATAATTGGTGAGAAGGAATCAACATTTTCCATACTTTTCTTTCAAGTAACAACATTATGCTTGTTTTTAAGTAATGCAGTAACTTCTGGACATTAAAATTCAGTCAATTTTTATTCATTTCTTTAACCTGTCTTTTCATTTCTCTCTTCTCCAATATTTGTATATGAATATGTTTTAGGAACCAATAAAACCTGGATTATGCAAATAGCATGAAATCCACAGCTGTGGAGTTAGGCATGAGTAAGGTTTGAAGCAAATATTGCCAACAGATAGGATGGTACATTTTTAGGAAAACCGTCCTCTTGCCAAATAGAATAGGGACTATAGGACATAGGAGAGAAAAAGTGAGAAAATATATAAGATGTATGTAAATCTGTAAAGTATCGTGAGATATTCCGGCTACATCACTACATGTCATGTGACATTTGACAAATTATGTAATCTCTCTGTTCCTCCATGTCATTATTTGTTCTTTAACGCGCGTTAGGGATGTGAAAAAGAGGTTCCCTATAGCTCATTGGGGCACGTTTCTGTTCAGGACCGTGGAAACCAGCGAGGCTTGCAGCCCTCACTCTGCTTCAACTTGAGCAATTTTTCTGTTTTGGAAGTCTGCCTAGGATTCCTTTTGAAATTAGCATTCCTGGTTGAAGAATAAATCCACTGGTTTAGATGAACTATGAAAGGTGATATCTTAGGGATGTGATGTTTTCTTTTTGTCAGGTGGTGTTAGAGAAAACCTCTCAAGGGATATAAATATCTCTATAGTTTGAAATTGTGTCCAGGAAGGAAGACTGCATTATGGTTTTCTTGCTATAATTGCCTCACTTTCCTCCTAAATTTCTCTTTGGAGAATTTAAGGTATCTTCACCAACAGTAAAAAAAAAAAAAAAAAATTCACATGCAAAAGACCATTTTTCATTTATCAGATGAGAAAAAAATTAAAGGAGTAGTATATTTTAAGCAACAAAAATTTTAATGAGGAACATAAAGACGAACAAAAGTAGACAAAATTGTTACTCTTGATCACAAGACTCAATGGTGATAGAATGTCAGTTCCCTCCAAATTATTTTAAGACTAAAAAAAGGAATGCAATATTTTTAAGAATGTATATAGACAGCCATGTCTTACACTTCCAAAGTGGTTGTAAATTAGGATAGACTTGTAGGAAAGACAGCAAGTTGGAAATATATACTTCAAAAGCAAAATGGATTTCTGCTCTTTGTATTCATAATTTCACCTCTACAACTGAAGTCTAAAATACTCCAATTAATAAAAATTATTTGTATATCTATATAGTCTGCATTATTCTATGGAAAGCATATCAGAACCAATATAAATAAGGGGAAATTATATACATACCTGTACTGGGATATTATGTGGGTATTAAATGATTTTTGAGATTTTTTTTGTGAAATCAAGACAGAAAAGAAGGGGGCAGTGCACAACCATAATAACAGGATACCACAAAAACCTGTTAGAAACTACTAAGCCCAAGATAGCAGAAGCTTTGACTTCCTGTGGACCTTGAGCCTCTTTATAAGCTCATTGCAATGCACTGGCATATACTAAATGACCATAAAAGGCTAAAAAGTGGGCAGTGCCCCAATTCCTGGAAATCCCCACCCCTTCTCCAAGACAGTCAGAATAATCCTCTCAACCACTGGTCTATGAAATTACCCAGCCCCTAGAAAATAACCACTCCCACACCTCAGGGCCACTCTCACTTTCCCATAAACGTCACACCCTGTGACTGCCATCTGAGATGACCCACACTAAGGAAAGTATATATCTCTCTAAATAAACCTGTTTTCACGTTATTATGGACTGCTCTTGAATTCTTTCTGCACAAAGTCAAGGACCCTCACTTGGAGGCTGGCCCCAGGGGCTCCCCCAAGACCTGGGACATGACCATACTCTCATGCCCCACTTTTCCTATAAAAATATAACATTAATTATAAGTAAACAGAAAAAAAATCAGCAGAAAAGCTATAAAATGTTACAGTATACATATAATTTCCCTAATTATATGTTATATGTATTTCCTGAGGAATAAATATTAAGTTCATCATAAGCAAAATAATATTACATAATATTACTGAGCCATTTTACATACAGCAGAGAAAAAAGTTTTCTCTCTCAGAGATATTATATTATGTAATAAAGGTATATTTAGACTGTGTCTATCTTTTAAAGTCAAAGTGGAGAGCACTGACAATATTCCTTATATGATCTCAATTATCAGTACTACGCAGATCACTCTTGCTTTCAGCAACTCAAGCATTAAAGTTGCTATTTCACCTCATAGTAAACTGACTGATCAAGATTTAATTTTCTAGTATCGGGTTTAATGAGAATCAAGCATTTGCCCAGTGATTGTTAAGACAAACAAAACTGGACACTAGTTAAAATGGTAAGGACCGATTTTTAATCAATAATAATTATTGCAATAGGGAAACAAGTCCAGTGTGTCACGTTCATTCCACTTCGAGTTGTACAGAGGTGACTGAGTGCTGTAAAGGAAAAATGAGGGTGTAGGGAAGGACATGAGCAGAGGCTCTGTAGAGTCATAAAAGTGGAAGTACTAAGAGTCAGGGTCATGCCATTGGGCCAGCTCCTCAGTTAGTTGGCAATGATAAGCTTCAGGATCCTATCCATCCACAGGGACTGGGAGATGTCCTTGCTTCCCGGTGATTACATTTCAAAGGATGGCCATCAGATCCTTGAGGAAGAAACTCTGGAGTTGCAGGAGATATGCAAACATCCCAGAGGGACAAAGGAAGGCTCACAGTGGCAAGCCCTTTTTAGTAAATGTTCTAAGGAAGGGTGGTCAAGGGCCCACCCTCAGGTGTTGGCTTCAACAAACAGTTGGTTTTTTGGTATTCTGGAGCTTTCTCAGGCAGAAACTTTAAGGTTGGGGGGATGGGGAGTTCATTCTAGGAATAAGGCCTCAGCCATTAAAAGGAACGAATTACCAACATTTATAGCAACATGGATGGACCTAGAAATTATCATGCAAAGTGAAACCAGTCAGACAATTAGACAGCAACACCCATTGCTACTGCTTACATGTGGAAACTAAAAAGACACAATGAACTTCTTTGCAGAACAGAGAATGACTCACAGACTTGGGAAAACCTTGGTTTTTCAATTAAAACAATCTGGGGGGTGGGGGATGCACAGTGGGTTTGGGATACAAAATCTATAAAATTGACTTGTGATGATTTATGTACACCTATAATTGAAATAAAATCCATTAAGGAAAAAAAAAAAAGGACTAAGGCCTCAAGCTGTCAGAAACCACATTAGTGTTTGTTAAAGTCTTTAGAGGCCAGAGTTGAGATTTACTGGAGAGGATTCTAGCCTAGCTAGAATTTGGTTAAGAAGCAAATCTTTGTTAGTATCAGCATATTCCAAGTGGAAGCCAGTAGCTTCAAGTATAGCCACACAGGAAAGAAGAAAGTATTTTGTAGTTTTAGAAAGTCCATCTGTATACTTTGCCCTTATATCTAGCAGCTCCTTTCTTTTTTAGCTTCCAATAAATTTAAACATATGCTAGTTGATGAATTTTTAGAGCTTGAGTATGATCCATTTAAGTAATTATTATCCTGTTTTTAAAGAAGCCCTGTAAAGTGCTAAGAGTAATAAATAATACATATAAATTAAGTTCATACTACAAGTTCAGCAGAGTAAGAGCCATATTTATATGTCAAAAGCAGTTTCAGGAAAATGTCAAAACTTTTAACTCACATTCTCATGCATAATTACTCCATTATTATTCAATTCAATAATAATTGGGAGTCTGCTTATAATAGGCACTGTTTCATAATTCAATCACTCCTCATCTCCACAAGCTCTTTCCTGTGGCTACAATAGTTGACTGATAATGAATGTTTCAGTAACAATGTTTCAAGTGTCCTCTAGAAATGAAGTGAGTAGTAGAACAGGCTTCATCCTGATCTTTTGTGCGAATATTCAATGTACTAAGCTTAGGTGACATAGATGTATTTTCAAAATAGATAAATTAGAAATTGACCAAGCTATTACAAAGGCATGTATAATTTAATAACTCTCAAGAAGTAAAATCATCTTGAAAGGAATACATATTACTGTGTTTAAGAGCAAGGTCTTTCGAGTCAGGTAAAGCACAGTGTGATTCCTTAGTTGTACTTGGGCTACAGGACTTCAAACAAGTAGTTTGAAAACTACTGCAAATTAAGGATAGTAGTTCCTACCACAGAGACTATTGCTCTGAGGTTAAATGACTTACTGTATATACAATCCCTGATACATAATAACCTCTCAATAAATTATTATGAATTATTATTTTGTTGTTCATTAACTGAGTTTCTTCAGGATCCTTGAATTAGAAGCATGTCATGAGGCAGAACAGATAGACCAATTGAACAATTTATATAAATATATGAAAACATACTAATGTGCTAAGTAAGTTTCAAGCAGAAAACAAAATGATAGAATAATAGTTAATTTAAATCTAATGCTGCCTAAAGAAATTCCAGGAAGATCATAGAAAACCTTATACTTGAATTTAGTCTCAAAGAATGAACACATGTTTTCTAGGTAAATTAGAAGAAAAGTATACACGTAAGAAGCATCATATCCAAAAACAGGAGGTTGGAAAGAGAATTCTAGGGAAAGATGAAATCAGTATGGTTGAAGTATAGAGTGGGCTGTGGTTTCATGGGGCTGGAAAGATGAAGCTTCTCTGGGATGTACTTTATGTATATGATGTGGAGTCTTGAATTTACCTCTTAATTAGCAGGTACCCAAGTGAAGGGTTATTATATGCACATCTGTATTTGTAATAATTGCTCTGACTTTTCTGTAAAAGAATACAAGCCCCAGTTTTTCTCTCAATAGTCATATATACTGAATAAGTTTCTGAGTTAAAGAAAGGCAGGGAGATCTTTCATTCTGCAAATTAACAATGACAAAGAAGAATTTTTTTTGGTTTGCCTTAAAATTGGAAATACTCAGCCTTAATTTTGCCCCTATAGAAACTGCAAGTTCCTTCTATTCTGTTCTCCACCATGTAACTCAAAACAAATCTGTAGCTGAGGATTTCTACTGCATGTTCAGCTATCCCTATAAAGAAAGAGGGAACTTACACAAAAGCAGTGGTCAATGCTGAGGGAATTTATTTATATTTGAAACCAGGCCTTTGGCACGCAAGTGGGCTTAGATTCAAGAAAAGTCTCCCATGTCTGTCTGAGCTATGTTGCTGCTCTTTTGGACATATGTAATAACATCTAAAGAACATTTCTCCCTTTCTTTTAGGGCCACACCCACAGCATATGGAAGCTCCCAGGTTAGGGGTCTAATCAGAACTACAGCTGCTGGCCTACTCCACAGCCACAGCAACGTAGGATCCAAGCTATATCTGTAATCTACACCGCAGCTCACAGCAACACCAGATCCTTAACCCACTGCGCGGGGACAGGGATGGAACCCACATGCATCCTCATGGATCCTAGTTGCTTTCGTTACCACTTAGCCACAAGAGAAACTCCAATTTCTCCATTTAAATTGTCCTTTCATCACAGCACCAAAATAAACTGGCAGTACTACACCAGGCTTCTGTGTTATCAGGCTTATTTCTCCTGTAAAATTAGAAGGACCTTTTCTACTTTGCAGAGTCTTTAAGCTCTTAAAGATAAATGCCTTTGTAAACCTACCATACAGTGCGAGTTGCCTTGATGGTCATCATAAAAACTAGACAAAAATTTATTTTAAAAACATAAGCTGTGAGAAGATAACACTACACACACTCAGGCCTAATAGTCATTTCACAAATGTAGGTTCATCAAAAAGACTGCTTTGATGCATTTTATATAACAAAATGTTACCAGTGAGAACAAGTGACAATAACAGATTTACAATGTCCAAAATCAAAATCTGAGAGGTCTACCAACCACACCAAACCTGACTCCTTTTGCTTATATCTCTTTTAATAGAAACATTATCCCCTTAGATATCTTCAAAATTGTGTTTAAATTCTTCTCTCCCTTATTCCTTCAAAACCTCGTTAGTCACAAAGACCTGCAGATTAAAATATGCTACTTCTAAAATAATACTGTATAGATACTAACATATTTAAATATATATATATTTCCCTTTCATTTTATTCCCACTGCCACTTCACTAGTTTAAAACAGTTTAAACCCTTATCTGTACTATTCCAATCACTTCTAAATTGTCCTGTTGCCTCCAGGCTCTCTCTCTTCAAGCTGAACCACATACTGTTGCCATAGGAACCTTCCTCAAGAATAACTTTAATCCTCTCTTGCCCAGATCAAACAGTTTCTATGGGCTCCCCTTTGCCTACAAGATAACTCATTAGCATAAGATATCAGACTATCCAAAAACTATTTTTTTCTAATTGTCTTTCACTAAACATTTTCATTCACTGTTCCTCCCAAACTGGACCTTGCCATTCGTTTAACAATCACCAACAGAATTTTGAGACTTCTTTATTTATACGATGCATATCAGTAGGTAGTGATACAGCCATAAAATTCACTTCTAAATATTGCTGCATTTGCCATGTGCTAGTTTGCATTATACACGCATGTATACACACACATATATATGGAAATTTATGTTCTCTATAATAGCCTTTTAAAATTTTTGTTCATAGGATCTAGTCTGAGATCACAGGGATTACTATAATGCCAGGGAGAGGGCCTAGAGAAGACTGGCTGCATAGCCCTTGAGCCCCCATCCACTACCTCAACAAGAATAACTCGGATTTTATTTGTCTTATTTAATAAACATACAGTATTTAATTTTATTTTTCAGTGTTTTCCACTGCTTTTTAAAAAGGTGGATTCTTGTTTCCAAGAGTAATGGATTTCCTACAGTCAGCTCCCTAGATATCCATCCAAACTGTCAAAAGATCTAAAACAGAATCTCTTCTGGATTCAGCAGAATTCAACTTAATCACAAAGGATATAGATCTCCCAAGAACTTCAGATCAAGGGTCCATTGGATTGCTTCTGCCCAAGACCTTTAACTGAAGACCCCCACCCCCACACTGACTGCCATAGTCTTCTTAGTCCTCCTTATCCTTGTCCCAAACCTTCTGATATTTCTCATGTGAGTACTTTTTATCAGCACAGATAACTGTATTTTCTCCCAATTCCTAAATGCTCCCGCACAGCTACTAACTCAGCAAATAACTGAAGTTCAACTACAATGACAAAAGATGCAAGAAGCCTCATTGGCAGTGATGCACGAGTCTGAGACTGCAAGGGATGAAAGTGATAGTGTTTTACTAGAGTCACAGCAGAGTGACAGTTACCTGACTGACCAAAAGGATAGCCCAGCAGAGAATTTGTAAAACTAAAAATTTCTTCTATGGCCCCAGAATTCCTTTGACCCCTACAGATTTTCCTTCCACCACTTCTGTAAATGACTAGCCCCTGCTATAGCCCTGCTCTACTTTCTTGCGAAATGTAAACTGTCAAAAACAGTAGTTGCTAACACTGCAAGAGTAATCCCTCCGTTTTCAAAAAAAAAAAAATCTGACCAACTATCCACAAAACTAGCTGAATTTCATCTTATGCTTCTGGAGAAAACTATATAAAAACCCCACCTTTCTCTCCCAAGGTAGGACACTGCTTCAGTTTTTCTCGTCACAGTATTTCAAATAAAGGTTTATGTTTATTGTGCCCTGGATAATCTTCTTCCACATTACGTTTCTCAACTCATTTAAAAAGTAACTGGTAGAATGTAAACTCACACCCAGGTTTTCTGTGACTGATAGACTGTTCTTGCTGATATACGATACAGACTCATAATCCCAAGGGCCACATGAATTCAAAGAGAGAGATCATTTTTCCCTGGTAATATGTGGTGAGAGACACTTGGGAAAATATAAAATTCAAGATATATAATGAGATATCTTTCTTAACAGAGTCTATGAAACAAATAGGGAAATAATGACAATTTTTACTAAGTAAGCTATAAAAATGTCACAACGGTCTATTCCTATTTGCACTCATGGAGGATGAATACGCTCCCTCACTTAAAAGTCCTTTAAGAATTCTACTTCTTTGTTTTTGTACGTGTAGAAATAAGGAATACATTTGCCCATAGTATCCAAAAAAGGCAAAAGAATGTCAACATTTCATTTCCTCAAGGATTAACAAATTATGCCCAAAAGCAATTTAAATAAAGGTTAGACTTCTGCAGGCTACTGGAGTGATAACTTGCTATTTCCAACAGGAGCTCCAGGGTAAACTACTAATCAGAATACTCTGTATTCCGCCTCCTCTCTTACTACTCTTACAACAAACATGTAACAAGAAATGCCCACTGTAGAGTTCAGGACTGTTAGGACAAGTAAGTTTCCTACCTTCAGGAAAACTGCTGGAAGCGTGGAAAATTGTGTGTTAGCCTAGGTACTCTTTATATTGTTTGATGCTTTGCTTTTACTATAAGAAGAGCTTTGACTGGTTTCCTGGTGTTTGACCCCATACTTTAATAATCAAAGCACATCACAGTTCAGAGAAGTAAAAGTGCTAAATTTGACACACAGCACAAGATGTGGTTAGAAAGAAAGCATCTACGGAAGAGAGGAGGAAGATGCTTAAGCCTTGGAGGATTGTTAAGGAATGAGTACTTAAGCAGAGCAATTTTTCACAGAGTAACAACTCTGGAATGAGGAGACACACAAAGGTATAAATGCTAATTACCACCACTGTTTGAAAATATAAGTCAGTAAGTAGTCATAATGGATGCCTAGGTCTCTTCTCAACCAGCTGGTGAATGAGAAGGTTCATGCCTAAGTCACTTTCTGGGTAAGGCCTTCAGGACAAAGGGAGCTTCCAGGTTATAACTCCATCCAGGACACCCAGCGTGCAGTGATTTTTGAATACGGAAGGATAAAGACCAGATACTGCCTCAAATTAGAGCAGTTCTGAAATTGCTGAGACCTTTGCTTTAATTTTATTGCAGGACAGATTCTCCATCAGCCCAGTCCTTTTTCTTTCACTCCATCACAAGTGTTATAAGTGCTTACAAAATAAAGCTCCTGCACACAGTCTCCCTCTCTGAGTCAATTTCTCAAGAAATTCGACCTCAGACAACAGGTTTCCCATAGACAAACTTCTCAAATGACCAATTCATTTGTAGATGTTATAAAGCTACCACCAAAAGAATCTTTAACAAAAAAAGACAATTGTATGAATCATCAGAATACATTAATTTCAACAGAAAAATTTGTATCCTGGGCTTAACTGTCTTGATTTTACTTTGGACACTCTGGGAACCATGGTTCTATTTTTAGACCCCACTATTTTAGACAAATCTGCATAATTTGGAGAGGTTTCAAAGAAAGGCAAGTCAAATGATTAAACAGTGAGAATAAAATTACTATAAAATGTGCCAGGAACATTTGCCCTTTTGAAAGGAAGGGGAGGGGGTCATTTTAACAACAGCCTTCAAATAATGCCTATTTATTCAAGTTAGTAATAGATGTGAGAGATGGTTGTGAGGTCAAGCTGAGGGAACAGGCAAGGATCGGATCATAATAGACCAGGATTCCTGCACTAGCATCCAAACTCATCTCCCAGCCTCCACACTTGATATACCACAATTTAATCTACTTAGAGAATTTAGAGTGGTCCTTTAAAAAGCATGAGATATCATGTTATCCTTCTCCTCAAATCTGTCTTTTTGTTCTCCATTACAAAATTCTAGGTTCTACTCATGACCTATAGATGCTTCATGAACAAGCCCTGGCTGCCTGTGGCTTGTCCACTCCGACTCATCACTGCACTGTCTCCCTTCCATCACAGTTTCCTGGGGGGTGTCAAACAGAATCTGCTACAACTGGCCCAGGGATCTCCTCCAAAATGTGCTGGCCAACCCAATGTCTTTCCACGACCAGCACAAACCTGCCACTCACTTCTCTTTAGGATATTTAAACCTCTTTAAGATATTTATACTTCTTTCTCCCTCTCTCTCCCTCTCTCTATATATATATGTTTATTACATATATACATATATATATATATACACACACTATCTCATTTTTAACAAGTGGCTATGCATTTGTCTTCAAACACACTTCATGACTTTTGATACACAATAATTTTACCTTTTTTCAGTCTTAAACTGCATTTTGGTAACCTCACTAATCCAGGAGTTCTTAAATAAAACATTCCTTCAAAACATGAGATATTAATATTTTCATATTGTACTCTGTTTTAACTGTGGTGAGAGCAAGTTGCATTATAACATTTCTTTGACATTAGATTAGACTTCCTTAGTAACTTTAAATATAATCAATTTTTAAATGTCATGTTTTTTTGAAATAAATGTATAATTTCTATCTATTGCATACAGTGGTCTGTATACAGTTATCAGATTAAGTTTTTTATTATGTTCAATTTGATTGTATACTTGATTTTTTTTTTGCCTTTTTGCCATTTTCTAGGGCCGCACTGGTGGCATATGAAGGTTCCCGGGGGTCTAATCATAGCTGTAGCCAGTGGCCTATGCCATAGCCACAGCAATGCGGGATCTGAGCCGTGTCTGCAACCTACACAACTCATGGCAACGCTGGACCCTTAACCTACTGAGCGAGGCCAGGGATCAAACCCACAATCTCATGGTTCCTAGTTGGATTCTTTAACCACTGAGCCACAATGGGAACTCCCTATACGTAATATTTTTTTATTTCCTTGATCAGTCTCCAGTAGACTGATGTTAAAATCAATAATGTGACAGTAAATATCTTTTAAAAACTCTGTAAGACTGTTTATTTCTTATTTATTTATTTTTGCTTTTTAGGGCCACACCCACGGCATATGGAGGTTCCCAGGCTAGGGGTCAAATTGGAGCTATAGCTACCGGCCTACGCCACAGCCACAGCAACGCCAGATCCCAGCCAGGTCTGTGACCTACACCATAGCTCACAGCAATGCTGGATCCTTAACCCACTGAGCAAGGCCAGAGATCGAACCCGCAACCTCATGGTTCCTAATCAGATTCATTAACTGCTGTGCCACGATGGGAACTCTAAGACTTTATTTTTATAATGTTTTACTTATATAGTATTAACTATGGTCAGATTACTCTTCTTAGCACTTTACAAATATTAGGTCACTTAAAGTTAAGACTATTGAATATTCTTGGAGGATTTTTCCAATTGTTATTAAGAATTTCCCTAAGAGTTTGGACTGAAATTGTTAGATTTTTACTTATATAATACTTGAATAATACAATAATTGTTTCATCCACAATACATTTATTTACTGGTGGTGGTGGTAGTAGTCGTAGTAGTAGTACTAGTTGTTTTAAAGACTGGGCACTTCAGTCTCTTTTACTCTGCACACATTATTAAAGAGTATTTTTTCCTGTGTATAACTTTCTAAGTTAAAGACATAGTTCTATTGTCCTTTATGTCAACTGTACTATAGTCCTATATGACATTTGCATTAGCCAAGCTATTGCTATATAAACAAAATCAATCCCAAAACTCAGTGATTTAAAAGAACATTCATTTATACTCACAAATCTGCAGGTTGTTTTGGGACCAGCTGACTTAATTAAGACTTGGCAAGACATAGCAATGAGCTACAAGTCAGACCCAGATGTAACACTCTCACTTCTACCCACATGAGCTGGGCAAAGCCAGACACATGGCCAAAGACAGAGTCAAGAGGTAGGAAGTACACTTCTCCAAGAGGAAGGACCGCAGAGCATGACAATGGGAATGTTTCAAGATTCTGGATGAGAATTCATTCTACCTTAATCCTTGAGGTTACTTCCAAGTTGAAAACCCATCTATCTACTAATAACAATTTTCACACTTCATCCTTTAAAATATTCTTTCAATGTATCCTCTCCATTTGAATTCTCTGCAGCTTCTTTTAGAAATATGTTGCTGACTTTCAAACAATCATCTAAATCTCAATTTTACATTTTTTTTTCACTGACTTTATATCCTTTTCTTTACCTGGCAAGAAAATTAAATTTTCTGTCAAGAATTTTCTTTCGGCTTTTTGAATATTTAAAATTAAATTTTTTATTCCAATCACACACTTTATACAATAATATATGTCTTCTACAAAAAAAATTAATGTAAGTAAACATAAATCTTCTTCAGAATTATCTAGCCTCAACTAGACTCTAAAAGTTAATTACAAGTCCAAAAATATTACTCTTATACATTTATTGTGTATTCTTCCTGAGTTTTTAATTAGAACAGATTTATATACACATACAAATATATATATATATATATATATATATAAAATAGGGAAAATTTTTAAAAATTAAAACTCACATTGGCTAATTTTTCACTGCAAGATAATATACAGCTTACATAATTCATTTTAAAGATTTCATTTAAATAGAATAGTTTTTTTATGGCTGCACCTGTGGCATATGGAAGTTCCCGGGCCAGAGACTGAACTTAGCCATAGCTGCAACCTTCACCACAGCTGCAGCAACAATGGATGCTTAACTCACTGTGCCAGGCAACAGATTGAACTCGCACTTCTGGAGCAACCCAGGGTGCTGCAATTGGATTCTTAACCCACTGTGCCACAGCAGGAACTACCAATTAGTATAGTATTAACTTATCATAGCATAGCTTTAATCAAAATTTTGTAAAAAGCCTCTGTGTAAATGAATAAATATTTATCAGGATATTCAGCAAGAACCCTAGTTTTTGCATAAAAAATATACACACTTTAAAATGGAGTCTATATTGTGAAATGGTTCTACAAAGACATTGTTATAATTTACACATTTTTCAAAAATCTGCTTTTATTAGTCACTTTATTTTTTCCATTTTAAAGTTTAATTGAAGTAGAATTGATTTACAAGGTTCTGATAATTTCCGCTGAAAAACAAAGCGATTCAGTTATACACATACCAATGTCCATTATTTTTTAGATTCATGTCTAATGCATCATTTAAGGCCTGCGTTTCCTTACTGATTTTCTGTTTGGATGATCTCTCCATTGCTGAAACTGGGGTGTTAAAGGCCCCAACTATTATTGTGTAACGTTTGATTTCTCCCTTTATGGCTGTTAACAGTTGCCTAATAAATTGAGATGCCCCTATATTTGGTGCATATATATTTACAATTGTTTTATCTTCGTTGATCACTATATAGTGTTCCTATCTGTCTTTTATTACAGTCTTTCAAAGTCTTTTTTTTTTCCTATTTGCATGCATCTTCTATCCCATAACTTTTAGTCTGTATGTTCCCTAGAACTAAAGTTAGACTTTTGTAAACAGCATATATATGGGTCTTGTTTGTTCTTGAACCCATTCAGCCAGTCTATGTGTTTTGGTTGAGCCATGCAATCCATTTACATTTGAGGTAATTTTTGATATGGGTGTTCTTATTGCCATTTTCTTTTCTCTTCTTTTGGGTTTGTTTTTGTTGGTCTTTTTTTCCGTTCCCTTCCCTTTTGTTCTCTTTTCTCGTGATTTGATGACTATATATAGTATTGTGATTGGGTTGCATTTTTCTTTTTTTTTGTCTTTTTTTTTTTTTTTTGGTCTTCCAGCATTTTAGGGCTGCACCCATGGCATATGGAGGGTCCCAAGATAGGGATCAAATCAGAGCTACAGCTGCTGGCCGATGCCACAGCCACAGCAACACCAGATCCGAGCTGTGTCTATGACCTACCCACAGCTCATGACAATGCCAGATCCTTAACCCACTGAGCAAGGCCAGGGATTGAACCCACGTCCTCATGGATACTAGTCAAATTTGTTAATCACTGAGCCAGTGAACATGAAACCTTTTTTTTTTTTTGATTTCAATGTAACGTGACTTTATTTTTTTTTAATTTTTTTCTTAATGGATTTTATTTCAATTATAGGTGTACATAAATCATCACAAGTAAATTTTACAGATTTTGTATCCCAAACACCCAGTGCATCCCCCCACCCCCCAGATTGTCTTATTTGAAAAACCAAGGTTTTCCAAAGTTTGTGAGTCTTCTGTAAGAAGGTTCATTATGTCTTTTTAGTTTCCACATGTAAGCGGTAGCATTGGGTGTTGCTGTCTAATTGTCTGACTGGTTTCACTTTGCATGATAATTTCTAGGTCCATCCATGTTGCTATAAATGTTGGTAATTCATTCCTTTTAATGGCTGAGTAACATTCCATTGTGTGTATGTACAATAACTTCCCTAACCACTCGTCTGTCGATGGGCATTTAGGTTGTTTCCATGACCTGGCTATTGCATGGAGTGCTGCAATGAACACTGGAGTACAGGTGTCTTTTCGAGTCATGGTTTCTGCTGGATAGATGCCCAGGAGTGGGATTGCTGGATCAAATGGTAATTCTATTTTGAGTTTTCTGAGGAATCTCCATACTGTTTTCCACATTGGCTGCACAAATTTGCATTCCCACCAACAGTGTCATAGGGTGCCTTTTTCTCTACACCCTCTCCAGCACTTACTGTTTGTAGACTTTTTGATGATGGCCATTCTGGCTGGCTCATAGTGGTTTTGATTTGCATATCTCTAATGAGGAGTGATGTTGAACATCTTTTCATGTGTTTATTTGCCATCTGCATGTCTTTTTTGGAGAACTGTCGGCCTAGATCCTCTGCCCATTTTTGGGTGGGGTTGTTTGTTTCTTTGGTGTTGAGCTGTAGGAGCTGTTTGTAAATTTTGGAGATTAATCCCTTGTCAGTTGAATCATTTGCAAATATTTTCTCCCATTCTGTGGGTTGTCTTTTCGTTTTGTTTAGGGTTTCCTTAGCTGTGCAGAAACTTTGAAGTTTAATTAAGTCCCATTGG
>PVHT021183726.1:35989466-36063332 GCA_004024745.2 Catagonus wagneri
CCCTGTTTTCCCAGGAGATCCTCCAGGAATTGCAGTCAGGTTCCACCCAGATTCCTCTGGAGACTGCTTTGCCCTGGGACCCAGTGCACGTGAAAGTCTGTGTGTGCCTTTCAAGAGTGGGGTCTCTGTTTCCCCCAGTCCTGTGGAGCTCCTGCACACAAGCCCCACTGGCCTTCAATGCCAGATGCTCCGGGGGCTCTTTCTCCCTCTGCCCGATCCCCAGGCGTGGGGATTTGACATGAGGCTCAGAACTCTCAGTCCTGTAGCTGACTCTCTGTGATGCAGTTACTTTCCAGTCTGTGGGACTTCCCACCCGGGAGGTATGGGGTTGCTGCTATCGTGTAATCGCCCCTCCTACCTCTTGATGTGGTCTCTGCTGTGTCTTCTGGAGCAGAGTATCTTTTTTGGAAGTTTACAGTCCATTTGGTTGAAGGTTGCTCGGCATTTGGTTGTATTTTTGCTGTTATTTGGGAGAGAAGTTGAGCTCCAGTCCTTCTATTCTGCCATCTTAATCCAATCTCCCTGAACATGAAACATTGTGTGTGCCTTCTAAGAGTGGAGTCTCTGTTTCCCCAGAGTTGTCGGGCTCCTGCAATCAAGCCCCACTGGCCTTATATGCCAAATATTCTGGGGCTACTCTTCCAAATGCCAGACTCCCAGGCTGGGGAACTTGACATGAGATTCAGATCTGTGACTCATATGGGAGAACCTCTGTAATACAATTTTTTTTCCCATTTGTGGGTTATATGTGGTTATAGCTTTTGCTTATATTGTGGCTCCTCCTACCATTTCGTTGTGGCTTCTTTGTCTCTGAGTTTTGGTTACCTTTTTTGGAAGTCCCCAGTCTATTTGGTTTATGATTGTTCAACAGTTGTTAATTGGTGTTTTTGTGGTCTTCTCTTCTACCAATCCATTTTCTCTACTTTTAAGCAGTGCATTTACTATTTTAACTTAATACTTTGAATTCTATATTGATGAATTTAAATTGTTTTGTTTTTCTCTGCTAAAACAATAAGATAAAACGCTTGGGGAATGAGATGGAGAATAAAAAACAATATATATCATTTAATGAACGTGAAAAACAAAACTTAAAATGAGACTAGCCTCAGTTTATTAAATCAAAGAAAGCATGAGATATGCATGAGACACTTATTCATACATTTTGGAATACTCTGGCATCATCTTTAACTTGACCATGCATAAATTATCATCTGCTCAAGACAGCTCCAATTTACCTTTTGTTCCAGCATCATGTCCCTATTAGTATTTGCCTCATATTTTTTATTTCTAGCAATGATTATTGTTAATAGTTGCATTGAAACAACCCAGGAAAGCGAGAAATCCCTTCTGTACTTCTAGCTTCTCTTACACTCTTTCCTTCTAGTATGGGAGACATATTAACAAAAAACAGAATTCTTATGTAAACACATGGTGAATTTGAAAAATATAACCAGTGAAAACTATCTCTTTTTCCTAAATATTTCCAGATGCTATGTAGCTCAGATCTCACTTTCAATAACAGTATAAAATACAGATTTCCTATTGTGGCTCAGAGGTTATGAACCCAACTAGTATCCATGATGATGTGGGTTTGATCCTTGGCCTTGCTCAGAGGGTTAAGGATCCAGCATTGCTGTGAGATGTGTGTAGGTTGCAGATGTAGCTCAGATTCTGCATTGTTGTGGCTGTTGCACAGGCCAGCAGCTGCAGCTCTGATTTGACCCCTAGCCTGGGAACTTCCATATGCCATAAGTGGTACCCTAAAAAAAAGAGGGAAAAAAGTATAAAATGCACTTACTGGTAAAATAACTCAGGCAGCTAACTCCTTTTGGTCTAGGGTAGTTATCAGAGTGTTATTCAACACTGATACCCTTGTCAGCCACTTGACTTACCAGGCAGTTATTTTCTTAAGCCTGCAACACAATCTGCAACATGTGAAATCTGCCAGGCCACCAATGGGTGTGGTCAGTGGGAAATGCAGGATGCTATGTTAAAATATATGTGAAATACATGGGAACTAAGGTCAAGCAGTTCTGCCATAGAATTTCTAAATAATAATCTGAATGTTCTTGTTATACTGTTCTTGATATTTATCATATAGTACATAACTACTTTATTTTACTTACTCTATTGATTGGTAATATTCTTTTTATTTTGCAATAAACTCAGAATAAATGCCTCAAGAGTCAAAAGTTGCAGATAAATTCTAAGAACATATAAACTGAAAAAATTAAGTACAGTATTTTCATTTTGTCAAAATGTGAAAGGATAAACATTTTACGAAAATGTTTATAAATATTTATGATTTTCCTATATGGTAAAATGGTATTGTTGTCAACAATTATTTTAGGAGTTCCCGTTGTGGCTCAGTAGAGATAAAACTGACTACCATCCATGAGGATGCAGGTTCAATCCCTGGCCTCTCTCTGTGGGTTAAGGATCTGGTATTGCCATGAGCTGTGGTGTAGGTTGCAGACACAGCTCAGATCTGGCATTGCTGTAGCTGTGGTGCAGGCCAGAGGCTACAGCTCCAATTCAGCCCCTAGACTGGGAACCTCCATATGCCATGGATGCAGCTCTAAAAGACAAAAGAAAAAAAAAATTTATTTTAAAATTTGACCCAATCCTGTGGAAGGAGAATCAACATGCACTTCAAAAGTTTGTAAATTTAACACAACTACCAAAATATGGTGATTTGACACATGAAACCGAAGAAGAAATATCTACATGTGAAAGATGTAAGCCTATAAAGCATGACTTATCATTTAGGTCAAATGACTATTCTAAAAAACATTTTCTCCTATGTGTTACTGTGAATAGTAAAAATTGAAGTGATACCTCTTAATGTGTTCGCTCTATTGGCCAGAACTTCATGGTTACAAGATACCTGGTTTTGTCATTTTCATCAGATGCCTCAACTAGAAATCAGTTAATTTAGTTACCTTATTTTATTGAAATGATGGGATAAAAGGAAACTTTAGAAATTCATTCTGACAAAGGTAAAATATACAACTTTATGATAAGTGATTTTGTGAGTTTCTTTAAAAGATTAACAATGACAGTAAAATTATTTGCTTTACAGCAATAAAAACACACATTTAGATGGAACACAGTATCATGGTAAAAAAACCTAGCTCTTGCAAAATTAACAAACCTGAGCAGCAAAATTGTACTTAGATTTGTGATGCATGCAGATTTGTAATGCATCCAAACAAGACGTACTATCTCAGTAACCCAGAAAGAAGGTGTAATTGTCAAGTTTTACAATATACACAATTTGAGAAATAGAATGATAAAGTTTTTAAGATAAACGATGTTTAAGACAAAAACTAATCCTTCAACACAATGGATTTTAGAAAGTTTTGATAATAATCTGAAAAATTATTTTGTAAATCAATATAAAAATACCACAATTGTACTAAATTTTTTTCTATATATGTTCTCTTAAGTTGGGTAGCTTTTGTTTTTCTAACACCAGTAAAAACAACAGTCAAATAACTTAATAAATATAGTACTAAATATGTCTGAATTTTTTTGAATTAAGTATTAAAAACAAAGTATACAAACAAAAATGCATTAAGGTCAAGAGAGATACTAAATTAAATAAAGTGCATGTAATTTTTTCATAATTTTTTTTTATCTTTTTGTCATTTTAGGGCCACACTCGTGGCATGTGGACCCCAGGTTAGGGGTCTAATAGGAGCTGTAGCCCCCAGCCTACACCACAGCCACAGCAACGCCAGATTCTTAACTCACTGAGCAAGGCCAGGCATCGAACCCACAACCTCATGGTTCCTAGTCAGATTCGTTTCCGCTGGGCCACGACAGGAAGTCCTCATTTTTAAATTAGATAATCCCATTCTATATATTGACTTGCAGAAGGAAATTTTTCATGGGGTTTCTCTTTCTAATAGGATAAGGGCATTCGTTTTTTTTTCTTACTATAATAGGACGAAATTTAAAAGGGCTAGAATGGTGCATCATAAACAAAACAATTTATTTCAAGATTTTATTTTGTAATGAAACTACTAAAGGAGAAAAGTGCTCTCAGTGGAGACCAAAAGACAATATCTGTGAAAGTATACAGGCTAAAATATTGAAAATATTTAATACAAAATATTCTCCAGTGAGCAAAATTTGCTCTGAACATAAATTCTGTTAACTCCTACAAAGATAATATTTTTCATTAATAGAAAAGAGTGAGAAATTAAGGTTTAATAACCCACAAAAAGAATTTTAAAGAATATATATGGCAATTTTATGGAAGAAGTTTGAAAATATTGACCATATTAAAAATTCATACAACATGCAAATGGTAATTGATAAATCAACTGATTAATAAGTGATTATATCTAAACTATATTTAAATGCTTAAAAATATAAAGTTTGCTTCTAATTTTATTCATTGTACACAGATGTTATCTCTATTTTCATATATAATTTGATTTCTAAAAACTAGTTTTAGGATAGGACTATTTAATTGCCCAACAAACACATTATAACCTATTTATCAGTCAACAAATAACAACTCAAAATTACATAACATGGTTAGTTCTAGAACACCTTTAACTGACAAAGTATCCCAGTATCTACAATAACTTATATGGTAATACTGCCTATAACTGAGTAATACCATTCTTATTATTTGCCCAGAGTAATTCATGCACAGTAACAGCAAGGAGCAGGCTCCAAAATATTCACATTTTAGACAAGAGTTTAAAATTAACCTATATTTTGGTGTCACTTGTAGCATTTTTTTGTATACGTGTCAATTTTTACCAAATAATGTGTACAGATGAAGAGTCTGAGAAATATTTTGAAAATATTTATTATAAAGCCTACTTTTGTAATTTGCTTGAGTAGTTAATACTTTTGAAATAGGAAACTGTTAAACAATTATTTACATTTAATCTAAGTGAGCATGTATGTGAACGTGCTTGTTTGCATGTTTTTTGTAGATGTGCATGTCTGTGCATGTGTGTTTGTGTGTGTTAATGTGCATATACAGGAGAGTGTGTGTGTGCTTTGAGTAAGGTAGGGATATGTTTTTTGGCATAGGAGAATATAATTATCACAGAAATATTAAGCTGAACTAGAATATTGAAAACAGAAATTCCAGAGCAGAAAGAAAATGTCAAGTAAATGAAGCAAGAGAAGTAAATGTACTGTTTTCATCAAGTCAGATGTTTTAAAGCACACACTTTAATATTAGTTTATTCCCAGTCTTTTGTTTTCTCATTATTTGATTCACGCAACTATAATGCCTTAGTGAAAGCAGAGCCCTTAGTTACAAGAGTAAGAGCACCCCTTATTATTCTCAGATTATTCTCATTTCATAATTCTTTTCATTAGCACTTCATGGGTACTAGCCCAAAACAAAAACAAGAAACACCTGCTGTATTTTAAACAATTTTCAATCAATTAATCAGTAGCTTTAGTGTAGAAGGAAGAAATCAAACAGATGATTAATCCACATGGGAACTGTGAGTAGAGATTTAAAGGATGTGTGTATTCTCATTTCCAAGTAGTTTGGTTTCTTCACATTTTATAATTACGGAACACAAATTCTGCAAAGTACACACACACACATGTACAAATAACATGGTCCAACATTTTCTAAGGAGTCAAGGTTTTACTTAATCATTCTGCCATTCTGTCAAATTCTGTTTTAATTTATTTAATTCTTTTAGCTTATAATTTGGCACTTTGATTCTCAGGTAGCAAAATTCACTTAAACAGATTTATTGATTAACTCTTACATGATATATTGGATAAGTGCTCAAGTTCTGAAGTTTAAATACCTGGCTTTGAATTGTAACTGAAATTATAATTAGCTATGTAAGCTTTGGACACATTAGTTAACCTCCACACAATTCCATTTCCTCACCTATAAAATGGTCATATATCCTGAGATAAATATTAGTAACCCAGAAATAAGCCGTAAAAATCAAGAAAAATGAAGTTGTCGGGGAGAACAAAATTTTCTTCTACCCTTCTAGGTTCTTCTGGCTGGTTTAAGAATGAAATTGACATGAGACGTATTAACAGGAGAAAAATTGAGAAAAGTTTAATAACACATACATGTGTAAAACTGAATTAACTCACCAAAATGTCGGAAGCCCTCACCTTAAATATCATTTTCACCCAAAGACAAAACAGGACGGTGGTTTGGGACTTGAAAGGGAAAGAGTTGATACGGAGATGCAAAAGCAAGTGTTTGGTAAACCAATGTTTGCTTGGCCAGGCAGAGACAAAGGGACACAGAAATTTTAATAAACCGACTTTGCTCTGGTTCCTCCCTGTCTCCACACATGGTTCATACTGTAATTGTCTATGGTGACAGCACCCTTCCTGGAACAGGGCCTACAGCTACATTCTTTTAGCCACTCATGGGGAAGACCAAAGTTTCTTTCTGAGTTTTGGGGGGTATTGATTGTTTATAGCTCAAAATAATTTGCATGGCAAAAAGATACATTGGGTGGCAAATTTCTTTATTTTTTATATTTTTAAATTGAAAAACAGTTGATTTAAAATATTGTGTTAGTTCAGGTATACAGCAAGATGATTTAGATTTTTTGCAGATTATATTCCATTATAGAATATTACAAGATATTGGATATAATTCCCTGTGCTCTAGAGTAAATACTTGTTCTTATCTACTTTATGTGTTAATCTGTTAATCCCATACTACTGATTTGTCCTTCCTCCCCTTCTCCTTTGGTAACCTTAAGTTTCTTTTCTATGTATGTTTGTTTCTCTTCTGTAAATAAGTTCATTTGTATTTTTTAAATTCCATATGTAAGTGATATCATGTATTATCTGTCTTTCTCTGACTTCACTAATATTCTCTAGCTATGTTGCAGCAAGTGGCAATATTTCATTCTTTCTATTGCTGAATAATATTCCATTGTATATATCACATTTTCTTTATCCAGTCCTTTGTCAATGGACATTTAGGTTGCTTCCACATTTTGGCTATTGTAAAGAGTACTGCTATGAACACAGGGGTGCATGTATCTTTTTGAATCAGAATTTTCGTTTATTTCCAGATATATACCCAGGAGTGGGAATTCTGGATCATATTACAACTGTATTTTTAGTTTCTTAAGGAAACTCCACAATGTTTTCCACAGTGCCTATACAAATTTACATTCTGGGGTGTAAGTTACTAGAAAGCTAGTCAATTCAGAATACTAAGCAATTGTCATATCTCCAAGTTTGTCTGGCAATGGAAATATTTGGTGAAAACTTTTGTTTCAACTTGAATGAAATGCAAAATCAGAATATTTCTAGGATTATATAAAATTATGTGTTTACATACATTATTATATATATTTACAACCAAAACAAGTTGTTTGCATTACATTTTTACACTACCTAATAAAAATATCAGTGCAAGCCATTTGCTAATTGTTAATAAATAAAGTAGAGCAAATAGCTTTAAAACTCCTCATCTCTTTAGGTTGGAGAGCCTGGGGAAGTCAAATAACCCATTCTTAGTCTATAAGATTGGCTATGTGAAAAAAACAAATCAAATAAAAAGAAATAAATGTTTTAATGCACCACAACTGAATACTGAGTATTAACCTTCAGGAAATTAGTCTAAACTTGTTCTGAGCGAAATGTGGAAGTGAAAAGTTATCTCTTTCCTCTCCAGTACTGGTTGGTTCCAATCCTCGCTTATTTTATATATTATATATATAACTGAGGACCAGTGCTGGGGGGGCAAGGAGATAATTTTTATTCCCATACATCCCCAAGAACAAGTCTAGACTAATTCCTCAAACGTTGGTGTTTTTCTCTATAAAATAAAATACATGAAAGAAATATAATGGTAATAGTATATATATATATATATATATATACTATTCACAAATGTCTAGACTAATTCCTCAAAACGTTGGTGTTTTTCTCTATAAAATAAAATACATGGAAGAAATATAATAGTAATAGTATATATATACATATATATATATATATGTATATATATACTATTCACAAATGTCTATACACAGGCTTTGACATAGATATTCAATTGCAAATGAAATATTCTTCTTTTTTAGACCTTATGGTCTGGAAGAAGAAAGAAATAACACACAAGTAACCAATCAAAGACAAATTTCAAATAACCTGAGAGTGATATTATCATAGAGTAAAATTAGAGCCCAGGTAAACAAAGGGAAAGACAACTTACAGAATGGGAGAAAACAGTTTCAAATATTGCGACTGGCAAGCGCTTAATCTCTAAAATATATAAACAACCTGTACAATTCAACTGCAAAAAAGCCAGGAACCCAACTGAAAAATGGGCAAAAGGCCCAAATAGACATTTATCCAAAGAAGATATACAGATGACCAACAAGCACATGAAAAAATGTTCAACAACACTGATTATTAGAGAAATGCAAAACAAAACTGCTATGAGGTACTGCCTCGTACCAGTCAGAATGGCCATAAATAATAAGATAAAAAAATAACAAATGCTAGAGAGGGTGTGGAGAAAAAGGAACCCTCCTACACTGCTAGTGAATGTAAATTGGTACAACCACTATGGAAAACAGAATAGGGGTACCTTAGAAAAATAAATACAGAACTACCATATGACTCAGCAATCTCACCCTTGGGCACATATCCAGACAAAATTTTCCTTGAAAAAGACACATGCACCCGCATGTTCATTGCAGCACTATTCACAATAGCCAAGACATGGAAACAGCCTAAATGTCCATTGATAGATGAATGGATTAAGTGTGGCATATATTCACGATGAAATACTACTCAGCCATAAAAAAAGAACAAAATAATGCCATTTGCAGCGACATGGATGGAACTAGACTCTCTCATACTAAGTGAAGTAAGTCAGAAAGAGAAAGACAAATACCATATGATATCACTTACATCTGAATCTAATAAATGGCACAAATAAACCCTTCCACAGAAAAGAAACTCATAGACTTGGAGAACAGACTTGTGGTTGCCAAAGGGGAGGGGGAGGAAGTGGAAAGGACTGGGAGTCTGGGATTAATAGATGCAAACTATTGCCTTTGGAATGGATAAGCAATGAGATCCTGCTGTATAGTACTGGGAACTATGTCTAGTCACTTAAGATGGAGCATGATAATATGAGAATAAAGAATGTATACATGTCTGTGTAACTGGGTTACCTTGCTGTATAGTATAAAATTGACAGAACACTGTAAACCAGCTATAATGGAAAAAAATTAAAATCATTTAAAAATAAAAATAAAAGGTGCACTTAGCTTAAACAGGCCATGCCTTCAGAGAAACTGGAATGGGAGGAGATAAAGATGTCAGCCATTCAAAGTGCAGGGAGGAGTAAGAGGCACCTGTTACATTTCTCAGGAACTGTAAACTCATGTTCTCTGGCATTCTATTAACTTTTTTGTGATGTTTATTAATCTGTAAACATTTTCTGGACATGTCCTGAAACTTGAGGAGATATACTAATTATTTTTACCCTCACCTTAAATCAATTTGTAAAAACAAAATCACTATGTCATCATACTATACTCAAAGAATGCTGTATGTCAAAATTCAAATTTTCTATGACTATGGGCATTTTAACTCCACACACTGAGCCAGGCTTAAAATTCAAGTGTCTTTCCATAGTTGTAGCCTCTTATCAAAACTTGTTGGAACTATTTTTTTTCATGGTTTAGGTTTCATGAAATATTTGACATATACAAAAGAAGTAACGTATGTATTTTACATTTACATATAATAGAGTATTTATTAACAAGCTACTACTTAGCTTAAAAACAAACAGGACATTAGCAATATTATTAAGGCCTTCTGAGTGTTTCTCCCCCAATTTTATCATCTTCTATACCCATCAAAAATAATCAATATTTTGAATTCTATATTTGCCATTCTCTGGTTTTCTTTACTGCTTTTCTCCCTAGGTGTGCATTTCTATATAAGATATTATTTAGTTTCGCTTGTTTGCAGACCTCAATAAATGTGTATAAATCCTTTCCTACTTTATTTCTTCATTCAATTTCATCCAATCTTATCTTTCTAAGACTCTGTTATTATGTGTAGCAATAGTACATTCAATTTCACTGCTGTATACTATTCTATCATATGAACTTGCCAAAATGGGTGTAATCAATTTTCCCACTAACAGACCATGAGTGCTTTCCAATTTTTTATTGCTGTAAACAGTGCCACTGTAAACATTTTTCTTATGCACATGAAAAATAGTTTCTATGTAGTATGTAACTAGCAGTAAAATAATTAGGTCACTATGTTGGCTCAAATCTACATTACTAGATAATATCATTTTTTCCAAAAAAATTGTATTCCTTTAATTCCACAAGCAGGTTCCAAGTGTTCTCCTATTATAAATCCCTATTTCAGATTTAGAAAAATTTGCCAGTATATTTCATGTACACTTTCATTTTATTTCATTTAAATTTGCATTTCTCTGATGACTCGAAATGCAGAGTATTTTCATTTGTTTTGAATCATTTATAGGTCTTCTATGAATTGTCTGATCATGTCTTTAATTCCTTTTATCTGTTGGTTTTATTGTCACTTTCTTGTTTTATTTTAAAGTTTTATATATTCTTCACATGATTTCATTGTTGAAAAGCAATTTTAATTTGAATACAATTAAATTTGTCAGTGTTTCTCTTAATGTTTTTTTTTGCTTCTTTGTTTTTTTTTTGGTTTATAGAATCTCCCCTCCTCTCCTACAGCCCAAGGTTAATTTTCTACTAAAAGTTTAATTTCATTTATTTATTTGGTTTTGGCCACACCCATGGCATATAGAAGTCCCCAGGCCAGGGATCAAACCTGTGCATAGCTGTCATCAGAGCCACAGCAGTGACAATGCTGGACCCCTTAACGGATGAGTAAGGAAGGAATTCCTCTGCTGAAATTTTTAAATTTTATTTTTCACATTTGTCTTTGACCTAATTAGAACTTATGTTTGTGTATTTGTATATGATAAAGATCCCATTAAATAATTATTTCAAATATTACTGAACAATCCACCCATTCACTACTAGTCTACAATATCATCTCATTAACACACCACATTTCTATGCATGCATGCATTCCACCTTAGGTTCTTTTTTTGGTCCCATTTTTCACATTGCCTATCATTTAATCAAAAGCACACTGCCTGGAGTTCCAGCCACTGCTCAGCAGTAATAAACCTGAATAGGCATCCACAAGGATGCAGGTTGAATCCCTGGCCTCACTCAGTGCATTAAGTATCCAGCGTTGCCATGAGCTATGGTGTAGGTCCCAGATGCAGCTAGGATCCCAAATGGCTGTGGCCGTGGCATAGGCCAGCAGCTGCAGCTCCAATTCGAACTCCTAGCCTGGGAACTTCCACATGCCATAGGTATAGCCCTAAAAAAAAAACAGTACCTCACTGCCTTAGTTGTTACAATTTATTATTAATTGTTTATACCTAGCAGGAGAGTTTCCCTTACTGATTCTTAGATATAAATTTTAGAATCAGCTTTCAAGTTAAAATAAAATATTGGATATTGGCCTTCTGTTTACAATTACATAGACTAGAAATAATGTTTTCAGTAAAATTGACATCATTATGACAGTGAATGAGTTTCTGTCTCTAGTATATTTAAATCTTATTTAATATCATTCATTGAGGATAATTTGATCCATAAAGGTTTTGTTTTCCTTTGTTAAATCTATTTCTTGGTATTTGTTACTATTGTTATGTAAAGCAGATGTTTTGTTTAGTAACATTCACATGCCTTTAGTAGCGTTCAGAGATATTCTTTGGTACTTCAGTATTCTCTGGCCATTGCTATGCTAAGTAAAATTTTTCAACTGATAAATAAGAAATGATGTTCACTATTTTCTATTGATCTTTCACTAAATTTTCTATTTCATTAATTTTAATAATTTATAAGTCTTGTGGAATTTCTCTTTGAAATAGTCTTACATCTGTCCTTTCCTTGTGCCTATCTTGTACATTTTTATACCAGGCCCCCATTCACATCAGACCTGAATTTCCAGAATAGCTTCTCAAATCTATTCATTGTTTGGTGCTTCACCAAACCCTTGTCTAGCCTCCACAGAATTTCTTAATGAATGGAATTGGACCTTCTTCCCTGATAAAAATATTCAGTAGCTAAAACTCATATCTTTACTCTTAATAAATGTTCTCAAAAAAGCTTCTCTAATGTATATTTACAACCTCTTTTTTCATCTCGTATCTCTGTCTCGCATCAAACTGACAATCATCTTTGCCATCTCTCTGCCCTCACTCCAACATGCCATTTGTTTTAAGCATTAGTCCTGGTCCACTATTGTTTTACTTACTTCCCATTAAAAAATACCTTAAAAATCCAAGTTAAGCCCCACTTCTATTTGAGGTTTTATCCTGTGTTCCAACCCACTTTGATAGCTCTCTCTCCTGAATTCCTTAACAATTACTGTGCATTCTTAGTTTCTTAGAATACAATATAATGTGCTTTCACTTTTTCAGGTTTCATCTGTCATTGATAATTTATTGAGTTCTTATATATGTCAGACCCTGGATTGCAATCACACCCCTTGGATGTTTTGAATATGATTCTGCATCACAAAAGTAACAAAACATTGTAGATAGTAAAATTCACTAAAATGTGTGTCCTTGGCATGAGGATTATATTAGGCTGTTTTTTTGTGTTTGTTTCTAAGAAACAGACTCAAGAAGAGCTTTTACCTCCTCCCTGAACTGCATAAAAGAATTTAGCTAGGGGGTCAATCCCAGAAAGAGAGCCATCATCCGAGCAAACTACAAAGACTGTGAACTAAATGGGGTAGACTGGAGGGGCAGGGGGACTTGGCAAGCTAGTTTTATCAAAGCCCTTTCTGGGTCCCCTTGTCTCTGTAGAGCATACCACACATTTGTTTACCCAACATTTGTTTTTCCCATCTTCCTATAAATTGTTTTCCTCCCCTTAGAAATCCCAAACTCCTAATCCCATTTTATTTTAGGTGGTATATAAGCCTCGGTTGCCTAACTTGCCCATAGACTTCAGTTTCTTAAGTGCCCACGAATGTATAAAGTTAAATTTGATTTTCTCCTATTAATCTGTCCCACAACAATTTCATTTTTAGACCAGACAAGAGAACCTAGAAGAGTAGAGGAAATTTTTTTCCTTCCCCAACATTGATCTGAAAAACAATAACTTCTCAATCAATATCTATGTATTAATTTCCCTCATTCACTTCTCAGCTCTTATGATAGTGCAGCTGTGTACATGATAAACATTTAATATACATATGTATTTAATGAATCAATGAACACATTTTATTAAGAAAATAACATGTTCTCCTTCAAAGTAAGCTGCATTTTCCTTTCTAAGCTGGGAAGGTTTTATAAAAATGATATATTTTCCTAGAAGAACTCTGTATATGGTATAATTAAAATGCCCAGAATGCTAGTATATGTTTTGTCTGGTCTGTCCAATCTCTAGTAATATAAGCTGTTTTACTTCAAATCAGTTAAACAAAACTGAGAATAATCATCATGACTTCGGTGTTCACATTAAGTGGGTTATATTTACACTTCATTATGAGGAGATCTTGTTTATTCCTCACTCTAAAACTTTATCAATAATGGAGATAAATGCTTGTGATTGTCCAACACCTATCTAGAAAAGAGAATATTTTAGTTTAACATCTTTCAGAGAACACATCATTTATAAGGTACAGTTACTACAGCTTGCCTATTTACTTAAGAATCAATTAATTCACTTTCAACCACCTCCTTTAAAGACCACAGTATTTATAACTTCGTGTACAGTTGAATCTGTTTGAATTTTTAAGACACCAAGCTGTAATACATGATACAACACTTACAATAAATTCCATAAATGGAAAAAGACTTTGCAATTCCAAATATCAATGTTTATAATATAATTGAAATGACAAATATTTGGAAACACTTTTTTAAAAGTATCCATTTCCTCTGTTCATTTTATTTCAGGGAAGTAGTAGATGCTATAAACTTTTGTTTCCAGTTTTAGGTCCTATTATTCTCAGAAATGCGGGTGTAGATAGTTAATTAAGCTCTACATAAATACCTTTACAAGTACTAAAATCTTATAACCCATTAGTTTGTATTATCTTAATAGCTTCCTATAAGCTAAAATTATTTTTTTCTACAAGGTAATGACTATTACATTTTATAGTGTTTTTAGCCAATGCTATAATTTCTTTTACTATGATGGATAGTGAACATTTCCTGTCATTTTCCTCCCACCCTTCAAAAAATAACCCATTTAAAAGAGATATGAAAACTACAATAAACCACCTTGGAGAAATGTTGGCAGAAACAAAAAACAATTGTTTAAAATTTTTTTTTTTTGAATAAGCTTTTTGAAATTACAGGCGGGGCAACAATACATATGGGATTTCCCAAAAATTTGTAACCATAGAACCCTCCTTTTTATCAACTTTATCATAGGATAAAAAACATATTTTGAAAAATCATGGTATAGTGGAAACATTATGGAATCTAGATTCCTATAAATTATATTTAAGTCCCAATTCTTCCCAGTTCTATTAATTTAATTTTTTAGGCTTGCTATCATCATATGCAAACAGGAAATATTCCTGACCTAACAGGGCTATTGTATAAATATCTTAAGCTAATTCAATTGATTTAATTCAACGAACATTTACTTAGGTCCTTGGCAATGACCAGCACTTTGTTAGGAGCTAAAGATAAAGAGATGAATAAGACATAACCCCAGACTTCCAGAAGTTCACTGCTTCAACTCACTGGCCATGCGCTGCTATGGGAATTTTCTTTATTCTTGTTCTCTTTTTCTATACTCTTCTCTTTCTTTCCCTTTCTCTGACTGCCAGTGCCAAGCTGTTACAATCTCAACCAGAACAGTTTAACTCTGTATTTCCTCAAACCAACAATCCTTGAACACCCATAAAAGGCTAACAAAGGCCATATATTTTAGGTCTCTAACCTTGCAAATTCAAAGGACAGCGAAGTGTATGCAACCAGAGATTTTGCTTGAACAGACACCAGATCAAAGTCTTACCAATTCTCTCAACCAGTCTTCTCACAGATAGAGTGAAGCCACTGAAAAATAACTTCTTGAAGTCCCTGAGGTCAAGTGGATATTGTTATTATTATTATTTTATTCATTTCACTAAGTTGTTCCTATAGGAAATAAAATTTTTGCAGCCAAATAACATATATACAGAGAAATCACTTATCCTTAAAAATCAGCAACCCTTCCCATTAACATAGCAGTACATTTTAATGAAGGAAAGGAAGAAAGATAAACATAAAAATGTGAATTAACAAAAAGAACATATTGATATGAACATTCACTGCTTTTAAGTAATACATTAAAATATACTCAGCAAAAGAAATCATAATTTATTCCAAATCAAAATAAATGTTGCAGTATCTAGTATATCAAAGCAATAAAAGCAACTGTAAAAATACAAAAAACAATGATGATACACCCTCAGCTTTAAAGTAATTTAAAATTTATAATAATGATAAGTATTATTGAAGCACTGATATGTGTGAAGCATCATTATAGGTCTTTTCATTTACTCTGTTTTATTGTGGGTGTGAGAATAAAGTTTAGAAGCTGAAACTTCAGATTAGAATTTATAGAAAGGAAAAAGAAATTCTTATCAAGCAGTATTTGAGCAAACATTGCTTACTTCTACCTGACAGAAATCAATTAGCATATAAAGTTTTAAATATATAAATACTGCAAGGGAAGAATTCCTTAGCCATTATGCAAGTTTTGGCTGATATTTTTCAAAGTCAAAGGGTAACTGTAATTGGCCATTAACAGAAGCAAAATCTTTATAAAAATTATACTTTTCATGGGAGTTCCTGCTGTGGCATTGCTGGTGTGATCCTTGGCCAGGCACAGTTAGTTAAGGATCAGGTATTGCCACAGCTGTGGTGTGGGTCATAGATGCAGCTCAGATTTGGTCCTTGGATCAGAACTTCCATCTGACATGGGGGTTGTCAAAAATAAACAAACAAATATTATGTTTTGTAGCAAAAACAATAAAATATGCAAAATACATTAAATAATGAACATCAAAATTAAATTTTCGAATCAAGTCTGAGTTGGCATTAAAAATATTTCCAACAGGTGTTCCTGCTGTGGCTCAGTGGCTTATGAACCCAACTAGTATGAGGATGTGAGTCTGATCCCTTGCCTGGCTCAGTGGGTTTAGGATCCCACATTGGTGTGGCTGTGGTGTAGGCCAGCAGCTGCAGTTCTGATTCGACTCCTAGCCTGGGAATTCCATTGCCTCTGTAAAAAAAAAAAAAAAAAAAATTCCAATAGTGTTCCTCTTCTACCACTATAGATACCTTGCTTTGAAGTTCAGTAGCAAAATAAGCCTTGGGCAGTCATGCCTTTATCCCAATCCACTAAAATCCAGAAATGAGAATTTATGGAAGAATGAGGATTACAGGGACATGACTGGACTTGAGTCAACTAACTAAAATTTTAGAAAATAAGTTTTTTTGGACAGGGTACAAGATGGCATAGATATAGGATATGGAACACACTTTCTCCAACAAATACATCAAAAATACACCTACATGTGGAAGAAGTATAACAGAACATCTACTGAACACTGGCAGATCTCAGACTTCCAAAAAGGCAAGGAAATCTCCACATAACTGGGTAGGACAAAAGAAAAGAGAGAGGGAGAGAGAAAGGAATCAGGATGGAACCAGTGTACCTTAGAGAGAGCTGTGAAAGAAGAAAGTTTCTGCACACTGGGAAGGCCCCTTACTAGCAACAAGACCAGCTGAGATAGAGGAGGAGCTTCAGAGCCTCCGAAAAGGTTGTAGCAACCAGTTTGTGGAGGGCAAAGCAGAGAAAGACCTGCAGAGTCAGTTGGTGCCACTGCTCAGTATGTCCCAGCCTGAGGTGCTCATCCACTGAGGTAGGTGGCGGCTAGGTGCTGAGGCTTGGGCTTCAGAGGTCAGACCCTGAGAGAGGCCTGGAGTTGGCTCTTTGGAGGGGGCTAGGGAATAGTACACCATAACCAAGGGACCATGGGAAGAAGCCTGGGCCTGCCGAGAGGCAGGGTGCCATTGTTGAGGGAATGGCATCAAGGGAGGCATGGGACCATGAGAAGAGTTTCCTTCTCCATGCATGGGCTCTCAGGCTGTGGGGCACCTCTTGTATGAGCTCTTGGTGAGGGCGGGAGGGATGCTAGCTGCTGTGTCATCTCAGGCTCCAAAGGTGGAAGCAGACCACTGCCTCCACTGAGGGTCTCATGAGCAGGGGATGGTCAATGTACCTACCTTCCTAGGAGTGGGTTCAGCCCACTGATGCCACCGAGGATTCCACAACCAGGTGCCAACCTCTGTCCTCTCTTCCCTGGGAGAACACATTCCTACAACAACCACCAAAGGGCCTGCAACTGAATGTCAACCTCTGGCCGCTGCCAAGTTCCAGGAGGGGTTATGCAAGCTACTGCTGCCTGTCTAGTGGACTACATCCCTAGCTCTGACTCTGGGTGAATGCATGATCTGCTACCACTACCAAAAACTGCAGGATGAGGCACCAGCTGCTGCATTTTCACACTTACTATCAAAAGGATAATAGCCAGCACACATTGAGGAAAAAGGCGACAGGTACCCATAGTAAAAACAGCCCTGCAGTTAAGGAGGAAGAGCTGAAATCTCTCTTTCCAACTACGTAAATCATGGATTTACACCTCTGCTGCTGGCCTTATAAATTCACCACTGGTGTAACATCCAAGCAGACGATGAGTGTTCTCACAGCTAAGACAGGCATGGCTTGAGCAGCTATGGACTTTGTGAGCATGTTCACATGGCAGTTGGACCACGCAAAAGTCTGAGCTTCCTCCATATATCCCACAGTGGACCCAGAAGCATAAATACTGCAATATGAGTCCTAAGCTCAATGTATCTGTTGACCTAGTGAAAATGAGGTCTGACACCAGGGCCAATTATAAGCACATGCACAGTTAAGGTGGGGCCAAGAGCAGTGCCAACAACAGTGTACTCTGTGAGTCTTGGAAGGAGGAAAAGGCAACACAACAGAGCACACTCATGAACACCTCCAGCAGAAGAATAGTCATGTGCTCCTCTCCCAGTGGGCACAATCTAATCCCAGCTACCTCACACTGTAGATCAGAAACAGCTCAGAAACAGATCTGAAAGCATGTACTCTCACAACTAGGGAGTAAACACTGCCCTTTAGAGGGCCATGACAACCACAGAGCAAACAGGAGAAACCACTCAATACCCAGCACAGGCTTCGGTTACAACAACATCATTCACTGCTCCTGTCAAGGAGATAAAGGCCAGATATTGAGGAAAGAGGTATATATGTAAACAGACATTATGTGTATACTGGAATCTGCCTAAAGTCATACTGAGTTGATACTCACATCTAAACACATCCCTTGACATGGTACTGACCACTGACCACCAGAGGGACAAAACCCAGCTCTGATTACCAGTGGGCAGGCACAAGTCCCCTCAACCAGGAAGGCTGTGCAAGCCCCTGGGCTACACTTACCCACCAGAGGGCAGACACCAGAAGCAAGAAGAAACAAAATCCTGCAGCCTGAACAAATGTAGAAAGTTAGACAAAATGAGGTAACAGAGAAATATGTTTCAGAAAAAGGAATGAGATTAAAAAAAAAAAGCTAAATGAGATTTAAAAACACTGCTTAACAAAGATCTGGAAACAAAGATGAACAATATGATATCTGAAATGAAAAATGCACTAGAAAGAATCAACAGAAGAATAACTGAGGCTGAAGAATGAATATGTGAGGTGGAAGACAGAGTAGTGAAAATCACTACCTAGGACAAGAATAAAGAAAAAAGAAAGGGGAATTCCTACTGTGGTTCAGTGGGAATGAATCTGACTAGTATCCACGAGGACACGGGTTCAATCCCTGGCCTTGATCAGTGGGTTAAGGATATGACATTGCTGTGAGCTGTGGTGTAGGTCACAGATGCAGCTCGGATCTGGAGTTGTGTTGGCTGTGGCATAGGCCAACAGCTGCAGCTCCAATTTGACCCCTAGCCTGGGAACTTCTATATGCCATGGGTGTGGCCCTAAAAAGAATAAAAGGAATAAATATGAGGAGATTCTAAGAGATCTCTGGGGCAACAATAAATGTGTCAACATTTGCATCACTGGTGTCCCAGAAGGAGGAGAGAGAGAGACTGAATATCTGAAGAAATTATATCTAAAAATTTCCCTAATACAGGAAAGGAAATACTCAAGTCAAGGAAACACACAATCAAATGACAAAAATTAAATACAGAGAAAAAATATTAAAAGAAACAAGGGGAAAAACAACAAATAATATATAAGGGAACCCCCATAAAGTTATTATTTGATTTTTCAGCAGAACATCTACAGGCCAGAGGGAGTGGCATGATATATTTAAACTAATGAAAGGGAAAAACCTTCAACCAGAATACTCTACCCAGCAAGGGTCTCATTCAAATTCAATAGAGAAATTAAAGGCAATTAGAAACCAGAAGATTATAAATGGGAAAGCTCACCAGTACAGGCAAATGTAAAATAAAGTGGGAAATCACCCACAGACAAATATGACATCAAAACTGGAAATCATGAGAAAAGGAGAGGATGAATGCAGAATACTGAAAATGCATTTGAAGTTAAGAGACCAGTAACTTAAAACAATATGTATATATATATAGAAGGCTATATCAAAACCTCATGGATACAACAAACAAACATAAAATAAACACATATAAAGAAGGAAAAGCACTTCAACTACAACACTAACACAGACAACAAATCACAAGAGAAGGGAACAAGGGAGGAAGGGGAGAAAAAGTCCCACAATAATAAATCCAAAACAATTAAGAAAATGGCAATAAGTATATATATATATTGATAATTACCTTAAATGTAAATGGAGTAAATGCTCCAACCAAAAGGCAAAGACTAGCTGGATAGATACAAAAAAAATTCATATATCTGTGTCTACAAGAAACCTACTTCAGATCTAGGGACACATACATAGAAGAAGACATTCCATGCAAATAGAATTTTTTTTTAAAAAGCCACAGTAGCAATACTCATATCGGAAAAAAAATAAACTTTAAAATAAAAAATGTTACAAGAGACAAAGAACACTACAGCATGATCAAGGACCAATCTAAAAAGATGTAACAATTGTAAATATATACATATATATACACTCAACATAGGAGCACCTCAATGCATAAGGCAATTGCTAACAGCCATAAAAGGAAAAATCAACAACCAAACAATTACAGTGGGGGAATTTAACATCCTACTTTCAGCTATGGACAGATCATGCAGACAGAAAATCAATAAGGAAACACAGGCCTTAAATGACATTGCCAGACAGGCTTAATAGAACATTTCATCTGAAAGCAGCAGAATGCACTTTCTCAAGTGAACATGTAATATTCTCAAGGAAAGATCACATCGTAGGCCACAAATCAAGCCTTGTTAAATTTTAAAAATCTGAAAACAGAGCAAGTATTTTTTCTGACCATAATTCTGTAAGAGTAGAAATTAACCATATAAAAAATAACTGCAAAAAATACAAACACACAGATACTAAACAATATACTGCTAAACAACCAATGGATCACTGAAGAAATCAGAGGAAATAAATTACCGAGAGACAAATGACAATGAAGATACAATGGTCAAAAATCCTATGGTACACAGCAAAAGCAATTCAAAGAGGGAAGTTTATAGCAATACAATCCCAACTCAGGAAACAGAAAAATATCAAATAAACAACCTAATTTAACACATAACAGCAATCAGGGAAGGAACAAACAATAGCCAAAGTTAGTGGAAGGAAATAAATTATAAATATCAGAGAAGAAATGAATAAATGAGATGAGGAAAACATAGAAAAGAGTAATGAAGTTAAAAGATAGTTCTTTAAAAACAACAAAATTGATAAACCTTTAGTTAGATTCATAAAGAAATGAAATAGAGGGGGCTCAAATCAACAAAATTAGAAATGAAAATAAGAAATTACAACTGACACCACAGAAATACAAAGGATTATAAGACTACTTAAAGCAACTACATGCCAATGATATGGACCACATAGAGGAAATTTAACAAGTTCTTAAAAAGGTACAACCTTTCAAGACTGAACCAGGAAGACATAGAAAATATCAATAGACAAATAAGAAGTACTGAAATTAAAACTGTAATGTAAAAACTTCCAAAGAGCAAAACTCAAGGACCAGATAGCTAAACAGGTGAAATCTATCAAACATTTACAGAAGAGTTGACACCTATCCTTCTGAAAGTCTTCCAAAAAACTGCCAAGGAAGGAATACTCTCAAGCTTATTCTATGAGGCCACCATTACCTGAAAACAAAAACCAGAAAAGATAGCACACAAAAAGAAATCCAAATTGGAAACGAGAAAATTGTTGCTGTTTTTAGATGACATGATACTCTATGTACTATACACATTGTTGAAAGTCTTAACCATAGCATTGAGAAGAAAAAGAAATAAAAGTAATCCACACTGGAAAAGAAGTAAAACTGTCATTATTTGCAGATGACATACTATACATAGAAAATCCTAAAATACTATGAGAAAATTACTAGAGCTCATCAATGACTTCAGTACAGTTGTAGGATACAAAATTAATATACCTAAATCTCTTGCATTCTTATACACCAACAATGAAAGAAAAGAAAGAGGAATTGAGGAAATAATCACATTTACCATTGCATCAAAGGAAATAAAATATCTAGGAATAAAAATCTACTTAAGGAGGAAAAAGACTTGTACCCTGGAAACTATAAAGTACTGTTGAAAAAAATCAAAGAGGACACAAACAGACAGAAAGATACATCATGTTCTCAGATTGGAAGAATCAGTATTCTCAAAATGACTAAACTACCAAAGGCAATCTTCGGATTTAGTATAAATTCCTATCAAACTATCAAAGGCATTTTTCATAGAACTAGAAAAAAAATTTAAATGTGTATGGAAACATAAAAGACCCCAAATAGCCAAAGCAATCGGAGTAAGAAAAACAAAGCTGGAGGAATCAGGCTCCCTGACTTCATACTATACTTCAAAGTTACAGTCATCAAAACAGTATGGTACACAAAAAAACAAAAATATAGATCAGTGGAACAGATAGAAAGCCCATTAATAAATTAGTGGCCTATAGGCAACTACTCTATAATAAAGGATTCAAGAATATACAATGGAGAAAAGAAAGTTTCTTCAATACGTGGGGCTGGGAAAACTGGACAACTACATGTAATTGAATGAAAATCAGAATACTTTCTAACACCATGAACAAAAAATAAGCGCACAATGGATTAAAGACCTAAATATAAGGCTGCATACAATAAAACTTTTAGAGGAAAATATAGGCAGAACACACTTTTAGATAAATCACAGTACTGTGTTTTTGGATCCACCTCCAACATAATGAAAATAAAAATCGAAACAAACAAATGGGACCTAATTAAACTTAAAAGGGTGTACACACTAAATGAAACTATAAAAAAAAACAGACAACCCACAAAATGAGAGAAAAGTCTTTTCAATGTGACTGACAAGGGATTAATCTTCAAAATACACAAACATCTCTTAGAGCTTTATATTTAAAAAAAATTAAAAAGTGGTCAGAAGATCTAAATTGGCATTTCTCCAAAGACAGACTGATGGCAAAAACACATGAAAAGATTCCCAGCAGCCATTAGTTATTAGAGAAATGCAAATCAAAACTACAATGCAGTATCACTTCACACCAGTCAGAATGACCATAATCAAAATATCTACAAACAATAGATGCTGGAGACTGTGTGTAGAAAAGGGGACCCTCCTACACAGTCGGTATGAATATCAGTTGGGGCAATCACTAAGGAGAACAATATGGAGCTTCCTTTAAAAATTAAAACTAGAAATACTATATAATTCAGCAATTCCACTCCAGGGCATACACTTTGAGAAAGCATAATTCAAAAAGATAATGCACCCCAATGCTCATAGCAGCACCATTTACAATAGCCTGAACACGGAAGCAACCTAAATGTCCATCATCTGAAGACTACATAAAGAAAATGTGGTACAATGGAATGTTATCTGGCCCTAAAAAAAAATGAAATAATGCCATTTGCAACAACGTAGATGGACCTAGGGATCATCATACTTAGTGAAGTAAGCTGGACAGAGAAAAACAAACATATGAGGTCACTAATACCTGGAATCTAATAAAAATACAAAAGAACTTATTCACAGAACAGAAATAGTCTCAAAGATTTTGAAACCAAACTTACTGTTACCAATTGGGAAACATGGGGGGGATAGATTGGGAGTTTGGGATTGGAGTATACACACTTCTATATGCAAAATTGATAAGTAACAAGGACTACTGTATGGCACAGGAAATCTATTCAGTACTCTGTGATAGCATATATGGGGAAAGAATCTGAAAAATATATATATATTTAGTTTTATAATCTGAAAAGAATATATATATATGTACGTGAGTGTGAATATATATATACAAAATATACATACATTTTATCCACACACACACACATATATAAATTTTATTGGACTATAATTGACTTACTATATCATGTTACTATTAGTCACTTTTTTTCCATGAAGGTATCTAGGAAAAGAAAAGCTTATTATTTACTATACCACTTTAGATTTAATGACTGAGGTCTACAAACTAAATTGACAAAAGAGTAACATGATAAAAGGCATGCGATTTTCACAGATGTTAATATTTTTATGCATGGGTATTTCACAGAAAAGTGAAAATCCAAAGATATGCTGTGATGTGAGAGCTTATATACCATTTCAACGAAGAGTGATAAATTCTGAAGAAGTAACTAGATAACAGAAAGGGGGCCTGAGCTTCTAAGGAAAGTAAGCTGTGGGAAGGTAAATATATGCGGAAATAAATGTGAGGTAGGGGTTATTTTTTAAAGTTATTTGTTTCTTTTTTGTACAGAATCATCTCAGTGCTCACTTTCTGTCTTTCCTATGGCCGAAAAATTCCACTGGAGAGGGAATTTATGACGGTTTTATTTCTCAGAAGTTTCTGTTTCAGTCAGATAAAGAAAGCTCCAAGAAGACTTCTTTCTGAATCTGCCAATTCTCTTTGCTCTCAGCTCACACTAATCCATATTCCAGTGTAGCATATTTTGAGGTGGCATATCTGATCCCCTTTAGCAGCGAAGCTTTAAGTGGCAGCATCAAACAAAAGCATTGTTACTCTATTTATAGTTTCTCTGATCAGAAACTAAAATAAATTGACTTGATTATGAACAGTTGTCCTAAGTGATGTTTAAGTAGGATTTCAGCTATTTTTTCATTTCCTAGGATAGTATCAGCTCAAGGTAGAGAGCCACATTCCCTCAGGCAGTGTAAAATTCTGACTACCTTTGGCAATTCTAGAGGTTCCTTCTCATATTGGGTTCACTTGAATGTTAAAGAATCTTACAGCAAACAATTGTAAATCATGATCAAGTGGTATTTATCCCAGGGATGCAAGGATTCTTCAGTAACCACAAATCAATCAGTGCGATACACCACATTAACAAACTGAAGAATAAAAACCCATATGATCCTCTCAATTGATGCAGAAAAAGCCTTTGACAAAATCTAACACTTATTTCTGATAAGAATCCTCCAGAAAGTGGGCATAGAAAGAACTTATCTCAACATAATAATGGCCATATATGACAAACCCATAGCTAACAACATTCTCAAGGTGAAAAGCTGAAAGAATTCCCACTGAGATCAGGAAGAAGATGAGAATGTCTGTTTTTGACACTACTATTCAACGTAGTTTTGGAAGTCCTAGTCACAGCAATCAGAGACATAAAAGAAATAATAGGAATCCAAATTGGAAAGGAAGAGTAAAACTATCACTATTTGCAGATGACATGATATTATACCTAGAAAATCCTAAGGATGCTACCAGAAAACTGTTAGAGCTCATCAATGAATTTGGCAAAGTCACAGGATACAAAATTAATACATAGAAACCAACTGAATTTCTATATACTAACAACAAAAGATCAAAAAGGGAAGTTGGGGAAACAATCCCATTTACCATCGCATCAAAAAGAATAAAATACTTAGAAATAAACCTACCTAAAGAGACAATAGACCTGTACTCTGAAAACTGTAAGATACTGATGAAAGAAATCAAAGATGACACAAAAAGATGGAAAGAAATACCATGCTCTTGGATTGGAAGAATCAATATTATCAAAATGACTATACTACCCAAGGCAATCTACAGATTCAGTGCAATCCCTATCAAATTACCAAGGACATTTTTCACAGAACTAGAACAAAATATTTTAAAGTTTGTTTGGAAGCACAAAAAATGCAGAATAGCCAAAGATATCGTGAAAAAAAAAAAAATGAGGCTGGAGGAATCAGGCTCCCTGACTTCAGACTATACTACAAAGCTGCAGTCATTAAAACTGTATGGTACTGGCACAAAGACATAAATGTAAATCAGCGGAACAGGATAAAAAGCCCAGAATTAAACCCACGCACCTACAGTCAACTAATCTATAACAACGAAGAGAAGAATATACAATGGAGAAAAGGCAGTCCCTTCAATACATGGTGCTGGGAAAACCAGATAGCCACATGTAAAAAAAATGAAATTAGAACACTTTCTAACACCATACACAAAAAATAAACTCAAAATGGATTAAACCTAAATATAAGACCAGACACTGTAAAACTCTTAGAGGCAAACATAGGCCAAACACTTTCCAACATAAACCACAGCAACTTCTCAGATCCACCTCCTAGAGTAATGACAATAAAAACAAAAATAAACAAATGGCACTTAATTAAACTTAAAAGTTTCTGAACAGCAAAGCAAACCCTAAACAAAACGAAAAGACAACCCACAGAATGGGAGAAAATATTTGTAAATGAAGTGACTGACAAGGGGTTAATCTCCAAAATTTATAAACACCTCATGTAGCTTTAATACCAAAAAAAAAAAAGAACCCATCAAAAAATGGGCAGAAGATCTAAAGATAGTTCTCCAAAGAAGACATACAGATGGCCAAAAAACACATGAAAAGATGTTCAACATCACTCATTATTAGAGAAATGCAAATCAAAGCCACTATGTAGTACCACATTACACAGGCCAGAATGGCCATTATCAAAAAGTCTACAAATAATAAATGCTAGAGGGTGTTGAGAAAAGAAAACCCTATTACACTGTTGGTGGGAACATAAATTGGTACAACTGCTGTGGAAAAGAGTATGGAGATTCCTCATAAATTAAATATAGAATTACCATTTTACCCAGCAATCCCTCTCCTGGGCATTTATCTACAGAAAACCATGACTCTAAAAGATATATGGACCCGAATGTTCATTGAAACACTGCATACAAAGCCAAGACATGAAAACAACCTAAATGTCCACCAACAGAGGGGTGGATAAAGAATATGTGGTATATATACACAATGGAATATTACTCAGCCAATAAAAAGAAAGAAAGAACAGCATTTGCAGCAACATGGATGGACGAAGAAATTATCATGCTAAGTGAAGTTAGTCAGACAGTGAGACACCAACATCATATGCTATCATTTACATGTGGAATCTAAAAAAAGGGACATAATGAACAGGTACTGACTCATAGACTTTGAAAAACTAATGGTTTCCAAAGGAGACAGGTTGCAGGGGTGAAGGGATGGCTGGGGGTTTGGTATGGAAATGCTATAAAATCAGGTTGTAATGATCATTTTACAACTATGTATGTAATAAAATTCATTGAGTAATTTTTTAAAAAAGAATCTTACAGCAAGCAAATGTATCTACCTGTTCAGAACATAAGCCCACAACTTCTGAAAATACATTATTTTTTGTGATCCAAATATCTTGTTTCTGATGCTATGTATTCCAGTACAAAATAGATTAAATAATTCAGCACCATGTAGAAACTTGAGATTAATAGCTCCTCTTTCTCTTCCATCTTTACATCTTGCTCAACATTAAATGCCTCTTGTTAATAAAATCTATGCGGGATGTTGCTGCCAAGTAAGTCTGAGAAAAAGTTCCCAGGGCTTACCCTCCTTAGTAGAGGGGAGAACTGAGAAAGGTAAGGGTAATAAAGACTATAAAGTAAGCTTTTCTGATATGTCACATAGGTATAATTTAGAGTCGTCAGAAGAAATATTATCAACTACTTTCCTTGACATTTTTGTCCTACCCAACAAAACTCAGGGTTCTTTTCCTTCAAATTACTTTATCCTCTTCTATTGAACTTTTTAATTGTACAACTACTAAAATAAGTTTTTGAGGGTTAGTATTACTGGTAAAATTAGTGAGATGGCTAAACCATTATATGTACATTTATCCCAAAAGAGTACTATATCTTTTGACCAAAAAATCAGGGCTTAAATTCCAAAAGCAATTACATGCATATTTCAGAGGTGGTTAGATACAGCAAGTAACCAATGTTAAATCCTACCCTTCCTTTAGGCAGCCAGTGAATCAAAGGTTGGTGTTTCTCTAGGTGGCCTTCCTAAAGCTTTTCCTAATTTTAAGATTATGAAGAGTATGAAGATTATCACTCCTGCCTCCATAGTACTCCTCAACAAAATTTGCTGAGACACTGCTTGCTCGTAGACCAGGAACATAAAAATAGGTGTCATTCCATAAACGATTCTTGTCTGTCACTTTGCATACCCCTTATGTGCTTATAAACAAACGTGAAAACTGAAACACGTAATGTATGGGTCTAGCTCTCTACTATCTTTGTGTTCGGAGAGTCTTTATTAACCCATGGATACTAAAAATGATAAAAGAGTAAATCCATTCATTTCTTGCTTTGTGCGGTTTCTAAAAGTAAACTATGGTTCCCAGACCAGGCTACAGTGCCTCTTTTACTCCTATGTCTAGATAAGTACTCAGATTGTAGAAGCTATAGTAGTGTATAGCCCTTAAAAATACCACTTTTGCCATTTTGAATCACAGAATGTGGGAGCAGATGGGTAATTACCTTGGATGAGAGAGAAGATCAAGGACAAGAGGAATTATCAGAGTCTGATGACTGGGGTGACACTCTATGCAGCAGATAAAAAATTTAGTCTTGGTAATGACTTTCCTTCTCGGCCTGCATTTTTAAGTTGAGGTTACTGCTGATAATTTAAGAATTAAATATCAAATTAAATCTCCAGTGAATCCAGGTGGGTATTAAAAATGTTGCCAGCAGAAATGACTATAATTATGAATAAGAACACAGGCATTTATTCAACAGAGTATATTATGTGTATAGTTGGAAGTTAAAACCCATATCATCAAGGCTGTCTTTAGCATCTTCCATCTGTGGAGTGTTTGGCAGTCAAGGTAAGGTTACCAGCTGTTCTTCATGACCATAACTTGAAATAGGTTTACAGTTTTTTTCTCTTTTGTATAGCAACAGAAACTGTGATAAATTACAGAAACCTTGGAATAAATACAGAATAGAGGGTGTTATTTTTAATATTTTGAAAATTATATGAAATGCTATATATATGTATGTATAAAGTATTCAACGAAGCAAGGTAATTATCCTCTTAATTTGAAAAGTCTATTTAATTAAGCCAGAAGCTTCAAACAGTATAAGAACATCATTGAGATCTGAGAAAAATTTTAAGAAAATCTAGCATGTCTATCTATCTTAAAATTTTGGTTGACCTGTGGCAACTTTTGAACATGTATTACCAATGTTGAAAAAAAAATAAATCTCAGTAATGTCTAGCCCTTTCTCTACAGTTACTTTCTCTCAAATTCACAAAAAAAAAGGAAACTTCTTGTCAATGAGGATGCCTGATAACAAAGAAAAATGGTTACCTTTGCCCAATCCCTATTTGAAAACATCCTTTCTGCCCATTCTGCCACTCGATGTCAATATACAAGAAAAGTTAGGAGTTTCCGAATCTTTTGGTTAATGCCAAGGGCAAGGCAGGAGAGGAAGACAGATGTTTACCATTTGAAAGTCCAGAGAGAAATCAGATACATCAAAAGGAAATACGATACTTTTAAGAAACTGATTTCCTTGGATGCTTTGGATGGGAATTTTTTTGTTTCCAGATTTCTCTACAGGACCACGAAAACAATAACACGTGATGTGTGTGTGTGTGTGTGTGTGTGTGTGTGTGTGTGTGTGTGTACATGCACACACACATGCACAGGTTTGACTTGTTTATATGGTAAATGCAATTCTTCCTTCTAATCACAATGTGTATAATCTCAATATTTGAGCTCTACTGGGAGTTTCTTAAGAATAACAATCTGCACAATTAGATTGAAATTTACAGTAGAAAACTGACAGAACACTGTAAACCACCTATAATGGAAAAAATAAAAATCATTATAAAAGAAAAGAAATTTAAAACCTCCTTTATATCCATAAGAGTTCTTCATAAGAGTATCTTCCCAGAAAGGTCTAAGATTTACAACTGAAAAGAACTATTTGTTCTTAATTTGCTTTTCCATTTTACTTATTAGTCTTTATATAATTTATTAGACTTACTCATTTTGTAATAATAGCTTTATTGAGACTGCAGACTATAGTATGTGAATTATAACTCAGATACCATAAATTTATCATTTTAAAATCTACAATTCAGTGGTTTTAAGTATATTCACAGAGTTGTTCCACCATCACTATCTAATTTTTAGAACACATTCATCCCCCCACACTCCATACTCCTTAATTGTCACTCTTCATTTCTTCCTTCCCCAGCCTACGGAAACACTAATCTACTTTCTGCTTCTATGGATTTGTCTGTTCCAAACATTTCATATTGCACCTTTTCCTTTATATTTTTAGATACATTTTCTCAACATCAGTCTCCTAGAATATTTCATTTGGGCATTTCAGTCAGAGTTATATCTCCATAAATACAGAAATTATACATTAAAAATATCTTTTAAGGGAAGAAATCTTTAGCTCATTTTTTAAGGAATGATGAAATATGAAATGATGAAACTCCTTAGATTAATTAATTCAACAAATTTTATTGAAGCATTTAACCACTGTGTCTCCAAGTGTGGATTTAGGGTGACCAAATCAAAGTCACCTGAGAGGTTTTTTAAAGATGTAGATATTTAGGCTCCACCTCACATCTACTGAATTAGATTTTCAAGAAGAGAGAAAACAATCAACTAACAGGGCTTCTGGGTCATCCTTATGCACAGTAACATTTGTTAATCAGAAACCTACCATGAATAAAATCTGGTGATAAAACAGATGACTAAGAAACAGTATTTGATCTTAGATGGTTTTCAGTATGTTTTGTCTATACATTACTAAATGATTTTTATTTTTGCTATTATAGCTGGTTTACAGGGTTCTGTCAATTTTTTACAGTACAACAGTCACACATACATATATACATTCTATTTCTTACATTATCCTCCAGCATGCTCCATCATAAGTGACTAGATATAGTTCCCAGTGCTAAACAGCAGGATCTCATTGCTTATCCATTCCAAAGCACTAGTCTGCCATCTATTTATCAATGGCATTTTAGTGAAATTGTAGAAATAAATTGATAGAAGTAGCACTAAAAGAAGATATTCTCAGTGATCAGCCACTTCCTGCTTCTTACAAAATACAAATACTATTTTTTACATATTAAGTGTATCTGTGGTACAAGACGATGTGACATATGTCCGTTTTCCATATTTGATCTTGCATTAAATATACTTATGTTACCATGAACTCATTTATTTACTTGTTCATTAAGTGAATGTGTATTAACTGAGTAATATGTGACAAGCACTGCTAAAGGCAGTAAACTAAATTAAGTCAGTCTTCAAACTGTAAAAGTAAAGGAAGAGGGGTTGAATACAAGAGACATTTGGAGAAAAAAACATAAATAGGCGAAGTCTTCATGAAGGAAAAAATGAAATGGCTCTCTGAGTATGAACAGGATTCCTCTGGATATCCATAGATAGAGGCCCTTCCTATAATGAGAGATATGTGGATATGCCAGCCTTCAAGAAATACACTGTTCTTGTTCCTCATCCAACCAACAATATTGTGTCAGGAATAAAACTCAAGACATGGGAAGATGAAGAGAAGAACAACAGTGATAGAATGGGCTGGATCTCATATTTCACATACATATGATGGAAATTGAATAGACACTGTCTAGGGATGCAGTCAAAAGACTGCATAAGGACACTTCGGGATTGAGGAGAAATCTCTGAAATCAAATGGATGTAAGTTATCAAAATGAAGAGAAATGCTTGTCATTGAGAGGAAAAATACACAAAGAACCTGAGTTTAAAAGTATTAGATTATCCTAATTAAAGTAGAGAGAAAAGGAAAAGAGAATGTCTTACAGATTGTGAAGGACAGTGACCCTCTCAAGAACTCAGTTTATGGAGATGGTGCTGGAGAGCAGAGGACACAGTCCTTGAGAGTCAATACCTGGGGGCCTGTCCCCAAGGACAGCAGGGAACATGAGTGCAATTATGACAATCAAGACAGAGAGAATGGCTATTAGTGAAATAAGAGCTCCAGGAAAAAAATGACTACAACTTATTCACTGTTTAAAAATTTTTTAAGATAAAATAAATTGTAGGGCAACAGATTAGTATTAATAAATAAAAAGGGGGAAAGCAATTGGATGAATAATCAAAAGCGTGGAATAAACACACATGTATGATCTACAATGGAAAGATATATCTATTCAGTTTTTTTACCACAGAACAAATGAAATCAGAAATAAATTACAAAAACAAACCAACATAATCTTATCTACTTAAAAATTAAGAGGAACAGTGCACAAAAACTCTTGGAACAAAATAGAAAATGAAAACAATTTAAAAAGGTATAGAAAGAAGAATACATCATACTAAAACCAACACAATCAAATGAAGCTATAAATGGAAAAAACAGTATTGCCTTAAATGCTTTAATTATTAAAGAAAACAGTTACTCTACTGAAATTTCTCATTATCTAATCATGACTGTTAATACTTTATATTGAATTTAATTCAAACAATATCATTTGAGATTAATGGTTTTCGGTCATTTTAATATCTAAATTTAATTATTCCAATGAAATTGAATAATTTTAACAGGAGTTTGCTCTTAAGGCAAAAGAAACAGTATTCATAAAAATTTAATATAGTAGGTTATTGGATGAAAACTGAAACATTTATTAGAATGCCAAAAACAGAACACTTGAAATATCTGAGTAATTTGTTAAAGTTTTGAAACATGCTGCCATAATAAAACACACACACACACTGTTTGGCTTAAACAACAGGAATTTATATCCCAAAGTTCTGGAAGCTGAGAAGTTCAAGGTCAACTTGTCAGCCAATCCTGTTCCCCAGAAAGGAGTCTATTCCATGCCTTTCTTGATGTTTTATGAGAGCTCTGGTCTCTTTACCTACTTAGAAGACCACTAACCTCATCAGAGTTGCTCCATCCTCAAGAACTCAACTAAACTTTATTACCTACCCAAAGTTTCATCCTTAAATGCCATCACAGGTGGGGTTAGGGCCTCAAAATACGAATTTGGGTGGGAGAAAACACAGTTCAATACACAGCAATACCCACCATGGATTTTGTATTTCCATTGCCTTTATTTAGAACTTTCTGGAGTCCCCATTGTGCTCAACAGATTAAGAACACGATACAGTGTCCATGAGGATGTAGATTTGATCCCCTGGCCTCACTCAGTGGGTTAAGGGTCCAGCATTGCTGCAAGCTGCGGCATAGGTCAAAGATGAGGTTCAGATTCCACGTTGCTATGGCTGTAGCCCAGGCTGGCAGCTGCAGCTCTGATTCAAAACCTAGCCTGGGAATTTCCATATACCACAAGTATGAGAGTAATTTTTTTTAAAAAAAAGAACTTTTATTCAATGTAAAATTAATCCAGTGTTACAGTCAAGCACAGTAACAATTTTAATGTTGTTGTACCCAAGCAGGACCCTATGAGAGTCCTGAGACAGACCCCCTCCCCTAAATCCTCTACTGTGGCTCCTCTCTGAAGTACCCAGAAAATATAATATCTCATGCATATTTCCTGAGTTTTTCAGATGCTAAAAGCAACCACGAAGTGGAAGAACACAACTACTTGATGATCGTGAACACATGCCTAAGGATTGATCACCATTAACCAATCAGAGAATCAAGTCCAAGTTAATCACAACCTGGGACACTTCCACCTCACCCTGTCTTTGAACGTGCTTTGCTGAAAGACTTTGGAGGCTCAGGGTCTTTTAGACAAGAGTCACCAGTTCTCCTCACCAGCCCTGAAATATGTCTTTCTCTGCTCCAGACTCCCATGTTTCAGTTTGTTTAACCTCAGTGTGCGTTAAGCACATGAACTTGCATTTGTTACTATTATTATAAATGTTTACTAGTTCAGTGAGTTAGCCAATCATTTTATTAGTTGAGTAATTTTAAACATGCTTCCTGCATATAGCCTAAGAGGGACTTTAAAATCTAGACAATCATATACCTTTAAGTCCACTCTTTCCTTCAAAAGCTTTCTAAAAACTAAACACGCCCAGCTGTTGAACATATAAATTAAACATTAACTGCTCCAGGTAAAAATCACATTCCAGGTCTTACAGTAAGAAGATATCTTTGAGACTGTTATTGTAATACTTAACTATACTGCTAACAATGGCTGAGAACTTAGCTAATAAATTGACACTCCAGCTATTAGGTAAGTCAATGTAGTTGAAAGGAGAGCCATAAAATAACCAAGGTATCATCACACTAAGGTAAACAAAATCACACAGTAGTAACTAACACGACACATGCAAATTTTCAATATTATCATTGTTTGAAGTCCTTAATATTGAATGATTATATGCATTATTTAATGAAATGATTTTACATAATCCTTTATATGAAGTTAATTTCCTTCTTCTGTCCTTCTTGAAATAAACAAGGCCCACCCAAATGAAAATAAGCAAAGGCTTTATTCAAAGCTTGCTGTAGAAAAAGTCACTGAGTCCTGCTTGGCAGAGACTCAAAAGGGACACGGAGGAGTGAGAAAGCTTTAGAGTGCAAAGGAAGGTGGGGGTAGTTTCAGGTCTGCTGTGACTGGAGCTTGTTGGCATGTGGAATCTGGAGGTGGGCTGATTTAGAAGAGGGTATTCTAAGCCATTGGTTAGGGGAGCATACTTGGCTTTCTTTGGTTGTCTGTAAACTAGAAATAGAAGCAAATACTCGGGAAGCTGGCAGTTATTGATTACTTCCATTTGAGGCTGATTGCTACAGAGATTATGATTTGGCTTCCTCCTGGACAGGTTGTTGCAGACTGTAGATTAGAATTTTACTTTTATCTATGATCTGGATCCTCTCCATTTGTATATTCGGTCTCTCAGTTTCCACCTGGACAAATATCTGGCAAGTATTGCCTCAGTAAAATTTGAATTCATAATGGTTTGGGGCAAGGTCAGAAGAAACAGAAAGTCTTACTTCTAAGAAAATGCAATCAATCTGATCATCTTATTTTAGATATATTATTTTCTACAATAATTTGTTTTTTATTACTATACTTCCTACTACCTCCTTTATTAACCATTTTTTAAGCATAAAATTGTAACCTCATAAAACTATATACATAGGGCCAAAACAGCCCTACCTCACGTACATTAGTTGTGAAAATGTTTCAGACTATGAATCATCTTGTCTTTCTACCATTATCAAAAAAAATTCTTAAATGCTAAAGTATATGACACCTTTTGATAGGAATACATTATAGGTGTAGTTCTTAAGTTTACTTGAATAAGGCTTTCAGTATCTCCAGACATTCATCAAACACAGATACTCTAGACTATTACCTAACGTCAAAAGACCATAGTTAGATTCAGACAATTAAAGCTACCACAGCCATAACAACAATTATTATTACCATTTATCAAATCATTACTATCTGCCAGGATTTCTGTATATTTACATTTAAGTTTAATCTTTGCAACACTTTAAATGTAATTTAAAATAGAAAGCTGAGTTATATTGATTCATTTATTCATTCAAAAAGCATTTACTGACCACCTCTGAGTCCCAGGACCAGTTGGCTAAAGTGAATGATGAGTGAGAGGTCAAATCCAAACCTGTCTGCATCTACTCCCTGTGCTCCCCAACCAAGTGTGCCCAGACGTCCTCCTGAGTTGATGCTTATTCAACGGAAATACATCTCCTGAATTAAAGGCTCTAAATTATGGACAAGAATGTCCCTGACAAGTTGTTCTACCTCTGAGATTAAGTGCAAAAGGCATATGAAAAATCCAAGGAGTAGAAGTTTATATTCTGTCTTTAATATTTTCTTTTGAAATATTTTATAATATCTTTATCCATTTAGCAAATAGCAATCATGACATATTGCTGGAGGATATTCAAGAGATGTCCTTATGAGATATGATGATGAACGTACAGGATTTAATAAAGCAGAAAAAAATAGATTCCATGTAGTGGTTAATTTTATGTGTCCACTTGACTTGGCCATGAGATGCTTAGATATTTGATTAAACATTATTCTGGACCCTTCTGTGAGGGTTTTCATAGATAGGATTTTAACTTTAGTTACTTTTATGTAATTTTTTAGGTAAGAGAAATATACATAACTAAATATCATCTTAAGAGAAAGGTACAAATGTTTGATATATTGTGTTTCAATACATCTTATTCAAGTGGGAAAAAATGCAATAAAGTTACCTGATAGTCTAACAGAAATAAGGAGAAAATTACACATTTTCTCCTTATTATATGATATATGAAACATTAAATGTTCTTTTTTCATTTTTTTAGAGTTTATTGAAATATAGTTGATTTACAATGGTATTATCATTTCTGTTGTACAACAAAGTGATTCAGTTATACATGTACAACAGGGACCTGCTGTATAGTACAGGGAACTCTACCAGTATTCTGTGATAATCTAGACAGAAAAAGAATCTGAAGAACATGAAATGTCTCTTAGATACAGTTTAACCAGTTACCATGTATAATGGAAAATATTATATTAAAAATAAGTATAAAATTCCTAGTGATATTTTAACAAGAAATGCACATCACATATGACAGTCTGGACTAAAGAAACACAGAAATATATACCTACACAGATTGAAGGAAACTTTTTAAAATCCTAATTCTTCAATTAAATAGCATGATAGAATTTCAAACAAATGTCAGCGGGGATTAATTTTGATATAGTGTAGTGAGACTACAAATTGAGTGAAACTGTAAATAGCTGAATAGCTAAGATAGTTAATAAGAAGATATAAGAAGAAATACCTTGAAACACCAATGATTAAAAGAATAGGTTATTATGCAAAGATATTGCTAAAACTTCAAATGATCATGATTCTGAAGAGATGTAACAGTTTTTATTCAAAAGAGTTTCTATATATAATTCTATTTTTATGTGAATTCAGTACATAATTACCTTTTCATTGCAAATAGCTAGGGTATTAGGTCAATCAATGAATAGTGTATAGTCAATTAACTGAACTTTTACTGAAAAAAAAATCATTTTCCAGGATTTCCATCAAACATTTGAATGCCAGAGTTGTGGCTCAGTGGTAACAACCCCAACTAGTATCCATGAGGATGCATGTTTGATCCCTGGTCTTGCTAAGTGGTTTAAGGATCTGGTGTTGCCATGAGCTGTGGTTTAGGTCATAGACGTGGCTTGTATCTGGCATTGCTGTAGGCTGTGGTGTAGCTCTGAAAAAAAAAAAAAGCAAAAAACAAAAAAACACAAACCATTTGAATGCAGAATAGCTGGGTGCAGAATCCTCTGCTCTGAGCTCTTACCACTACCATGCCAGGTTCCCCTCAGACACCGACAGTGCACTCAGGAAGTGAAGATGTGCAGCCACAGACACTGCTGGCCACAGAATCCCTGGAGGAACCAGCGCCAGCTTCCCAAGCTAGCAGGTAACCTTTCATTTTTCAAAAACTAGAAGCAATCATACAAGCCTGGTCACACAAGGAAAATAGCAACTAGATATGATAATTTCATGTTCCAAAATAAAATCCACCAAACAGAATTAATGAAGAAAATCAGAGAGAAATTTGAAAGTATCTAATTAGTATTCTCAGTCCAATTCAAGATAATTGCAATGATAAAAACAAGTTACAAAGAAAGAGAGGAAATGTGACTGTAAGAGTTCTTGGAAGCAGAAAGCATGATTGAAAAGTGTCATAACTCAATAGCAATTCAAGAACAAAGTACATATCTCTAGAAACTAAATTTGTGCAGATCAACTGTATTAAAACTGTGGGAGGGAGTTCCCATTATGTCTCAGCGGGTCATGAACCCGACCAGTACCCATGAGGATGCAGGTTAGGCCCCTGGCCTTGCTCAGTAGGTTAAAGATCCAGCATTACCTTAAGCTGTGCTATAGGTTGCAGATGCAGCTTGGATCCCACATTGCTATGACTGTGGCATAGGCCAGCAGCTGCAGCTCCAATTCAACCCCTAGCTTGAGAACCTCCATATGCCACGTGTGGCCCTAAAAAACAAAAACAAAACAAACAAAAAATAAAAACTATGAGGAAGTGAAAAGAAAACATACAGGGAAGAGATATAATAGGTGATACGTGCTTGGCAAGTCTAGGCAAGCCAACACCCATTAAACAGCATATAGAAAGAAAAAGGAATGGAAACAAATAATCAAATTATGTAGAACAAATTTCCATAACTGAGGACAACCCTATGGGAACACACATAGACAAAAAGCCCATTAGAAATGTTGCATTCCTAAGTTAAAAGTGAAATGCTACAAGCTTCCACATTTTATATATACATATAAATGTTTTGGTGTAAAAACAGCACCAAAAAAAACCCCACAAAACAGCAAACAAACAGAAACTTAGGTTTACAAAGAAAAAAAAGAATCACAACGGTTCTAGGGTTCTTACTGCAATATCCCAACTCAGTAATAACAGAACTAGGAGAAATCACAAACCCCTCAGAAGAGTTCAGTTGGGAAGACAACAGCAGGAGAAGCAGGTTAAGTTCAAGAATATTAATCACAGTTCCATTTCTCTTTTTTTAAATCAGTGTGTATATACTGACACTTAGAAATGTGGGAAATGACATTTTAGCTGTTTTAACACATGACTATCATGACAGGTATTAACTTTATGGAGTCTAACAAGGTGTTCTGGAACAAATTCCAATGCATGCATGTGGTGGTGGTGGTGGTGAGGGTCCCCCAACAATGAGAAATGCTCTGACACCAGCTGGTGTCCTATAATTTAAATCCATTCTGACACTATCCACCTGGAGATAACAACAGACCACACAGGTTAAGGACTCAGTCCCAGAAAACCATCTTGCCCCCTTCTTCAGACACAAATCATAAGCTCAGGTTATCACTTGGGCTTTTGACTGTTCAGCTATAAATCTGACATTCCCACCATTCCCTCCTTGGAGCAGCATCCCCTCCTAGAGCAGCTAACAGAGCTCAAGAGAGCTATTTACATACTGTTTACTATTTACATACCGTTTACCAGTATATTGTAAAAGAATATGACTGAAGATAGAGATGAACATCCAGATGAAAGCCATGTGTAGGGAAAGGTACATGAGAAGGGAAGCAAAGCACCACTCTGCCCTCCTCCACATGTTCGCCTACCTGGAAGTTGTCTGAACCCATACTATTGGGATTTTTATGGAAGCTTCATCATGTAGGCACGATAAATCATTAATTCCATTTCCAGCTTCTCTCCCTTCTTAAGAGAATAGCGGCAGGGATGAAATGTATAGGCTTCCAATCAGGGCTTGGTCTTTTTGTTACCAGCCCTCATCCAGGAGCCACCCAGAGTTGTCTCATTAGAACAAAAAATGATTCTATCATCCAGGAAATTACAAGATGTTTAGGAACCCTGTGTCAGGAACTGGGGTCAAAGATCAACTATGAGAACAAAAGATGCTTTTACTGCTCCTATCACTTAGGAAATTCCAAGATTTTGGTTCCATTGTGCCAAAAATGGGAAAAAGACCAAATACCTATTTCTTTTTTTTAATGATTTTTTATTTTTTCCATTATAGCCGGTTTACAGTGTTCTGTCAACTTTCTATGGTAGAGCAAGGCGACCCAGTTGCACATACACATATACATTCTTTTTCTCACTTTGTCATTCTCCATCATAAGTAACTAGATACAGTTCCCAGTGCTATAAAGCAGGATCTCATTGCTTATCCATTCCAAAGGCAATTGTTTGTTTCTATTAACCCCAGATTCCCAGTCTATCCCACTCCCTCTCCCTCCCCCTCCTGCTTGGCAACCACAAGTCTGTTCTCCATGTCCATGAGTTTCTTTTCTGTGGAAAAGTTAATTTGTGCTGTATTTTAGATTCCAGATATGTGATATCATAGGATATTTGTCTTTCTGACTTCACTTAGTATGAGAACCTCTAGTTCCATCCATGTTGCTGCAAATGGCATTATTTTGCTCTTTTTTATGGCTGAGTAGTATTGCATCGTGTACATATACCACACCTTCTTAATTCATTCATCTGTTCATGGACATTTAGGTTGTTTCCATGTCTTGGCTATTGTGAATAGTGCTGCAATGAACATGCAAGTGCATGTGCCTTTTTCAAGGAAAGTTTTCTCTGGATATATGCCCAAGAGTGGGATTGCTGGCTAATATGGTAGTTCTATTTATAGTTTTCTAAGGTACCTCCATACTGTTATCCATAGTGGTTGTACCATATTTCTTATTATATATCACAACATTGCAGAGTCTCTGCTAGAGGCCAAGCATTCTGATTTCTCTACCTTCAAGGGGCCCCCTTTCCATTAGGGCAGACAGGAAACCCACTACAAAGCCAATGAGGATGTGCACTGAGGAAGCTCTCTTTCTATTTGGTGTAAGGATGCCACCTTTGAAGGAATCCTAAGAAGCCAAACAGCTGTGTTTGGGGAGGACACTACCGCTAAAGATGAGTCTTAAGGGATAGCACGACTTAAGCAACTCACAGGAGAGGAGAAAGCATTGCAGGCAGATTAAAAAACATGAGGCCAAAACAATGAATTGTGTAGGAGGGAAAAGTAGGACTCCAAGCTTAGCAGTTGTCAGAATGTTTAAAAAATGAGTCACTACACAGATAGAAATGGGGAAAAAGAGGTGAGTTGGGCCCAAATCATAGAAAGCCTTAAAACACAATGGTAAATAATTTAAAACATATTGTGCAGGGCACCACTTCGCAGTCTTTTGAAGTAGAATAACGCTTTATTCAAATAATATCTACCTGGAAGTCTAAAATACAAAAAATAAAAACATAGTGCCTTATTAGTATAATTATACAAGCTACAGTGGGTGACATCAATTTATACAGTTGGGCATTAAGTGCAATGGAGCCACTCCAGTGAACCCCCAAATCTCACCCTCAACATATAATTTGTTTCCAAATTTAATTTTGGTTGTAAATTAGCCAAAGAAATCTTAAATCATAGAGTTAAATGTTTGCGAATAGTCAATCAACAACTTTGATTAAACAGAAGTGGCAAAAGAAGCATTATTCAAGGGATCTGGATGGACAACAAGATGGTTTGAATGCTAGCAACCCTGAATCACAGGTTAATAAATTCATGAGTTCATTCAAGTGAGCCCTTAGGACAGACCATGGATTTGGTAGTAACCTTTCACCAGCAGCTTTTAAATCCTTACATAACATTTTTTAAGGGCAATGGTGGGGACATGGAGAAAGTTGATTTTCTTTCAGGAAACGTGTTCACTTGTGTGAGAAAAATTTTATTATCAAGTAAGAAAATACAAATCTAGGTATTTCAACAAAAGGAAGGAATTTTTGGAAGGTATGGCAGTTTGCAGAATTGACAAGGGGGTGGAAAACCCAGCCTAGAAATTGCACAGAAACAAAGACAACCTTCAAGTTACAAAATCAGGAAAAAATGACACCTCTCCCTTCAGCAGGGATATCTGGGCCAGGATGAATCCATACACTGCAAGACACTCTCTCTCCAATGTGGGACAATGCAGCACCTGACACTAGCAATTCTTAGCCCACCTCAGGCATTAATATGTTCTCAGCTGATCTCAGGTCCTGAGCCCATCCCTAGCTCTCAGAGGATGGGGAGAAGGAGGCTCTTTTCCCCTTAGCTTCTGGAGTGGGAGGTTAAGCAATGCTAGCTGACAGGGAGTGAGATTGTGCCTAGAGTTGGAAGTAGAATTCAGTCAATGGGAGGAAAGAGATCCCAGATAATTTCTCTTGAAAACTCAGAGAAGAATGGGAATATTATACATTGTGTATACAACAGGACCTCGACGTTTTTCTTTCTATAGGACCCTAGGGATTCATAGGACCTCAGAAAGGAGTAGTAACTTAAGAAGGCTGGCCTTTAGGTATCTTGTCTCTGACCACAATAGAAAAATGCCCGAGGTTGGCACAAAGGCAGAGGAACAGCTCATTTGCTGGGACATTGTTATTCTGACTACACGCCAGCTATTACCAATAAACACTGTGTTTCAGGAGCCGCTCTTTGAAACTTCTGCATACTCTATAAGATTCTTGAACATTTCTAGAGATGGCAACTCAGTGAATAAGTAATCAGAGCATATCATAGAGTTTAGATGTTAAAAAAAAATCTTAATTTCACTCACTTACTGTTGGCCAGGCAATTAGTCATACCACTTTACCGGTTCAATTAATTTTATCCTCAGACCACCCTACAGAATAGGGATAGCTGATCTTTGAAGAAAGAGGGGGTTAATCCAAGCATAAGCTCCTCCACCTGCACAGATTAACTAACCTTGGACTGGTGTAGTACTGTAGTATTTACTACTGAAAAACATCCTGTATAGGTGCACCTGGCCATTCTAACACATATTATTCTAGGGTCAGCTGTACTAGCACTATCCCCATTTTATGCATGAGGGATTGAGAAACAGTAGGGTTAAAAAACAGAATCATACAGTAAATAAAGAGCAAAACCAGGTTTCAAATCCAGGCAGCCTCCCTCGAGTCAATGTTTGTAGCTTAAATGCTACAGGAATTCTGAGGATCTGTGGACTAAAACTGATATTAATTATATTTGCATGAAAAATAAACTGTATACACTGAAAATAACCTTTGGAATTATTTTTCAGTGGCTAATAATTCTCAAAATTTTCTTTAAAATATACTTAAACTTTCCTGTCATTTATGTGAGTAAACCTTTCCTACTATTCTATTATTCTAATTTTCTCTTTGATATTCTTTAGTACTTTTCCAAAAGAAACATTTTCTTAAAACACATATTAAAGACTTCTAAAATTGGAGATAAAATAAAACACTTGTTTCCATAAAAATAAGTGTTGTTGTTCCCAAAATAAGGACTAGTGGGCAACAGATTTTTAAGGTTAGAGTTTGTGGTTACTAGGATAGTCAACCTCAGGGGAGTTTTGGCAGGAATTTCACTTGATCAGTAGCAAGGTCTTAGTTTGTAATTTATCTTGAAATACTTCAACATAGACAGTCTGATATATAAAATAAAACATTCCATGAAAACTCAATCTAAGTATGAATTGACTGGTGATTGCCTCCCATCTTTTTCCAGCCTTTGTTCTGTTAGTGGACAATATTTATTCTTCTTTGGAGGATCAAGCAGCCCTATCTCAACATCACCTCCATATTACACAAATGGACTTTCTGGATATCCCACTTATTTCATTTTAGCGAGGCTGGTATTCAAGTTTAGGTCTACTCTGTATCCCAGAGGTGGCTAAGTCACAACTCCAGATTTAGCTTTGGTATAAAAGTTTATTTTTCAGAAATTCACAATCCAAATATAGCCACTGTAAGTGCTAACACTATCTTTATTGAGTAAGGAAGAATGTGTTAATAAACAACTGGATCTTAAAATTTTCTAAGGTATGCCCATGTACCAGAAATTTTTAAGAATTCCACCCTTTCAATAATCCATTGACTCCAGTGTCCTAAACATTATGGATCCGAGACCTGGGCTTAGGATTCACAAGTAGATCAATCCATAGCAAATGAATCAGAGAAATATTTCCTCTCTCTAACCTCAACTTTAGCTGAATTTTCCTGGTAAAATGCCATCACATCTGCCTTGAGTAAATGTTTTCTGTAAAGTGTGAGGACAGATAGCTGGGACTTCAAATTCTTAGAAATGACAGTATAACTTTTTATAATTTCTTGCTAATAGATGATTTTCTATGTGGTAGAATTCAGTCCAAAACCACCTTCATCTTAACGCCTTCTGTGTTGGCACAGTTGGAGAACTGGAAACCTTATAGACCACAGTTATCTCTAAAAATTAAGCAGTGCCCCATATCCACCAAAAAGAACTGCTAATTCAAAATATTCAAGTCAATTACAACAATTTGCAGCAGGACTGAAATTGGGTCATGCACTGAGTCTTGTCAGCTGTAAAATATTTAAGAGAGTAAAAATTGTAGGTTTTTTTTTGTTATTGACTTTGTTTCATTTTGGAGCACTGAACACTTTGGAGGAAGAAGAATATTTACACTTTGCTGATGACATAAAGGATTTCTCACAGAAATCCAAACTTATGGCATCATACAGCTCCTAGTACCACGAGGGAAGTTTTAGTGTCCCTTTTTTGCAGACATCAGGAGCAGCTGTAGCCAGACCTTCAATCCTATACCAGCTTTGAGGAGTTAAAAATAAAATTTTATTACAATGCTTTTGATCTTTTAAAATGTATACAACATTATAACTGTTTTAAATTAAAACTGTAACTGAGCACTTTCAGAATCCCTAAAGCACCTGCATGTAACAACAGTTTGCAAACTGCCAGTGTAGGTGAAGGGAAATCACCAGATGATTTTAAGGAAAGGAATAATACTATCAGATTTACATTTGAAAGATATGTCTAGCATCTGTGGGAAGAGCAAATATGACAGAAAAAGACAGAAAACACAAAGCTCCATTAAGAAGGAATTAGAATTAAAGCAATGGTGATAGGAATGGAGAGAAGTTGGATGGAAAACTTACTTATAAAATAAACTTTGAATTGTTTGTTCTTTATCAAAAGCTTTGAAAGCATTAATGTGATTAAAATGTCCATACTTCCCATGATAATCTAGAGATTTAATACAATCCTATCAAAATACCAATGGTAGATTTCCCAGAACTAGAACAAATAATTGTATACTATATGGAAATGCAAAAGACTCCAAAGAGCCAAAAAAAATAAAAATCTTAAGAAAGAAGAATAAAGCTAGAGATATCACATGCTCTGATTTTAAACTATACTATAAAGCGATAGTCATCAAAACATTATGATATTGGCACAAAAACAGTCAGAGAGATCAATGGAACAGAACAGAGGGCCCAGAAATAAACCCACTCTTAAATGGCCATTAATCTATGAAAAGGGGGCAAGGATACACAATGGTAAAAAGCTTAAATAAAAGATGCTGGAAAATTGAACAGCTTCATGAAAAAGAATCAAACTGGACACTACTCTTTCACATCACATAGAAAAATAAACTCAAAATGTACTAAAAATTTAAATGTAATACCTAAAGCCGTAAACTCCTATAAGGAAACCATAAGCAGGACACTCTGTGACATTGGTCTTAGCAATATTTTTTGGGTCTGTCTTCTCAGGCAATGGAAACAAAAGCAAAAACAAGCAGATTGGATTACATCAAGCTAAAAAGCTTTTCCACCACAAAGGAAACAAAAGAAAGTATCAATCTGCTGAATGGACGAACATACTGGTAAACAATATATCTAATATGGGGTTAATACTGAAATATATGAAGAACTCAATTCAACATCAGAAAACAAACAACCTTATTAAAAAATGGGTGAATGACCTGAATAGACATTTTTCAAAGGAGGCTTAAAGATGGTCAAGAGACACATGAAAATATACTCAACATCACTAATCATGATGGAAAATGTAAATCAAAACAGCAGTGAGATATTAATTCACACCTGTCAGAATGGGTATTATCAAAAAGATAACAAATACAAGTGTTGGCATGGAAATAAAGAAAAGGGAACACTTGTGCACTGCTGGTGGGAATATAAATTGGTACAGCCACTATTGAAAACAGTATGGAGTTTACTCAAAAAAAAAATTTTAAATATATAATTAACATATGATCTACCAATTCCATGTCTCTGTTTTTTCCAGAGAAAACAAAACACTAACTTGAAAAGATACATGCACCCGTATGTGCACTGCAGCACTACTTAACAATAATCGAAGCAAACATAAGTGTCTATCAATAGATAAAAGGATTAAGAAGACAGGATACACACACACACACACATACAAAATGGAATATTACTCAGCCATAAAAACTAATGAAATCTTGCCATTTGCAGTAACATGGGTGGACCTAGAGAATATTACGCTAAGTGAAATAAGGCACAAAATGACAAATACTGTATGATCTCATTTATATGTATAATCTAAAAAAGAAAACAAATGAGCAGACATGAGAAAACAGAAACAGACTCAGAGAACAAATAGGTAGTTGTCAGAGGGGGAGAGCTGTGGGGGGATGAATGAAACAGGTGAGGGAGATTAAGAAGTACAAACTTATAGCTACAAAATAAATAACTCATGGAGTTGTACAGTTTGAGGAATGTAGTCAATAATTTTGTAATAACTTTGTATGGTAACAGATGGTAACTAGATTCAGCATAGCGAACATTTTGAAATGTACTGAAATATCAAATCATTTTGGTGTACACCTAGAACTAACAGTGTTGTAGGTCAGTTATACTTCAATTTTAAAAATATACATCAATATAAATAAAACTATTTTAGACCTAAAACCAACCTCCAAAAAGAAAGTTAAACTGCAAAGATTTAAATCATGCTACAATGTTTTAGTCACACTTGTAGTCTTTCCAAAAAGCCATCAGATCAACTGAGGTTTCCATTGAAATTAGTTGCATGGTAATGTTAGGAAACATAGACCTCTGTGTAAATTTTGGATGTGGAACTTTTAACTCTGTCTTGTTGGATGAATTAGTTAACGTATTGATCCTCCTTTCCTCATCTGTATGGTAACAATAATCCCTACAGCATAGGTTTAATAGTGAGGAAAAGGAAAAAGTAAATGCTTACGTTAAAGTATTAGAACAATGCCTACCCAAGAAAGTAATAAAACATAATCTCTTTCTCTAGAAAAGAGCAGTCTAACTAGGACTATAAAATAAAAGCAAAAAGGTTTGTTAATAGTCTATATGGAAATGTAAAGTAAGGGTGCAGAAATTAAGCAATGTTTTACATGGAAAACAGGGAGTTTATGAGGAGGAAGTGAAATGAGTAAAACAAGGTTATTTTTGTTTTGTTTTGCTTGATTCAAACTACTTTTTTCCAAGTAGAATTGTATGGCTAGCAGAAAGCTCACCTGCAAAGATAAAATAGGGTGAAAGGATATAAGATGAAGGTGAACTATACAGCCAACATGTAATCTTTTACAAATTTAGAAGAGGAATGATACCCTTGCTGGCAAGTTTTCTTGGCCTCGTTAGATAGAAAAGGTGAGGAGATGGGATGAGATACACAATGACTTGCTTTGACCAAAAGCCAAAGGAGGGCAGCCAAACCCAGCTCTTGCACCCTATAAGTTCCATTAGCGCTTGAGAGCTGCATCTCCCTGGGCGCCAGGATAAAATCTCTTCCATGAGAAGCAGGAAAAGTTTTTACCTGGTCTTCTCAATTAGGATTAAGAATGAAATAAATTATCAACATGTCAAAGCTGGAACTTCTTTAGGTGTCTTGTGTTCATTTAATTCCCAGTCACACTTCTGAGAAGAGAAAATGTAATTCTGCATGTGAAATCAGCTTTGATCTCTATTCTAAAAGTATGTGCTTGATACCATAGACTGATTCCACTAAAATGGGTGGAACCACTATAAACACCCTGGCACCCTTCTTTTGTTTGTAATCACAGTCAGCCAGTCACCCCTAGGGGACAAATGCTCATTTTTTACCATTTTATTACCTTAATTTTTGGTCATAAACATTTTTGTCACTTAATATAATGATAAATTGTGCTGACCTTTCAATACCACCAAAAAGAAGACAATGGAGGTTTTGATTTTTTTTTTCTGACACGGGTGATAAATTTTCACTTTTTTTTCAGCTCGTCTCAGTCCTAGACTCGACTCCTATAAAAATGGTTTATTGAGAAATTCAACATAACATCAAGACCAAATGGCACTGGGCCTTATTATTATCTCTAAAACTTATTCTCAACTGCTTTTATATTAGAATATTATCATTAGAGTAATTACAATCTAATATAAAAACAAACCTAACCAACTGCCCCCATTTCTTATTCTCACACTCAGGTCCAATCATTAGTGTTTCTTTCTCTATGCCAGGATGCTTTGGATGCCTTTAAACATAAACTGCCACACGAGCAAACACATTTGCCACTCCAGCCCCAGGATAAAGCCTTTGTACATGGTCTCCAGCTTGAGTAGTTCTTTAGTTGACCTGAGATAGCTACACATGTCTGGTAAGGGACTTCACTTTACAAAATACAAGGAAGTCCACCTATAAATGGTTAGTTTCTCACTAATCTTAGAGTATACATTCCCAGAATAAATGGCTCTTCTAAGTATAATTTTAGTTTTGTAACTTCATTCAGCAAACATTTGTTGAGAGCTTAAAATGTGACAAGCACTGTTCCAGGTGCAGGGGACAAAAAAAAAAAAAAATCCCTGCCCTCACTGGAGGTTACATTTTGGTTGGATTGTAGGTACCCAGTTCACAAATACATAGATAAAACAGATATTATGACTCATGGGAATAAGTGCTACAGAGTGAAAGAAAGCATGGAAGGGGACAAGTGACATAGATAGTGGAATTCATTTTAAACAGTGTGTCCTGGAAGTATGAGTTTAGACGACCTGGAGGGTGTACAGAAGCAAACAAAGACAAGCTTGGAGCACTGTCTTTTAAGCAGTGGCAAATAACTCTCGCGTGTCTGGCAATGTGTTCTGTGATGGAGGAACAGCAAGGAAGCCACTGCAGCCAGAGGGGAGTGAGCCAAGGGAAGAGGACTAGGAGATAAGTGCAGAGATTGGTGAGTGAGACAAGAAGGCAGTGGGGAAAGACTGGAGGAAGAGCAGGCTTGAGAAGAAGATCAAGAGCTTAGTCTCGAGCATCTTAGGACCAAGGTACCTATTAGCCACGCAAGTGGAATGGTAAACAGACTGCTAGAGTTCAGGAGAGGACGCAGGGAGCAATATCCCTGGACTAGATGAGAACTGTGATTGGCATCATGCTAAAGCCCAAGTCAGAAAGGGACACAAAGGGGATTAAAAAATATCTTCTTTCTGGAAAGAGGAATAAATGGTTGGAAGAAGCAGAAAGAACATGGCTTAAAGCCACTTCTGGGGAAAACAAATGGGGATCAAGGAACATGTAAAGATCCAGGTAGAGGGAGTATGTTAATTCTAAGGTGGGAAAAGTTACTCAATTCTAATGTGGGAAAAGGAAGTTAAATTGTTCCAGTCTCAATTTTTCTCTTTGTATTTCTCTGTTAAAAACAACAAAACACACAATTCTTCCATGAGACATGAGTGACACTTGATATATATATAATCTCAGAATTTGGAAAACATTGAAAGTACTAAGGAAATGATGCTAAGCACTCCCAAAGCATCCTGTGAGGGCTCCAGCAGGGACATGTAAACCAGGCATATGGACCACTTATAGACCCTTCATCACAGTGAGCCATGAGGGAGAGTGGCAGAAATAATCAATTCTCCTGATTAAATGGTAGAAAGTCTGGATTTCCTAATGGCCCCACATGTTAGCAGAAACACACTTTAGACAGAAAAGAACCACTTTTATGGCTATTAACAATAAATCAGATCATTATGCTTCCATTTGATTACTTTCCTTTGTTCTAAAGAGCAGTATACAGAAAAATCTTTCCAGGAGAAAAATAAAGTCCAAGGTGTAGTAAAACATCATGTATCCTCCTCAAAACAATTTCTCAGTGAAAAACCCAAAACTTAGCATTGTTCAGAGTAATCTAAAATATAACTGACAGCACTGAACTGTGGGTTTATATATATTTTATGAAATATTGCTTTTTCCTTTTGGTTCTGATCTGTTATTCTGATCACTTTTGGATAAGAATTGGAAGAGAAAGGAAAAGTCCATGAAGAAGACCCATTATGAGAATCACCACATACAAGAATAGCTCTTAACCTGTGGGGAATGAGTCTGCTCAAAGTCTGACAAAAACCATGGACATGAGATAAAGACCTAGAAAATAAAGTGCTTAGCCTATAAAGAGAAATACAAGCTTATATTTTCATGAGGCTCAGTTATTTTACCTGGAAAACATTCAGGTGCCTCATTAAATCAAAAGTCCTAAAGATGTCAAGCTAGTGGTGAGGAAATCAAAAATAAAAACAGGGACCAAGCCTTTAACACTCAGGCTCTGCACTGATCCACACAGTCTTTGGGGGAGGAGGAAGGAGATAGTGTCAGAGTTCATAAACCTACTTAAAATATAGACTCCTCATTAAATATCTTCCCCACCTGAACAGCTATCTACATTTTAAGAGAAAGGAATGATTTTCTGCCCATCTTTAAAGAAAAGCTGTTTAGTAATGATGCTTAATGTAAAGCAGCTGTTGCTTCTCACAAAGGAGGCTTGACAGTACTGCTGGGTGATCATGAGTCACACATGAATATGGAATTAGCAAGATGATTGTTTGTTCAGTTGTCAAGGCCTGTGCCTCTGGAATAAAAGTCTGTTGTGAATGTGCAGTCTTGTGCAAACACCAAAGGAGGGAAGGCACTTTTATTATGGGCAAGGAACTTTAGATTCACCCTCGCTAAGGTAGAATAATGTAGGGAGTACCTGATAAAGAAGGCAAGAAGGAATTTGGATTTTCCCTTTTTTTTTTTTAATCATCATGAAATGCAACTCGTTCTTCTCTGCAGCCCCTAGGAAGTGTACTTTCAAACCAGAAGCACCCCGATTCATTGCAGCATAAATGGACCTTCCTAGGATCTTCTACCAGAGAGATACAGAACCACATAAGAGGATTAGCCCCTCAGATGCTCTATGGATGAAAATTAACAGCTAAATTTAAATGATTCTTATACTTCAGGCCTAGATGAAACATGTCAGAGAGAACTCAGGCAACCCTTCCTTCAAAGAAGTGTCACGCAATAGAAAATGGTCTGACCCCTTGGGGAAAAGGTGGGTCATCTCAGATATTTAAATATTTAGATGTATCTCTGCTTATATCACCAGAAATCACATCCTTCAAGGCTTAGAGAATATCATGTTAATTAACATGAGAGTTGTCTGAGAGAGTACACTATGCTTTTTCTGAAGGATATTAAAAAAATGGCAGAAAAGTGACCTTTTGACATTTTAAAAATGTTATTCCTGATAAACATATTTTTCCTTAGGGAGACATGTCTGTTTAAGAATAAGTATTAATGGCTATGGAATGAATTATTCCCAAATCATACAAGTTATATTCAAAGCTTAGAAACCGACAGATTTTTAAGTCAGTCTTGAAGGCAATTTGAAAGCCATTCTTTAAATTTAATTTACAGTTTTACACTGTTGATATGAGAAGCACATGCTAATGAGAACTTAACAAATGCTGTAAATTACAAACCATGACACTATTAAACATGTGTGATTTTAATCATCTCTTAAAAGTTAATATGTATAATCTGTATAGAATGGTTAAGACTCTAAACTTGAGACGGCTGCATTATGCTCTCTAGTTTGTGCTATTCTAAGCTGTTTAGTTTATCATTTCCATGATACTCTAAGTCAGATGAGGACAGCTTGATTTTGCTGATAGCTGATGAAACTCTAGAATGCTGCATAATTAGATAGAAGGGAAGAATCTATTTAAGAAGGAAAGTAAACTTCCAGGAAGTTATTCATGGGGGTGGGGGTGGGGTAAAGAAATGTGAAAAATGTTTCTTGCCCTGTTGCCAGACTTTTCCAAGAACTTCAATTTAGCCTTTGTTCACGGCATTAAGTTTAGGGACATTCCTGAAAGTCTTTACTTAAATAATTGACATTGGAATTGTGCTTTATGATAATGAAAGTGTTTCACACATACTATATCCTTCATTCCTCCAAAATAACTTATGAGATAGATATTGCTGTTACCCATTTTAGTAAGGATACTTAGGCTGCCTGAATTTAAATTATTTCCCCAAAGTTATGCATGGTAAGTGACAATATTGGGAAGTAAACCCAAAAGTATTCTGCCCTTTCACTTGGAAATTTCCAAGACTGAAAAAGAGAAGGAGCCAGTCATCTTGATTTGCCTAAACTGTGATAAAATCTCCTGATTTGTATCTCCTCTTAGAGCCTCTCCTATGCATTGGTGATTCCTAAAGCAGAAGCTGTGGAGTCACTACAAACTCAGGATGCTCCAAACATCTTAGCCCAGGAACGAAGGCTCTTAAAAACCAGTCAACCCTCAATTGCAGTGATGGTGATGATGACGATGATGATGATGATGACAGCAATTCCTTATATACATTCCCGGTTTATTATGTGGCAGACCATATGCCAAGAATTTTACATACATTATCTCATTTACTTTAACCAAAAACTCATGAGGCAAACACTATTATTTCATCAGTCATCCAGGAGAGGGATTATGGAAGGCTGAAAGATGAAGGCCCCACTTCAGGATGCCCTACCTTCTCCCTCACTAGGTTCAGGGTATACTGTCTTTCCATTTCATTAAAAAGATGAGAAATGGAAAGGCTGTGTATCTATTACATCTAGATGTGAAGTCAGCTGTTTTCAAGTGGAAATTGCAAGGACTGTAGGAGTGATACATTATGGAATTTGATGTGTTCTCTACATTTTGCTTACAATCAAAGAGAGAGCTTAGAGAGCTTGGATTATGCAGAAAAATGCTATCCTCAAAATCCAGCAATGAGGCAGAGTGGGTCCAAGATGGCCATAGCCTTAATAAATAGGGTTAGCACTCAAAATTATTTCATATAACTACATCCAAACACATGCTGATTATACAAAATATTTCTGAAATATACTAAACATATAAAAGTTAAACAATATGTAGGGCAATTAAGTAGACACAAAACAAAGAAAAAATGGAAACATAAACTAAGACATTGCTCAAATTAATTTACATAATTAAATCCAATTATATGCCAGTTATATGAAACACTTCTGAAATATATCGAAATCTTAAAAATAATACAGGGTAAAAAAGGATTAGCAAACAAATGGGGGGAAGGAGCAACAGAAATATAAATATCAAACTGCATTGATATAACCCCAAAAGTTTGTTTCTTAAAACTTAACGGCCTTTTGTCATGAGTGAGGGAACAAATGTTTGTGACTAGAGGAACACTATGTTTGTTCTTTCAAAGCCTTGCTGCAACTAGAGGAGGGGAGAAAACAGCCCTAAGAGGAGGGCTCAGTGCACAGCAGGGCAGCTTAAATAGTTTTTGTACAAGTTTGGACCAGGGAGTCCCAGAGCTGGTTTTGGAAATCTGAGCGAGAAAGATTTTTCTGAATTAGAAAAGGTGGGTGATTTAAAAATATATATTTGCTTGTCATTTCTAGCTCCTTAAAGAGAGGCAAAGAGGAAAGGATCTTTAAAATTAAATTTTCACTTGTTTTTTTGAGCCATAGAAATGCCCTTGTTTAATTCCAAACTCTCAGTAAAACACAACATAGCAGATGCTTGTGCACATGTTCTGAGTTTGCAGGGCTCCCACTGTGTGTTTGTGTATGTGTTTTTGCTTTGGGTATTCCAGGTGACCATTGGTCAAATCTGATTTATATAAACACTTCCCAAGCTTCTCAAGCTTTTCTCCTTTTTCTCTTAGGCAAATATTAATAATAACAGTAAATAGTAAGTTATTCTCAGATATGCTTCATGAACAACTCTGTGCACCTTTCTCAGATGTATCTTTCATGACTGTTAGAAAGTGAATGTAGAATGTGTGTAAAACTCAATAGAGAAATTTCTATTCAAAATTGTGACACCAATGTTACGAAATAAGCAGAGAGAGTACAACAATTACTCTGCCTCATAAGAAATGTTGTAAGATAGTTAACCTCACCAAGTCTAGTAATTTCTGTATAAAGAGATTACACAGGAGTCTAAATGCTCTTCCCATCTTTGAATCAGATAACCAGGTTTGAGGAAAGTCCCTCACCTGCAACCATATCTTCCCAAACTAGGCCTTTTTCATCTAAAGTATTAATAGTCTTAAGATATAGGAAAACATCTCAGAATCATAATAACAGGTAAAGAACATTCTAACTTATAGACACCTAACATACAGACATAGAGGATGCTTACAGTTGCAATTCTCCAATTTTAGCAAAGAATAAATGCAGAAACACACACACAAAAAAGAAAAACTCACCTGTCTAGATACTAAGGAATTTTTCTTCTTCCCAGTGGTCATAAAATTCTTAATTGATTTGAAATCAAATAGACAAACAGGCAATCAAATAAATCAGAATAACAAAACAGTCTCCACCATCTCTCATCCAAATGATAAAAGATCTCCATAAACCTTTAATCTATTTACAGTGATCAGCAAATAATCAGAAGATAAAGCCAATTACCACTCACTGCTGCCACCAGTGGGGATTAATAACCTACCTGCCTTCAACAAACCAAAAACACAGCACAGCATATCACAAAATTATTGGGCAGGAGAAATTAAATTTTTAAAATAATCAGTCAAGTTCTGCCATGACCTTGGAGTCACCATAAACAAGACTTAACCACTTCACCAGTGAGGAAGGTTATCCAGTTCTGTCAGATAAATCCAATGAGCATCTCTGGGGAAGACCTCTAAAATCAAATAAGTTACAATATTTAAGCATTGGAATGCTAGTTTAAAAAACAGGAAAACAATAAAAGGTGAAAGAGCATCAATTTCATAGATCATAGAGCACAATTTAATGTAGATGTTAACAAAGATATCACAGATCAGTTGGAAAATAAGGAATATTCAATAAAAGACTGGCAGATTTAGTTATTTGGAAAGAAAACAAAATTAAATCATTATCATAATATTATGTTATCTATATAATCCAGTTCAAATATATCAACTGACAAAAATGAAAAAAATTAATCATTTTTATAACTATCAAAAAATGAGGTAGTTATTTTTACACTGCTTGGAGAAAACTTTATAACATCGTTTATCTTTTTATTTTTTTTTGATTCTTTTTTTTTTTTGCCTTTTTGTCATTTTAGGGCCACACCTGTGGCATGTGGAGGTTCCCAGGCTAAGGGTCTAATCGGAGCCGTAGCCACTGGCCTACGCCGCAGCCACAGCAACGCGGGATCCGAGCCGCGTCTGCGACCTACACCACAGCTCACGGCAACGCCAGATCGTTGACCCACTGAGCAAGGCCAGGGATCGAACCCGCAACCTCATGGTTCCTAGTCGGATTCGTTAACCACTGAGCCACGACGGGAACTCCCAACATTGTTTATCTTTTTAAACTCAAATGGATAGGTCTCACTCTACCATTCTTGGTATGTGGCCTACTCTCTTGTCCTTGGTCACTTCTAAACCCTTTCCTTGTCCCATTTTTATTGTGTGTGTCTGATGTTCATGTTTTATACTTGACTCCCCTACATTCTAACCCAAGAATCACTCTGATGTTTCTAAATGTTGGCATCTCCATTTATGTATATTTATGTGTATATATGTATTTTTAGTTTTTAGAAATGTCATTATTATATATCTCATTATTTCATTATTTTCTTCATTCAATACCATGCTTTTTAAAATTCTGTCTATTGCCATGTGTATAATTATGGCATTGCTTCAAACTGCTGCATTGTACTCCACAGTGGGTGGGCATGGAGGGATTTTCTGTTTTGTTTATGCTTTTGGTTTGTTAAAGGTAGGTGAGTTATTGTTCCCTATTGGTGGCAGCAATGATAGGGGATTTGGTTTTATGGTCTGATTAGCTGATGATCACTGTAAATAGATCAGTGGTGTATAGATATCTTTCATCTCTTGAACGAGGAGAGAGGCAGAGAACTTTTGTTTTGTTATTGATTAGTTTGATTGCCTATCTGTTTGGATTCAACAGACCCTTTGATCTGTGCTCGCTGCATTTCAATTATATCCAGCTTCCAAGGAAAGAAATCACACTTAAGTGAACAATTCCATAGATGCCCAACTGCTGGCCTTGGTGAGTGTTTCTTTTGGTTATATTCCCAGGAGTGCATAGCTGTAGGGAAGGCTTATGTTTAATTTGAATAGATGGTGTCAGCCTGCACTACAGAATGACAATTACCCAAATAGGTAGACATAACCTTACAAATGACATAGATAAATTAACACTTTTTACTTAAGTGAGGCTAGAAGAGTGTAAGTTGTCAGATTTCAGTTCACCTGAGTTGGTAAAGGAGTGAATTTTGTCAGCTATCATTATAGATGCTGCATTATAAGCTACCCTAAAAATCAGTGGCTTACAAGCTAAGACTTTTCTTACCCACAGGATATCTGGAGCTGATACCTTGAGCCTACAGATCACATGGATTTGCTTTTTGACTTCGAGTTAGTTTCTAATCTAGGCCTCTCTTCCCTTTCCTTGGAGTAGTGACTACCTGAAGGAAATTATCAGTAGATGACAAGAATCTGATCAGGAGAACAGTGAGGATCACTGAGGCCTCAGCTGGAACAAACAAACCACAATTTTGCTCCTATTCTACCGGGCAGAGCAAATGCCATGGCCACGTGCAGCACCCATGGGTGAGGGAGCAGCTCCCTCACGGAACTGAAAGACTGAAAGACGGACATCAGTAGAGCAGTCTGTCACAGCTCTCATTCAGTGCAAGGCTAAGGATGCTGGGAAATGTCTCAGTATAGTTTTCCAACAGATTTATCACATAAACAACTGGTCAGGAAAGTGTATGGGAGTTAGCATGGGCTGAAAGCCTCAGAAAAAGCACAGTTGGGAATGAAATTAAAGGAAAAGGTGGATGACCACAGGTGTTTCCCCTAGAGTGAAGATTCTAGTTCATTACAAAGAAAACAATGTATTTAGGGCAGGTGTACAGGGGGCAATCAGTTGGACAAATGACATCTATTTCCCCTATTAAAAGTATAAATTGAGAGGAAATGAGAAAAATTCAAGCTGGCAGAAGTAAACACCCTTTATTTCAAACTCTCTCTTCAAGGAGACATAATTAACAGTATTCTTTCTCTCTTTAAGCATTCCACATTTCTTTGAGAGTCAGGGGGACTGGGGCCTGAATGAATCCTGTGGCCTGTGAAGCTTAGTTGTGAGAGCGTTTGAGCTGCCCTATTCAAATCCTAGCTTTTTTCCTTTACGTCAGGATCATGTCTTCTTAGGAATTATGGCCCATCAAATATAAAATACTTTAGTGAACGACTCTGCCTTAATTAAAAAGAAAGAAAAAAGCACTCATCTCCACATTGTTCTTCATTTGGGGAAGTCAATTAGTCACATTTTAGAATAGTTCTAATTCAAAGACAACTTCAGTGATATTAACTTTTTAATAGTAAGAGAGCATGGACCTGGTAAGATTCATTCATTTTTAAACCTCAGATTCATTCACTTATACATGCAAATAACCTCACTTATAACATATTCCCCATTCATGCCTAGTATATTTTCTGTATGCAAAGAAATCTGCTCTTCAATGTAAGCATATTTTATCAGTGCAAATGCAACATTTTGCTCTCCCCAGCTGAACAAATGAGGTCTCAAAGCTCTATTTTTTTTAAATACTTGATTAAAAAATTTTAGTGAATTTTTGTATTTAGTTTCTTGAACACCCCTCTAAAAAACAATTTTTACAAAGTATACTTCCTTCTGTTCCAAAAAGAGCAGCATTGATAGCGTTGGTAAGGCCTACTGAAGTAACATAATTATCACCAGACCACGCACTGTCACTTCAGTATTCCAAACAGAAGTATCTGGCACTTAAAACATCCCTACCCTCTAATCCAAAATTTAAAAATACACTCAGTGTGGTTGGTCTCTGTTATCAAATTTTTACTGGGGGTCAGGACTTAAAATATTTTCTGGGTACAAAAGAATACCTAATAGGAAAAGATGTGTTTAGCATGACATTCCCTTGGTTAGTTCACATTGCAGTCTTTACCTCCTAGTGACACAAATCAGTTATCTGCTCTTTAGATCTGATTTCTGAAATGGGGCCAAAGTCTCTCCTAGATACTTCAGTGATCCATGCTAGAAATTCCTGAAAGACTGAATGCAGCTTTCTTAATGTGCACTTTCTTTGTCTTCAGGAACAGAATTACAGTTGAAACTGCTGCGGACTGCTGAGGGAATTTTCCCAAAGGGTAACTGATATTCTCAAAGGAAAGCTTTTAAGGCCAATTTTACTGCTAGTATTTTATTATCCCAGCAATGTTCCCTCCAAAATTAACAATTACAATAATTATTTGCATTTTCTCGTTATTCCCTTCCAAGTAGCTCAGTCCTACCCACCTCAAAGAGCTTGACTCCTAAGTTCCTGACCTCCACAGAGAGATGCGTGCACAGCTGGAGCACTGAAGGTCAGACTTTGCATCCGCCACATGGAGGAGCAATTCATCTTACCTTCAAGTTCCAAGCAATCAGCAACTCATCACCAGAGATGGTGGTCAGATTAATAACATGGTCTTTAGTGGATTTTATATCCTTCCCCCTTTCATCCCCCTGTTCCTAATTCCTCCTCCCTTGGATGGTGTTCCAGAATCAACCATCTGTACATAATGTTTTTCTCTCAAGCTCTGCTTTTGCAAGAACACAAAATAAAAAGCCTGTTCCTTCATGTCTCATTATCTTTCTCTGTTCTTTGGTTTTCTTTCTATTCACTCATCCTTCTTAAGGATATTGTGACTTAGAGGAAATTATTGCATTGAGAGAAAGCATAGGTCAACGGATATTTAGTGTGTAATGGTAAGAAATTCCATGCTATAAATACTTTTAATATTTTAGGTTTACTCTTCCAGTTCAAAATAAATATTTATGCATCTATAATGTATTTTTACAAAAATGGGATCATACTATCATATATATATATCTAAACATATGCATATATACACATGTATATATTTGTATATACATACATAGAGAGACTTTTTCAATTAATCCTAACATGGCTATTTCTTTATTTCAATAACTCCAGATATAACATGTGTTTTCATAGCTGCATTGTTAATATTGATTGATTGATTGATTGATTGATTTTTGCCTTTTGTCATTTTAGGGCCGCACTCGCGGCATGTGGAGGTTCCCAGGCTAGGGGTCTAATCAGAGCTGTAGCCACTGGCCTACACCGCAGCCACAGCAACACAGGATCCGAGCCGCGTCTGCAATCTACACCACAGCTCACGGCAACGCCGGATCGTTAACCCACTGAACAAGGCCAAGGATCGAACCTGCAAACCTCATGGTTCCTAGTCGGATTCGTTAACCACTGCGCCACAACGGGAACGCCAATATTGCTATATTTAAACTATTGTGCCCAAATATTTAAAATAGTATCTTACAGATAAATATTTAGTTTGTTTCCGAATTTTTACACTTATACAAAACTACAATCAGAACTTCACTTTACATGCATCCTTGCTCAATTAAACTTCCTTTTTTTTTTTTGCTTTTTAGGGCCGCACCTGCAGCATATGGAAGTTCCCAGGCTAGGGGCCGAATTGGAGTTGCAGCTGCCAGCCTACACTTACGAGCACAGCAATGCCAGTTCCAAGCCAGATCTGCGACCTACACCACAGGTCATGGCAATGCCAGATCCTTAACCCACTAAGTGAGACCAGGGATCAAACCCGCATCCTTATGGATACTAGTTGGGTTCATAACCTGCTGAGTCTCAGTGGGAACTCCAATAAATTATTTTCTTACTATAAAATTCTGTGTGACCAGCATTAAGTTTTCACAGAGAATTTGTACCATTTGAAATTCCCACCAGAAGTGGTTTCTGAGATACACATTCTATCACACCCTCACAGGGCACTGCTGACATTACTCATTTGCTTAGGAGTTCTGACACAAACACATATGTAATTACAGGTAATAGAGTTAAATGCATAAATACATAATTTAATTTATATTTGATTTTTATTGATGTAGCGCACGTTTTCAGGTTTGGCTACGTGTGTGTGTGTGTGTGTGTGTGTGTGTGTTTGTGTTTAATTCCTCATTCATCTAGTAGTTCATAATAAGCTCTTTAAAAAGTCATCATTTCAATGGCGAATAATATTTACAAAGGACCTTCTATATGCTAGAGAACATGTATTGAGGGCCACAGATACCACTGTGAATATAAAATACAGCCCCTTCTTTCTGGTGCCTCAAGTCTAACAAAGAAGAGGGCCATTAAAAATTGTGACATGGTTGGTAATTGATTCCTTGGCATGGAAAGTATTGTGAGAGATGTCAGAGAGTCAGGCCAAGGTGGTTAGAAAAGACCACCCACAGAAGGGAGGCTTACCTTTAGACTGAAGAGGAAGTCAGAATCAGGCAGATGAGGGAGAGAAGAACATTTCATGCAGAGGGAAAAGGCACAAAGACCTCGAGGAATAGTGCATTATGTTTATATATATTAATCCTTTGTCAATATAGCTACATATCTGTATACATCAAGGAGTTTTCTTCAGTAATTTTTAAGTCATTTTTGCCAAAAAGAAGTTTTAAAAATTCTTATTGTTAAGTGCTTTCTCTTATGATTTTAATTTTTGTCATACCTATATAGTCGATTGTTATCATAAGGTTATATTATCACTCACTTATATTTCCTACCAGTACTTTATTTTCTTTCAAAATTAAAAAAAGTATGGAATGTTTTTGGTTCCAGATTATGAGATGGATATCATTTTTAGATGAATTTTAATCATTTTTCTCTCCAAGCTTACGTTATCCAGTAGATTCCTATATTACATGAAAGAATTTTCTTGAAGCAAATATCTATATCTTGTCACACACTGGTTCAAATTACAGTAATCAAATACCCCTAAACATTACCAAGTTTCTACTCTGGCGCAACACATTTTTCTCTCGTTACTCCTAATTCACATCTCAATCTTCTTTTAAAATTCTTACAAATTACTGCCCATGACAGTTCCCCCATATTAAGTCAATTAGTTTTTTTTTTTTTTTTTTTTGGCCACACCCAAAGCATATGGAAGTTCCCCAGCCAAGGATCAAACCCACACCACAATTGTGATCTGCACAACTTAACCTGCTGCACCACAAGGGAACTTCCTGATTTTCTGTATTAATCAAATATATAACTGACAAACTAGAGAACAGAAGTTAATATTCATTAGTAGGAAAATAAAATCACAAAAATAAATACATTGTACTTTCTTTAGAGATATACAATTCAATTAAAGTTTTCAGTAATTTTCTACTGTAACATTTCAAAAATAACTAAGAGCAAAGGAACTCACTCTAAAAGTAATTGGTATTTAGACTGTATGAAATTGGCACAGTAAAATAAACAAAATAATTTAGAAAGGGTACTTCACCAAAATAAGATAATTTGTGTAGCCTGTTCTCTCAATGAGGATTAGACTCTCCCTGAAGCAAAGGTGCTTTGTTGCTCTTGAGAAACACAAAATACCTTTGCTTGTAGCAGCATGAGATCTGGAAGATAGTCACAAAATATTACCAGAAATATGAAATAAACATTGTCAAATACATTCCATATTTTTATGGGCAACTCAACTAAAGGAGCTTACAACAATCTGAATTAGAGTTTTTAAAACATATAACTAAAGTATTCTTACATTTATGACAGTAACAAGAATTTAGTCAATTTTATTTCTCCCTGAATATTGTTTTCCAATTTTAAATACACTTCATATGAACTCTAATACTGCCAGGGAGATAGCACTGGCTTTTATATTAAAAGTATTAGGAAAACTACATTTACTCTTGCCCTCTTCTATGACTGAGATGTGATTACTCTTTTCCTGAAGAATTATTGTCTGTGGTGAATAACATGATGCTGGTGTAGACTGTACAGTCACATTAACAGTTTATCTGATTTGGTAAATGCAATCCCTTTCCAGGTAGGGTTTAGATCCTAATTATCAGTGAGATGGGAGGGGGGGGTGCTGATGTTAGGAAAGAAACAAGTGATTAATTCATCATATTCATTTGAGGATCAATGGTTCATATTTGCACAGAGCTGCAGCAAAGAGAATCTAGATCCAGGCAAAGACAGTCTGAGCCTTAGGAAGCTGGTGAAGGTCAGAGAAGCAGCCAATGCCACATCTGAGAAGGTCACTACAAGAAAAAAGCAAGAAAGAGTCAAAGAGCAGAGTTCTGCCAGGAATTACGCCATTCCTTTTGTAAAGTGCACTCCTATATGTTCTGTTGTCTGAGGAACACCACACATCTCCAGGGCCCGAGTTGTTACTCCCTGTTGTGGATGTTTGTGAAGGGAAGGGCTAAGAGCCGCAAACAGAAGGGCTTCCTGAGCTAGCACAGGACTGCTGTAGAGAACAATATTTTATCCTCCGGAGTACAGGGGTGCTTGGTGGGGCGCCTAAAGACAATGCACCCTAAAATAATATCTTCCTTTACAATTCATCTTCCTGAAGTATACAAACAGTCCAATTTAAGTCAGGACACATGATTTGCCAAGACTGTAAACCCACACTGAGGAGTAAAACATTCCTGGGGTTTAGTAAACTTTTTCCCCTTTAATCTACTAGCTGGCTGTCTAAGCTTTGTGTTATGTTGTCAAGTATCTCTGTTATTAGAATGAGAACGAAACAGAGAGAACAAAAGTCTACAGAGGAGAGATGAGGGGCCATATTCCATTGCTGATATCTTTAAACTACAGAAACGGGTTATCTAGGAAGACGTGAAATATATCAAATTATTAAAATTTGACCCTTGTACCCTAATGATGTACATCACCTTCCTAGCTCTAAACTGCTGTTCAGTCCACTACAAGCCAGTTCATAGATTTTCCATTGGTCTATGACCAGCATGTGGCCAGACCTATCCTACTAGGTCCCTGATGGCAGACTGCCATGTAAACAAGGCACTTGATGTGACAGTGAATTAATGCAAGTCCTGATGTAGGAGGTACCCTCAACCTGTAAGATACTTAATATACTCAGTACCAGCTCTCTCCACCAGAGTGGTGGTGCCCATTCTCTTCTCAAACCCATTCTGGAGTCACCAATAATATCACTGGTATCTCCACTTATACCTTCTAAAAGGAAACGAGAACAATTTGGAGTTGTCCAAAAGGCAGTGCTTTTCAAGGAATAGCTCCTTACATGATTCAGAATAATAAAAAGTACTTCACAAACCTTGTCCACACCAGCTCTTAAAGAGCCGTAGTAGCATTTTGGGAAAACAAAAATCAATATTCATAACTTTTATAAGATAGGGTAAGTAATGCTTATTATGATGCCGATCATCAATTGAGGATTAAAAATCTGAATGACTTCCAGCATTTTCTCCATAAAACTGATAAATATCCTATGGATATCACTATAACAAGAAGAGGTGACGATGTGCTTCACACTGGATAAGGAACGTCAAAATGGCAACAATTTAATTATTGATGGTTAACATTGACAATTTTCCAGTGAGATATTTTGAGTGGCCGCATAACCAAGTTCATTAATGAATTTGAAATTTAGCTTAATTTAATTCTAAATAAGAATGTAACAGAGAAGGAGCAAGTCAAGATCTGGTAACCTGCTCCCTTTCAGCAGAAGACTAAGTGTCAGATGACTGTACACATTGAATGAGGGCTAGCTCTTATTCCTATGCAGGTGCTGGCAAGTGTGCAATTATGGACTTGTGCTGACAAATATGTCATGTTTCATTGGGGAAACCATCCATGGGGAAAATTGTTGCAGAATCCCAAGGCAACTGTGAAAATGACTCTGTTGATAGATTAAAAGAGCCCCTATAAAGGAATATCCAGGGGTAGCTTCTTCATTCCATACCACATACTTGATGTCTTCTGACCACTGAGTGATCTTCTGTACAATACCTGTAGTGTTACTTCCACTTGAGACCACTCCTCCAATTTTACCTGATCCTCATCCCTGCCTTCCAGATCTAGGCTCTCCCGAAGTTGACCTTCTCCTTTTGAAAACAGATTGGAGATTTAATTTGTCCACAGTCATGATGTACATTCTAAGACCAACAAAGATATCTCCTACAACTCTGTCTAAGCTACTTTCACCTGAGGTCACTAAAGACCAACATCCTCTGATTTCTGTCTTCAGGAGAATCAAGTTTGAAGTAAAACAAATAGGCACTTGCAGGAAATGAACAGAGCTGAGTGGTTCCATTTAATCTGCCCTAATCTTCTCTGCTGTGCACCACAATCTAGCCCACATCCAGATTTTAAGAGATTATGGAGTTCTACAACAGCACCCCTGAGGTCTACACATCTTTCTAGCTGGACATTATACAAGCTTATGGATACTTTATTTACACACTTACTAGAAACACAATATGTTTAATTCATTGCTCTTCAGCTTACCACATGTGAAAATGGAAATCAGAAGCAGATATCTTGAGAATGAATAATAGACACCAAGGGAAGAGGAGAGTTATTAGTTGTCAGATCAGTAATTGCAGGACTTGGAGAACAGACTTGTTGCCAAGAGGGAGGGAGAGGGAGTGGGACAGACTGGGAATCTGGGGTTAAGAGATTCAAAGTATTGCCTCTGTAATGGATAAGCAATGAGATCCTGCTATATAGCACTGGGAACTATATCTAGTCACTTACAATGGAGCATGATAATGTGAGAAAAAGAATCTATATGTGTATGCTGGACTGTGTTACCTTGCTGTACAGTAGAAAATTGACAGAACACTGTAAACCAGCTATAGTGGAAAAAAATAAAAATAATTTTTTAAAAAAGTACCAGTTACAGTATTTCCATTCCTTGCCATGTAACACCACTTTCTTCATCTTTTCTGTGGAAAGGTTCATTTGTGCTGTATATTAGATTCCAGATATAAGTGATATCATAGGGTATTTGTCTTTCTCTTTCTGATTTACTTCACTTAGTATGAAAGTCTCTAGTTCCATCCATGTCGCTGCAAATGGCATTATTTTGTTCTTTTTTTATGGCTGAGTAGTATTTCATTGTGAATATATGCCACACTTAATCCATTCATTTGTCAATGGACATTTAGGTTGTTTCCATGTCTTGGTTATTGTGAATAGTGCTGCAATGAACATAAGGGTGCATGTGTCTTTTTCAAGGAAAGTTTTGTCTGGATATATGCCCAAGAGTGGGATTGCTGGGTATATGGTAGTTCTATATTTAGTTTTCTAAGGTACTTCCATACTGTTTTTCATAGTGGTTGTACCAGCTTACATTCCCACCAACAGTGTAGGAGGGTTATCTTTTCTCCATAGCCTCTCCAGCCTTTGTATAACTGGTACTTTTAAATCATACACAGGTGTCTCAAAATATTTTGAATCTTACTGAATTGCTGCTTTTATGGATTGAGTTACACAACTACTTAGGGCTTTAGCTGAATTCATAGAAATCAACATAGCATCATATGGCAAGAGAATCACTTAACAGACTCCCAGTAGAATGTACTGTTCCTAGTGTGATGCATTGTTGAAACAAGGAAAACTCTTTCATTAATATTTGATTCCTGATACTAACGGTGAATTTTTAAAGAATGAAATTTTAATTAGTATATAATTGACATAGAATATTATTTTACTTTTAAGTGTACAATTGATTCAATACTTGTATATATTCCAAAATGATCATATGTTTAGTTAACATTTGTCACCATACACAGTTACAGAAATTTTTAATTTTTTGAGGACACTCCTTTCTCTTTTCTATAATGGCTGCACCAACTTACATTCCCACCAACAATGAACAAGTTTTCCTCTTCTCCCCATTCTCAGCCATTTGAACAGGTGTGAGGTGCTATCTCACTGTGGTTTTGATTTGCATTTCCGTGATGATTACTGACGTTGAACATCTTTCCATGGTCCTGTTAACCATTTGAATGTCTTCTTTGGAAAAAATGTCTATGCAGATTCTCTGCTTATTTTTTAATCAAATTTTTTTTCTGGTATTGAGTTGTATGGGTTCTTTAAATATTTTGGATATTAAACCCTTATCAGATATATGATTTGCAAGTATTTTCTACCATCCTCCTAGTAGGTTGCCTTCTCATCTTGTTGATGGTTTCTTTTGCTGTGCAGAAGCTTTTTAGTTTGATATAGCTACACCGTTCATTTGTGCTTTTGCTGCTTTTGATTTTGGTGTCAAGTCCAAAAAATTATTGCCAAGACTGATATCAAGGATTGTACTACCTATGTTTTCTTCCAGGAGTTTTATGGCTTCAGGAATTACATTCAAGTATTTAATCCATTTTGAATTAATTTTTATATAGATGTAAGACAGTGGTCTAGTTTGTTCTTTTGCATATTGTTCTAGTTTCCCAATACCATTACTGAAGAGACTCTCCTTTCTCAATTATATATTCCCAGCTTCTTTGTCATAACCTAGTTGACCATATATACATAGGTTGAACTTTCTATTATCTAATATATGTCGCCCTTTAGAGGAACACTTGATTAGGAGTCAAGCTCCGGAGAACGTCTCTGCTATGGGCCATTAATTAGCTTTGCGACCCAGCACAAGACACATTTCAATTCTTCAGTTTCCTACAATGGAAAATTAAGGAAACAGGCAAATAAACAATAAGCTCCCTTTTAGCTAAAATGCTATAAAATCATTAAAAGCTCAGAGAAATTTATATTCTGTAACAAAGTCTTACAGTATTGGTTTTAATAGGTTGATATTTCTGTAATATTTATAACACTTTAATTCACTAGCCATATGTTCTGAATACAATCTTTCCTGGAGAAAAAAATACAAGCTATTAGTATGTGGAAAAGATGCATGACCTTTTTTGGTCAACAAACAAGAATTGTAAATTAACATTTGTTTATTTTAATGAGCATGCCTCTCAAGAATATATTTAACATTCATGATTGAATTAATTTTTAAAATCTGATTTTTGACAAAAACTCATCAAATTGAATCCTTTTGAGAGAAAATATTGGGAGGCCATATTATTACCAAATGCCTATATTATGTCACACAAGTTATAATTCCAGCACATTCTGGTTATGAGGAAAGCTTCATGAGGAGCTCCCTGCTGAGACTTTGTTGTTTCCAAGTCTTGTTTTTCATCACGTACTCAAAGCCAAAACAAAAACAAGGGGTCCAATAAAGGAAAGTTACAAAGCGTATTTGACACCAGATCCAAACTGCAATTTATGTAAATTATAAAATCCTAATGTAGATATCAAGGCTTTGTCCATTTGTCCATTCACTGGCATAACATATTGAACATAGCAGTCAGTGAAATTTATTTTAATGTATTAGTCAACAAAATTATAAATAATGATTACAGTATCGTAATAGAAAAAGCATCATTGGAGTTATTTAGATTTCTTCCTTTTTTATTATCCACCGATGAAATTCTGAAGCATATTGCTTTAGCGTGCAGAAATGTATTAGCTCAAGGTAAAAATTGTTATACTTTCCACAGTACAGCATCACAAGCTAAAAACATAAAATCTAACTTCCCTAACAAATTCACATTTAAGTGAATTTAAGCAAAACAAAAAAAGAAATTTACTAAACTGAGTAGTTGTAATAATGGAGAGGAATGGATAACAGTGCTATTGATTTTTCACAGTCTTTTTTTTTTTCAGTATCTATTCTTAATTACAAGGATTTAGAATATCTGAGTAGTCTACATGTAAATAATGCTGCCTAATGATCAACCTTAGTTCACTGGAACCATAAACTTCACATTTGCTTTACTTCACAGAAAAGCTTTAGACTTAGCATTTCATTTTGGAATTATAATTTAGAGCATTAAAATACATACATGCACACTATTCACCTACAATGGAGAAGATATTTCAGTCTCAGTAGAAGTGCCACATTCTCTGTAGATCCTCTGTTGAGCCCTTGAGACTAAGAGAGACTCTGTGTTCCAGCTGGACATGGCACTCATATGATTATAATTATCCTGATGGTACTGACTTCCTGTGTGCCTGTCTACCCAATTTTGACCATAAGATTTCTCATTTTTGTACCTCCAGGGCTATGAAAAAACATAGCCTCTAGATCTGTTCAGTTAATATTTTTAAGTGAATAAATGACATTATAGGTGGGCAAAAATGGTATAGGGAATGACCAAAAATTTCTCTGTGGATTTAAGGCAGTTTGTCCCATGATCACGTAAATATTTACTATTAGCAGTCTTCAAAAAGAATATTGCTCATAAATCATTCACCAAACACTGGTGAACCATATACAATATATTGGTCATATATTATTGTAATACTATGGTACAGGATTTGCATAGTGCTTACCTCTAAAGTTCAAGATGAGGTACCAATATACAATGGAATGTTACTCAGCCATAAAAAGAACAAAATAATACCATTTGCAGCAACAGGGATGCACCTAGAGATTACCATACTAAGTGAAGTAGGTCAGTCAGAAAAAGAAAAATATTATATGAGATCACTAATATGTGAAGTCTAACAAAAATGATGCAAAACTTATTTATATAGAAACACCTCCCAGATTTTAAAACCAAAATTTATGGTTATTGTGGTAGAGAGGGATAAATCAGAGGGATGGGATTACATATACACACTATTATATATAAAATAGATAACTGACAAGGACCTACTATATCCTAGCACAGGCAAAACTACTCAATATTCTATAGTAACCTATATTGGAAAAAAGAAGGGCAATATTTATGTGTATAACTGATTCACTTTTCTGGACACCTGAAATTAATTTAACATTGTAAAACTATACTCCAGTAATTTTTTTAAAAAAGAAAAAAAAAGAATAAAGTTCAATACAGATCAAAACATATTAGGAAAGAAATGCCTTAAAATTGTTCTTTTTATTTTTTTACAAATTTATTTTTATTTTGTCAAAGTATATGTGTAATATAAACGTAGTTTTTCTTTTTTCAATTGTATTTTGGTATAGTCAATTTACAATGTTGTACTATCTTCATGTTTACAGCAAGGTGAATCAGTTATACATACACATATATCTTTGGTTCTTAACTATTAATAAATTGCATTTTATAATTGGATCAACCTTAAAATTTCATTATTTTAAAGGGTGAAAGAAAAGTTAAACTAAAGAAATAAAAGGCAGTTCCCATGAGAACTTAAAAGTAAGAGAAGTTTGGTGATTAAGCTATTCTCATGGAGGAAATGGAGAATCTTTAACATTGCACATGTGATTAAATCATGAACTTTATGTCTTTACACAATTTCTAAAAAGTCATCTGTAAAAAAATTTAAATGATCTAATCTAACCAAATTAATTATTGGTCTTATTTGGAGTGAGAAGTTTTTTTTAATTTTAAACACTATTGTTTACTTCTTTAAAGACATATAATTTTGAATAGCTTGGAATGATTTCACTCTATGTTTAGTTATCTGGAAATGTATCTGAAACATGTATTTTTGGTAAATAACTTTTCCTATATGCCTACCTATCTGTTTGTGAACTTTCTACCTTAAAACAGCTTCAGGAGTTCCCATCATGGCTCAGTGGTTAATGAATCCAACTAGGAACCATGAGGTTGCAGGTTCGATCCCTGGCCTAGCTCAGTGGGTTAAGGATCCAGCATTGCCGTGAGCTGTGGTGTAGGTTGCAGATGCTGCTTGGATCTGGCATTGTTGTGGCTGTGGCTGTGGCTGGCGGCTACAGCTCCAATTAGACCCTAGCCTGGGAACCTTCATATGCTACGGGTGCGACCCTAGAAAAAAGACAAAAATAAATAAATAAAAAACCAGCTTCAAAGTAAAGAATGCTTTCGTTTCAAACCGCCTTCTTCAAAAATACAGATAGGATTGTGGTAACTGGTTTGAGCAGTTTTGTTTCCTAGAATCCAGTTTTAGAATTGGTGATATGAAATGAGGTGGGACGCCATCTGTACCTTCTCTTACATTCAGAGCTTAAATAAACACTATTGCTTTCATGACTGATGACTCCCTGGTGAGCATATCTGTCCAACTGTGAGAAGACTGGGGGATTCCATTTGGGAATCAGAATGATGTCCAGTCAAGGGAGAGCAATTTTAGTCAGTAAAAGCACTTGGATAAACTTTGCTCATAGCATACCTGTTCTTTTGTTTTATTTACCCTATGACATAAAGTGTTCTGTACTTTAAGTTATTCATCACTTTCATGGATTGGCTTGTGTACTATTTATCTTAGCCACTCTATTTTTATTTTATTCTTACCTTGTCTAAGCCCTTAGAGAAAATAATCTTTAATACACATCTTGTAGTGTTGTTTCTCAAATTTCTCTTTGGGGCTGTTGCAATAAAATTATATTTTTGTGCATTCAGTATTTTGGATATGATCGATTCTTTCCATTTTTTTTTTTCATTTGTGTTTTTAGGGCTGCACCCACAGCATATGGAGATTCCCAGGCTAGGGGTCCAATCAGAACTGCAGCCACCAGCCTACGCCAGAACCACAGCAATGAGGGATCCAAGCCATGTCTGCGACCCACACCTCAGCTCACAGCAATGCCAGATCCTTAACCTACTGACAAAGGCCAGGGATCAAACCCACATCCTCATGGATGCTAGTCCAGTTCTGAGCCACTACAGGAACTCCCACATGTTCTTAAAATATGTTTTATTTTCTTGACCTAAGAATATCATTTCCATCCCCCTGAAAATATTTATGTAGAAGGCAGCTGTTAAGAGAAAAAAATAATTTAGAATACTCACTAAATCCTCTTTTAACAGAAGTAGTGTGCTTGGAAATACACACAATTATAAAGATAATTTTTTGACACTTCTGACCTCATCTTTACTCACATGATAAAGTGATCTTATGAGATGCTAAACTGATGTGCAAAAAAATTTCTGTTACCACTAAATCTTTGCTAGGATTATTACTTTAAAAATATAAAATAATTTATACATGGAATTTACAGAATGCTCGTATAAAAAATGTAGAGTCCAGAACAAGGTCTCCACAGTAACTTCTTAATCAAGTGGAAGTAGATCATAATTTTTGGATAAACTTTCAAAGAGGTAAAAACTATTTAAAATTTATGATAATAATTAGGATGAAAAGAATTTAACATGGATGTGTAAACCATATGTAAATATGTATACCCACAAATACTGAAATCATACCCCAATGGGGATTAAATTTTTGATGTAAATAAGACTAAATCATCAAAGAACTATTAAAAATCATTTTTATAACCTATTTTGTCATTGACATTGAGGCATCATCTAAGCATTTATTTGGTACTTTTTTGCCTAACAGATTATCTTTTCACCTATTTTAATCCATTGAGTTCTCTTTATCCTTAAAAATACTGTTTCACCAAAGAGCACCCAACTGTTATTCACACATCTAATGAGTGCTAGGTCTTTGCTAAGAATCAGAGGCAGGTACAGTTGCACGAATTATCCCTAATTGCTTACACTAATCGAAATTCACTTGATACTCTTCCTCTGATGCCATGCTTGCCAAACACAGAAATTTTAAGTGCTGTGATTTGATTTTCACCCATACATGTGTCCTGATTCTTCTGTTCTCTTTCATAGCAAGAGTTCTGCCCTGATTATTTTTCTAATGAAAATTGGATTTTCTGGGATTGTCTTATCCTGAATCTTCAATGTCACATGTTACCCTACTCCCATTTAGAAATGCTGATACCAATCACTGCTTGAATCTCATCTGAGCACTCAACATACTCTGGGAGTTCCCTTTGTGGCTCAGTGGTTAACGAATCTGACTAAGAACCATGCGGTTGAGGGTTCGATCCTTGGCCTTGCTCAGTGGGTTAAGGATCCGGCGTTGCCGTGAGCTGTGGTGCAGGTTGCAGACGCGGCTCGGATCCCGCTTTGCTGTGGCTCTGGCGTAGGCGGGTTGCTACAGCTCCTGTTAGACCCCTAGCCTGGGAACCTCCATATGCCGCAGATGTGGCTCTACATAAAGGCAAAAAACAAAATAAAAAACATACTCTGAACTCTAATGTAAACCTATCTAACTCTCCACACAGGGTGGAGTCAGTTTCACTCTGTTCTTTTGTTTGTTTTTCCTTTTTCAGCTGCACCTGAAATATATGGAAGTTCCTGGGCCAGGGACTGAATCTGATCCTCATCTTCAAACTTTGCCACAACCGCAACAACAATGGATCCTTAACCGGTAGCACTGGGCAGGGGGTCAAATCCGCAATTCCACAGAGAAGAGCTGGGTCATTAAGCCACTAGTCTTAAAGGGCAGTTGTGCTATTTCCTGGCTCCCAATTCCCTCCATCCTGTTTCATATCTGTATGTCTTAAATATACTCCATCCCCTAACAGTTATAATACAAAACCAAATGTAACAACTGCCAAATGTTTACTAAGTGTTAATGGTCTTCAGAGATTAAATAGAAAAATTTTCATTTTAAAAAGTGATGAAGATGAAGATGCAGCAAGAAAACCACCATCTGTAACCTGTAAAAGGGTCTTCACTAGAACCTGCATTTGCACTCTGATCTTGGATTTGAAGCCTCCAGAACCCAACCAGCATTTAGCCATGGACTCAACACTCTAAGCCAAAGTTCTCAGAGGTGGTGCTGATATGGAACAACAGAAATATCAAAGAAGAAAAGTTTTGTTTTTTAGAAAATGCACATATGGAGAGGGAATTGAGATGGCGGAATAAAAGGACTGGAGCTCAACTTCTCTCCCAAAAAACAACAAAACTACAACCAATGCTGAGAAACCTTCAACCAAATGGAATGTAAACTTCCAAAAAAATATTCTACCCCAGATGACAAAGAGAAGAACACATCGAGAGGTAGGAGGGGCGATTATGTGATAGAAGCAACCCCATACCTCTGGTGTGGAAAGTCCCACAGATTGGAAAGTAACTGTATCACAGAAACTCAGCTACAGGTCTGAGAGTTCTGAGCCCCACATCAAATTCCCACACCTGGGGATCTGGGAGAGGGAGAAAGAGCCCCCAGAGCATCTGGCATTGAAGGCCAGCAGGGCTTGTGTGCAGGAGCTCCGCAGGACTGGGAGAAAGAGGAGATCATATTCTTGAAAGGCGCACATACTTTCACGTGCACTGGGTACCAGGGCAAAGCGAAGTCTCCATAGGAATCTGGGTGTGGCTTGTTGTGGGGGAAGGGCATTGGAGGTGAAGCTCTCAGGAATATTCATCAGCCTGCATTTCTCTGGAGGTGGCCATTTTTGGGAAATCCTGGTCCCTGCCATCAGTGCTGAGAAGCCCCAGGCCAAACAATAATCCAGGTGGGACCACAGCCCCACCCATCAGTAAACAGTCTGCCTAAAGACCCCTCAGGCATACAGCAGCTTCTAATCTCATCCAGAGACAAAGCTCCACCCATCAGAGGGATAGGAATCAACTCCACCTACCAGTGAGCAGGCACCAGTCCCTCTCATCGGGAAGCCTACAGCAAGCCCCCTCCATACCAACTTTAGCCACAGGGGAGACGAACACAAGAACTAAGAGAGGCTATAACGCTATTGTCTGCAAAAAGCTCACCACACCAAAAACCTATAAAAATGAAAAGACAGAAAACTCTAATTCAGATAAGGGAGAAAGAAAAAAGCCCAGAAAAACAGCTCAGTGATGAGGAGATTATCAGCCTCCAAGAGACTTTAGACTGTTGATGCTGAAGATGATCCAAGCTATTGGAAATAAACTGGAGGCAAAGATTGATAATTTACAGGAAACACTGAGCTAAGAAATACAAGCTGTAAAAATTAAACAAGAAGAGATGCAAAATACAATAACTGAAGTAAAAAATTCCTTAGAAGCAGCCAACAGTAGAATACAGGAGGCAGAAGAACGAATCAGCAAGGTGGAGGACAGATTAGTGGAAATCACTAAAGCAGAAGAGAAAAGAGATAAAAGATTGAAAGGAAGTGAGGAGAGTCTTAGAGAACTCTGGGATAATGTTAAATGCACCAACATCCATATTATAGGGGTGCCAGAAGGAGAAGAGAGAGAGAAGGGGACAGAAAAAATATTCAAAGAGATAATAGCCGAAAAAATTCCCTAATATGGGAAAGGAACCACTCACTCAAATCCAGGAAGCGTAACGAGTACCATATAAAATAAACCCAAGGAGGAACACCCCAAGACACATATTAATCAAAATGACCAAAATTAAAGACAAAGAGAAAATATTGAAAGCAGCTAGGGAAACAAAACAAATGACATACAAGGGCAACCCGATAAGGCTATCAGCAGATTTTTCATCTGAAACTCTGCAGGCCAGAAGGGAGTGTCATGATATACTCAATGTGATGAAAGGAAAAAACTTCCAACCAAGATTGCTTTACCCAGCAAGGCTCTCGTTCAGATTTGAAGGAGAGATCAAAACCTTTACAGATAAGCAAAAGCTAAGAGAGTTCTGCAACACTAAACCAGCTTTAAAACAAATACTAAAGGAACTTCTCTAGGCAGAAAAGAAAAGGCCACGACCAGAAGCAAAAACACCACAAATGACAAGGCTCACCAGTAAAGGCATATATACAATAAAGATACTAAATCATCCACGCACAACTATGCTACCAAAATCAGAAATCATGAGAACAGTGCACAAATGCAGGACACTGGAGACACACGTGCAATTAAGAAACCAACAACTTAAAACAATCTCATTTATATACAGACTCCTATATCTAAACTTCAGGATGGAGTTCCTGTCGTGGCTCATTGGTTAACGAATCTGACTAAGAACCATGAGGTTGCAGGTTCGATCCCTGGC
>PVHT021183726.1:36063432-36151549 GCA_004024745.2 Catagonus wagneri
AAAAAAAAAAAAAAAAAAAAAAAAAAAAACTTCAGGATAACTGTAAACCAAAAATCTACAATTGATACACAAACAAATAAGAAAAATCAACTCAAATACAACATTAAAGATAGTCATCTTGTGAGATGAGACAACAAGAGAATAAGGGAAGAAAAAAAGAAACAAAAACCCCAAACAGTTAATAAAATGGCAGGAAGAACATACATATCAATAATGTATGATATGATACATTATATGATGATATTGATATACATATCAATAATTACCTTAAATGTTAGTTGCCTGAATGCCCCAACCAAAAGACACAGACTACCTGAATGGATACAAAAACAAGACCCATATATATGCTGTCTTCAAGAGACCCACTTCACTTCTAGGGACACATACAAATTGAAAGTGAGAGGATGGAAGAAAATATTCCATGCCAACGGAAATCAAAAGAAAGTTAGAGTAGCAATACTCCTATCAGACAAAATAGACTTGAAAATGAAGAACATTTTAAGAGACAGGGAAGAACACTACATAATGATCAAAGGATCAATCCAAGAAGAAGATATAACAATTTTAAATATCTATGCACCCAACATAGGATCAGCACAATGTATAAGGCAACTGCTAACAACCTTAAAAGGAGAAATCAATAACACAATCACAGTGGGGGACTTAAATACCCCACTTACAGCAATGGACAGGTCATCCAGACAGGAAATCAATAAGGAAACACAGGCCCTCAATGAAGCATTAGATCAGATGGACTTAAAAGATATTTATAGTACATTACATCCAAAAGCAACAGAATACACATTCTTCTCAAGTGCGCAAGGAACATTCTCTAGGATTGATCACATCCTGGGCTACAAATCAAGCCTTGGTAACTTTAATCAAACTGAAATCATATCAAGCATCTTCTCTGACCATAATGCTATAAGACTGGAAATCAACAACAAGAAAAAAATGGCCAAAAATGTGATGAAAGCACAATTGGACCATGAAACATGTGGTACACATTTCAGAATTTTGTGACAAGCAGAGATGATGGAGAAAGGTTTGCTGTAGAGGAAGAACTTTGGCAAACTTCATGGAACACAAAATAAATATTAATCTGAAATAAAAAGATTGCAGATATTTCTCTAGCAAAGTTAGGTTTACTTGGGATCAGTGGAGAATTGCAATTCAGGGTCCGCAACCACGGTGAGTTATGTGCAAGTCCCTGCAAGGCAAGGGAAGGATAACATTTTATATAAGGGGAAAGGAAACTGGGAGATCTCTAGTAAACGAGGAGCCCATGGGAATTCCCATTGGCTGATTCCTTGCCAGGAAAGAACAGGAATCTTTCTTCTTCCTGTTGGGCTCTGACAGCATAGCAGGGCATGAGAGCTTCTCCTTCTAGTCCCTAACTCTATGCAATTGAGGTTTCTGCTTATTAATTTTTTCCAACAAGAAAATGGCCCCAAAATGAGTTGCTTATGCTAAGCTCTGTATCACCAAACCAAGACTAACCTTATTACAGCTTCAGTCCTCTAAGAAATGGAATCTTAAACCTACCCATCAAGAATCACCTGACCAGTGTTAGTCAGGTAATCTACCTTGCCATCCCTAGAGGAAAGTAACCTTGAAATAGCCAATCCAAAAATTTTTTGGTCCAGTACAACTTCCTTCTTCCTGCTCCCTTCTGCTTGTAAAAGTATTCATTTTTTATAGCTCCTCAGAGATCGTTTCTATCTGCCAGATTGGATACTGCCCGATTCATGAATCACTGAATAAAGCCAATAAAACATTTAAATTTGACTCAGTTGAATTTTGTTTTTTAACAAGTCCAAATCATGTACCACAAATTAACTCAGTTTTGTTTCTTAAGTTAATGGTATATGATAAAAAGCAATATGAGGCAAATCTGAAAGGCAGATTAAAACTATATTGGGATGGATCTTGAATACCAGACAGATGAGTTTACACAAAATATTTTATACAATACAAATTAATGAAAAAATTCTGTCTCTCTTTCACTCTATCTTCTTTTAGAAGTTGGCGTAGGAAGAGTTAGAATAGAAAAATATTGGAAGCTTTAAATATATTTAAGAGGCAATTTGTAACAATACAAACAAGATGAAAGATTAAATAACAGCCTGAAATAAGGTGTTGATAGTATAAGAAAAAACATACTTAGTGAAAAATAAAGTACAACATGAAAGCCAGTATTTGAAAGGGAATTTTTTTGTTAGAAGAGACAGAAGGATGATTAAGCCCAACTGTCCTCCTCAAAGTCACCTTACCTTTGGGTCCCCATGATGACCATTCCTACATGAGTACAGAATCAACACCACTGCTCTCCCTCTGTTCTCTGACCCTTGAGTAGATATCTGAGCTTCCCCCTTCACAGATTCCACAGCATAGTAGAGATAAGATTGGAACAATCAATAAATAATTTACTGATGACCAGTCTGCAAGTTGATAAGAGTGCAAAATGTGGATAACTTGATATATAAAATATGACGATCATCTTTTGCTTGTGACCCACTAAAGAGGTCATAGTTCTCAGGCTATCAAAGCTTGGTAGAGTCTTGGTAATTACCATAATTACACATCTGAACATAATCTAAGTCAAAGGAAGGATCCAGCCACTTAGGTATCTAACTACCTCTTCATTTCTAACTTACTGCTTGAGAAACTGCTTCATTTCCTGACCAGCTTGTATTAGGTATGACCTCATCCTATTCACTCACTTGCCATTTCATTGCTTTATCTTTAACTTTTTTAAAAACAACTACGTCAAAGTACAACATGAGTAAACCCAAAATCAGTTGGATGTTATGCTAGCAAATGTTTAGCAGTAGGCTCTCTAGGAAAAATAAAATCTACAGTGTTTTGTATTGTTTCCAATTTCTGTGCTTAAATATCCCACCATACCGAGATTCAAGCTACCAATATGAGGTCACTGAATTAAAAGTCTCAAAGAGCATGTGTGAGCTCTTCACATATAACAATTAGCTATTCATGTATACAATGATAGCTAGTATTAGCTAAGTTCTTACTAAGTGCTAGAAAGAGTGCTAAGCGACTAACATACATTCTCCCCTTTACTATTCCAACAGCTCTCTAAAAAAGGCATTATTCTTATTGTTATGAAGAGGGATGAGGATATTAAGGATCCAAGAGGTTAAATCTCAAAAAACTGATGAAACCAGTAAACAGAAGAGCCAACATTTGAGTCCCATTCTGTCACTGGACTGCTGATGCGCATGCCCACCTCTTTATTGGCAAGTTCTAATGTTGGCATCAATTTTTATAGCTGAGAATCTCCCTCCAATGCTTATATTCTTGGATACTTTTCCATAATTTCTCTTACAAAAATATAGTACTAACATGGAAATTATTGCCTTAAAAAGTAATAAGCAGTGAAATAATGGGTATCATTTCATAAATACTGGAGATGTGAACTCCATATGAGTAGGTGATGGATTAAATACAGTAATGAAAAGGACAAAAAAATAGCTATTTTTATTCCTAGGTGACCAGAAGAATGGAAAAATCTTTAAATTTTTGGAATCTAGAAAAAGTCTTGCTATATGAGAAATATGTTTCAGGAATGTTGGTTTAGGAAGGGGAAGAGCCTATAGATGAACAAGGAAAATATATTTTGTAGTACTCATTCTGGCAAGATCCATGAGAAGTCTGCTGGAATCAAGGGGGCAATGTGGGAACAGGACATTAAGTTTCTCAACTCTAAAAACCCAAAGACCTCTACTCAATTTCATTCCTCTGAGAATGAAGGGAATATCAATGTATTTTTATCAAGAAATCTCTTATGCTCATCTCCAGGAACTGTTGGGGGAAAGTTAATGTCAAATGAAATGATAATCTATCTCTCTCCATGAGAGAAACTATCAGTTGTAAGATCATTCTACTTATCGGATTAATTTCCCCCATATTTCTTCACATCTCTCTTTCTTTCTTACCATAGTATTTGCAAAAGGTCTTTTAGGATGAAATAAGGCCATTTTTTAAATGCTTTGGCTTTTTAGCAACTTTGCCATAAGACCTCATATAACACAGCTAATAGCAATTCTAAATACAAGGAATTCCTGCCCTATAAGTTTTTATAGTCTTTTCATATAGCTTTTCATATACTCAAGAATCTGAAAACTTAAAATTAGTATTTGCTTCCCTCTCTGAGGCAGAAAGTTGCCCTTTGAAATCTTAGCACTTGAATTGTCTGATTTCTTAGATCACGTAGTCTTCAATTACATACTTTGTCACATATTTTTTCATTCCCTCTTTATCAGGAAAAGACTGTATTGTCCACCACTATATTTAACACATAACAAAGCATATATTTGATGGAATGAATAAAAGAACAATTGGATAAATGCATGAATGTGGGAAAATATTTAGCAATTTCAGACTTATCATGTATTTCAAGTCTAACCTGATTTCAGTCTTGTATTTGTCAATATCTTCACATGTTACCTTCAAAAATGTACCTCTCAGTCTTTTCTTATTATCTCAGTCAGGAACAAAAGTATATTGCATAGTACTAATAGCCTCTTTGCCCTGAATATGCACATATTATATGGAGCATGCCAGAAGCAGGAAACAAAAAAAGAATTTTGATATCCTGGAACCTATGATTCACACCTACATCAGTGTCCACATGGTTGCTGTTTAGGATAGACAGAATAGAAAGTATTTATGCAAAAGATTTTTCCAGGATATAGAGATTAGAAGTTGGTTGGGTTGAGAAGGGAGGTGTGCAGTGTTGTGTTGAAGCCAGCTTGTACAGGCTTACAACAGCTCCTTGGGCACATCTTTTCCCAACTGCATTTTCATTAATGCATGCTTTTTTTTTTTCTTTTTCACTGCCACACTTGAGGCATATCAAAATTCCCAGGCTAGGAGTCGAATCAGAGCTGCAGCTGCCAGCCTATGCCACAGCCACAGCAACACAGGATTTGAGCCACATCTGTGACTTATTCCACAGCTTGCAGCAATGCTGGATCCTTAACACACTGAGCAAGGCCAGGGATTGAGCCCACATCCTCACAGACACTATGTCAAGTTCTTAACCCAATGAGCCACAAGGGGAACTCCCATAGGCTTTGTTCATTTGTTTGTTTGTTTAATTAACTACCTTGAGGTCTTCATGCAATGGAAATAGACAACTGCTACAAATTAGGCCTTTTACCCTTGAGAGTCTATTGTTAAACATTTACCAGCATATCACTGAAGGTATGCCATTATGAAATCACCAAAGTTTTCCTAAACTACAGTCAGATAAGTAGGCATAAAACCAAATAATCAAGACTGTGAAGGAAAGAATGGGTGGGAGCAAGAATAAAAGTAGAGAAATAAAGCCTGATGGGGTGGAGGAAGTTCAAATACTGGACAGAGCATGTGATGGGAATGAATGAAATCTTAGAGTAGTGCTGGTAAATGAGAGACAGAAGTTGGTGATCTTGATTTAGTTTCTGGTATTAATTTGGGGCCTCTAAGAAGCAGATGCTAAGATGATACTGGACATTCAAGAGATATATTAGAAGTTCCAGTAATGGAGTAAAGGGAAGGAACTGGATGGGTAGGGAGAGTGAGCAGACTATGATACTTATCTGATACTTATGAAGGAAAAGCAGTAAGGAGAGCATATTAGACAGCAAGTCTCACACCACAGCACTGTTCAAAAAGTTTCAATCAGACCCAGGTGTACCCTTGACTCAGAGGCCTTCAATAGAGAATTCCAAAATCTGTAGGAATAGGCCAACACTCGTACTGATGTCATCCTCCAAAGTGGATGGCAGAAGCCTGGGAGAAGCTTGGCCTTGGTGTGAATGCAGTATTGGACTCACCAGAGCAGCTGGAGGGACCATGTGTCTGTTGAGTCCCTGCAGCATATGACTTGAACAGTGCATGAACACACAAATGGTACAAAAGAAACTTCTGCCACATGCTGAGTTTTAATACAGACATTCAGAGTTTTCATTGGCAAACCCATCCTGCTAGGTAACTCCTACTCCCATATAGCTGCGCCTTCTCTTTTCTGCAGCTACCTTGAAAGATATTACTATTCCTTCACAGATTTAGGAATCTATGGATACCCAGTATGTTTCCCTGCTATATATATTCCAGGCCTAGAGCACTGTTCAGCTCTAAAATCAGGTCACTTGACCAGTCTCAAAACTCAGTGTTCCATCCTGTCTTGCAAATAAGATCATGTCTGTCTTCTTAAATTTCCATATATTATGCATATTATATCCTATCTCCTCCAAAATGAGAGGTTTTGGGTTTTGTTGTTTTTTTTTTTTTTTACTTTTGTCATTTTAGGGCCACACCCGCAGCATGTGGAGGTTCCCAGGCTAGGGGTCTAATTGGAGCTGTAGCCAACGGCCTACGCCACAGCTACAACAAGGCAGGATCCGAGCCACATCTGCAACCTACACCACAGCTCACGGCAATGCCAGATCCTTAACCCATTGAGTAAGGCCAGGGATGGAACACGCAACCTCATGGTTCCTAGTCAGATTCGTTTCCGCTGAGCCACGACAGGAACTCCCAAAATGAGAGTTTTTAATTTTTTCTCTTTTTTTAAAGGTTCATTGAAGTATGGTGGATTTACAATGTTGCAATGATTTCTGCTCCACAACAAAGTGATTTAGCTATATATATATATATATATATATATATATACACACACACACACACACACACACACACACACACATCCATTCTTTTTCAGATTCTTTTCCCACATAGATGATCACAGAATACTGGATAGAATTCTCTGCGCTATACAGCAGGTCCCTGTTGGACAATCATACTGTATACCACACAAAATGTGTCCCCATGCTTCGGTTCTGATCTCATCTTTAGTGAGTGCTGTGCAGTAGCCAAGCTTTGACCATAGGACATGTTTCCCAGCTGGGCTGTATGTTTCCTGAAGGTAAGAACAGTTTCTTTTTCTAACTCCATGTTCCTCCAAGGCTTTATTACTTGGCTGGGCATGCAATGGAGGTTCTGAGACATTAGTCAAGGTCTTTCTTTAAAGATTTCACAGTTGGGGTATTGGAGAGTTTTTGTGTTTTACCTAGCATTTGTCCTTCCTTCTCTTATAATACTTGGTTTGACTTAGAAGGCAGTTCCATTAGATAGTTGACATTTACTTAGTTTCAGGGCAGTATAGGCAGACAGGAGGTAGATGGGTATTATTTTAACACATTTTAATATTTATATTTAATATTAGTACCCTCCTTATATCATATTCGGAATAAGAAATTTCAAAATTACAGAACTCAACTCACTGAACACTGAAATAATTGTTTTATCACTATTGTTTTTTCTAACAGCAAATGGCTACTTGACTAATGTTTCTACGCAGATAAAGACAATTGTTTACTTTGTGTATGTAAATAGTGATAATTTACAAAATGAGCACCCAAAAAGTAGTGTAAGAGGAAGACTCGTTTAGCAGATTTTAACTGAGGCACTTTCTTATTTTTGTGGCAAGGAGCCCTGCCTTGCATCAAAATCAGTAAGAAAAGATAATAATTTAGTTCTTAATTACAGCACTAAATATAGCATAGTTTATTTTCTGTTAGAAAGCATGTAATTGAAATTAAAAATAAAATATAATTTTACCTTCTCTTAGCATTTAATCCTGTGCATTTAAAATAATAAAAAGGCCACTCTCACTACACAGATTTCCCTCAAAGTAGCTTCTGATCATTAACGACAAAAACATGTAAAAGTGCTATGTTAATCTTCCTCCATCTGGCAATGATTTAGATATATTATAAAAGAAGTCATGCCACCCACAAAATGCTTAAAGAAGTGAACTCTCAACACAATTGAATTAGCCTGTATTTTGGGTTATCATTGAGAAAGAAACTGATCCCATTTTATGCTCTGGAAATTTGTGGAATAAATTTGAGGATTGCCTCTTTTAAAGACATCGTTATTTTCTAACATGTGAAAACAAAAGCAAATTTATGTATGAGACATCACACATTCTTCTAGACCATGCCTTATAGATTGTCATTGTATTTTGTCTTGCCAATAAGATGTTTATGATTATTAATGAATTGTCACACTTCTATTTATTAAAAGTGTTAGCTCATTTAAAGGAAGTTTTCAAGAAAAGCAATGTATTTTTAGAATCTTTTGGGTTATTGCTACATTTATTAATTCTGTAAAATCCTAAATACCTACTTGAAGCATTCTCAAAGGAAACAGATGTGATTTTCAGCTTAGGTGGTCTTAAGCATATCACATTCCTAATATCACTCATTCTCACTTGACCTATTAAACATGGGTTCTTAATCTAAGGTCTAAAACCCAGCATTCATTATATTAATGCATATGGATAGGTTATTTTTACCAGTCTACATTCAAAATTTATCATTTCCTTCAACTGTGGACCAATCAACAAACCACAGCAGTAATAACAGTGCACCCTTCTCTCTGGCTACTACTTGTTTATTCTTTGTATTTCTATAACTATTTCTGTTTCATTATGTTTGTTCATTTGTTTTTTAGAATCCAGATATAAGTGAAATCATACAATATTTGTCTTTCTCTGTCTAACTTCTTTCACTTAGCATAATGTCCTCTAGGCCCATTCATGTTGTAGCAAATGGTGAGGTTTCATTGTTTTCTATGGCTCAGTAATATTATATATATATATGTCATATCTTCCTTATCTATTCATCCATTGATTACCACTTAAGTTGCTTCCATATCTTGCCTATTGTGAATAATGCTCAATGAAAAGGAGGGTTGACCTGTACTTTCTAACTTTACTTTAAATATGTTTAGTCATGTGGCATGTTCTGTCCAAAAAAATGTGAAGAAAAATGGTATGTGTTATCAGCAGAACCTTAAAAGGAACAGTTTTTGATTCACCATTTCCCTTCACCCTTTTGAGATGATTATAAAAGTTCATTTAAAGATGAAACTCCATCAGCCTGAGTTCCTAAGCGACAATAATGTTCAAAGCCCTGTGATGATGCATATTTGACTTGTAATGTGTGCAGGAATTAAGGTTTTATTGTCATAGGCAACTTTTTTACAGAAGCATAACCTTGCTTATGTTAATTGATATAAATGGAATTCTTCCTTTCCATTAATTAAGAGGATATATTATTGGTACATCAATTTGTTAACCAACGTTGTTCATGCACAATAATCTACATAACAAAGAAACATTACTGACATGTATACATATGCACACATAAAATTTGAATATTTAAAAATATGAAATATAAATCACGTGAAAAGGAGGTGTTTATTAAATAATGCTGAAACTATTTATTGAGAAAAATAACTCCAGGTCTTAAACCTGAAAAATAATAAGAGCTAACACTGACTGAACACTGATTCTGAGGCCAGTGCTCTTTTCCATGCTTTACATGTATATTTTCATGCAAAATTCAGATTCACTACATGAGAGAGTAAATAATGATTTGCATATTTCACAAATGAAAAACCCGAAGCACTAAGAGTTATAATATTGGCAACGTACACACAGCTGATAACTTTAGAAATTAAATTATTGAAAACTCTCCAGCAACAAGAACGAGGAAACTGCAGCATAATATGATGAAATAAGACTCTCTAAGATGAAAAGCACGGAAAAACATCATAGAAAAAAGGCGATATCTGATTACATAAAATCATGCCAATATATTTAAACATAATTTAAACTCAAAATAAATTATAGAAAAAATAAAGTAATACAATTTTAGTATAAGTATACAAAAAAGCATTAACTTATAAATAAAAAGAAATTAAAAACCAAGTGTGTAAAATGTTCAACTATACTAGTAATTAAAATATAATGTTGATAAACCAGAGATGTCATTTTTTTATAATATTACCATTAAATAATGTTCTTATCCATATGATTGAATATTGTACAATATTTAAATAATTATTATGACAAGGTTTTATTAATATGGGAAATTTATTATAATACAAATACTTGCTAGGTGTGTTTAAAATGTTAACTTTATTTATTTATTTGTTTATTTATTTAATTATTATGGCCATGCCTGTGGCATATGAAAGTTCCCAGGCCAGGGATTGAACCTGTCCCAGACCAGTAATCAGGTGCTGCAGTGACACTGCCAGATACCTAACCAAGTGTGCCACAAGGGAAGTCCAGAATGACATTTTTAATATATGTATGTTAACACATGTAAAAATATACTGGGAAAAGTAAATATTTTTACAGTTATCTCTGAAAGGAAATTACCAATTATTACTCATATATTCCATTTTAAATTTCCTAATACTTTTTTTTTTTTTTGCCTTTTGTCATTTTATGGCCGGACCCGCGGCATGTGGAGCTTCCCAGGCTAGGGGTCTAATCGGAGCTGTAGCGCCGGCCTACGCCGCAGCCACAGCAACGCAGGATCCGGGCCGCGTCTACGACCTACACCACAGCTCAGGGCAACGCTGGATACTTAACCCACTGAGCAAGGCCAGGGATCGAACACGCAACCTCGTGGTTCCTAGTCGGATTCGTTAACCACTGTGCCATGACAGGTACTCCTTCCTAGTACTTTTCAATAAGTATGCTTTATTTAATTTGCAGGGGGAAAGGTGATATTGATTTAAAACAGTAAATTATGAAAGGCATATTCAAACTGACCTGAACAAAGTTAATACCTATTCTTACTCCCTGATGATTCAGCACTCAGGCAATTCCCAGTTTGGAGATGGAGAACTTTTGGCTATAAAAGATTTTATAAATCTCCATCATTTGTGACTAATTAAAAGGTGAGGGGCCAGAAAATGGGCCAGAAGTGATATCTGCTTGCTATGAACAGAGTTGATGGAAAGATAAGCAATATTATTGCTTGAAGAGTTGGAGAAATGGGGAGGAAACAAAAAACAAACAACAAAATACTTTATCTTTCTTTTCTCTTTAGGCTCCCATATGATTTTAAAATTTGTGGGAAAAAAGTATATGGCATAACCAAGCTCTTAAATTTAACTAAGTGTATTAAAATAAATTGCAGCAAACCTGCAATTCAAGTGCACTAAGTCTACACCTGGAACCTGCGGCAATCATTTTAGGGCATTGATCTCAATTCCCACATCTACAGAGTGATAATAACCTTTATAATTCCTTAATACTCTAAAATTTCCTTAGATTAACACAGAATAAACAAGATAACACCTGAAAATACATTTATACTGCAATTTTTAATATTTAAAAATAATGATCATGGCACTAGTTGGATTCTGAAAATGTTTAGAGTTTAACTTAGGATAATGAAACAAAGGCTTTGATCTTACATATAATAAGTTATTTTGAATTATGTTTTAAATTTTCAGTTATGTACACAGAAAAAAACAAATAAACCGCAATCCAAAAAAAAAAAAAAAAAAAACGGGTCTCCTGCCAAAATATGGGAACCTGAAACTGGTCAGTCAAAAAAGTCAGCTAAACCTGTGAATATTTCTAATGTACTTTAAAGGTATTCTTTTTATCTAAAACAAGTGTATGTGCACTTATTGGACATTCTTTGAAAAGGGAAAGATTTTCCTTTGAACATGAGAGTTTTATTCTGTCTTTACTGTAAAAAAAAAAATCAAAGGGGATTTTTCCATGATTTTTAGTTTTAATGAAATTAAAACATCCTCACAGCCATTGCAAAGTACGTGCAAAAGCCTGCCGTATTGGTAGGATATTTCCCCAAACTCTTAAATTTATCTTACTTCTAATCTGTGATTTCTTAGCAAATCATCATTATAGATTCTTTTCACAGAAACCAACTTTTCATGGAAATAAGATTTATTTTTATTATATTGGCTAAATGAGATTTATTTAAATAATATATTTAGAACAGTATTCTAAGCTAGTGTCATAAATAGGTTTATGAAAACAAAATTAACTATTGATAAATCAATTGAAAGCATTAAAATATAGGAATACTAAAAAATGTCCTTCTAATTCTGAGGATTCCACACAGTCATGAGAATGAAATTGAATACAAAAGCATCTTGCAAATGATGCGCTATGTGTAGTCGTAATTTTGTTTTACTGAGAGAAGAGAGAGAGCCAGCTAACCTGGTGCATCAGTTAGGTGAATGTGGATAACAGAATTAAGGAATTTCTACACTACCTGTATATCATCTATACAGTTTTCTACTATATTTACAAAAAAAGTTGCTGCCAGAGTTAACGTACAGTTCGTAAAAATAAAACAATCTTCAACAAAAATATCTCAGGTGCTAAATGACTTCATGTCATATTTCATAAGACACACGAATCAGATTTATGTGTTAATCAACATCAGTTAGAAAATTCTGAAAAGAGCATCACCTGTGACTTTATATGCAAAGTGACTTTACTCATGAGAAGAGTATCATAACCTCCTTATGAACAGAATCTCCATTATTACTATTATAAACAACAATATTTAGCACACACAATTATTCTCAAATCAGTCAGTTTAAAAACCACTTTATAATTCACTTTTTGTGAAGTTAGAAGGAAGATGAGCACAAAGAAAACAGATAACCCGTATATATGAAAATCTCATCTGAAAACATTTGGCTAAGAGCTATAGCCAAGAGTAAAGAAAGTTCGGCCAGGTCTCAGTTTAAGAGAGTCCAGGTGTATCTGACTCGTTGTGAAAAAAAAAAAATAGAAGTCAATTAAAAATTACTTTTACCTCTGTTCACCTCCTTATATTGGAGATCATATTGAATTTTTGCATAGGACTATTGCATGCCCTGATATGAAAGTGGAAAAAAAAAAAAAGAAGATGCTATAAAAATTTTAACACAAATTTACAGAAATGAATTAGGAGTTTGGGACTAACATATACACACTAATATATAAAATAGGTAAATAAGAAGGACCTACTATATAGTACAGTATACTCAATATCTTGTAATAACCTATAACGGAAAATAATCTGAAAAATTATACTTATGTCCATATTATATAAATGTATATATACACACACATATTATAAATGTCATTTTGCTGTACACTTGAAACTAACACAACATTGTAAAATAACTATACTTCAATTTAAAAAAAACTGAAAAATAAGCTGCTATGAAAACTTAACAAAAATGTGCAAAAATGAATTTTCCAGGTCTGAAATTAATTTAAAAATTAACATTTCTAATATAAAGATAATATATATCTTAAAATTGAAAGTATGCTTAATAGAAAAAATTTTAAATAGAAAGCTTTATAATGTATAATGTCTTTATTATGGTTTTCTTTAATATCTTTCAATACTAGAATATATTAACCTAGTATAAATGTCTCTAAATTTTTAATGTTACAATTCAACAAGCATTTAATAAATATCAACTATATAAAATTCACTGTTCAATTGCTGGAAAAATAAATTGATGTAGTCACTGTTCTCAATTAACTTGCAGTGAATATTGCAAAGTTATTTTTTATTATCTGGATCTCACTTTTCTAGTTGAAAAAAGGATGCAAATTTGAGACAAAGACTTGAAATTTTTAATGTGACAAAGTATAATTAATTTACAATGTTGTGTTACTTTCAAGTGAACAGCAAAGTGATTCAGTTATGCGTGTGTGTGTATATATATACATTTATATAATATGTATATACGTATGCATAATTTTTTCAGATTTTTCAGACAAAGATTGAACTTAACATCATTTATTAAATACCTCTTTCTTGGTAAGCAATTCATTATTTTCTAGGAAAATAAACAAAAATATACCATGATTCCTGCTTAGTTGGTCTCACAAGATATTAAAGGACCAATGCAAATGGAGGGGAGAAGATAAAATAGATCAGATCTTTTCTAGAATTATTAGTAGTGTACAGTGGGGAACAAGCATAGAGTGTTCAATTCCACAGCAGGGGAGCTAGCACTATCTACAATCTAAACCAACAAATTTCCTCCTCAAGTATTCTGCTGAAGCATACTCTGAGGTCTCACAGGATCTCTGAGTAGAAATTTTATTCAATGACTTTAATGAGTTTCCTGGATTAGGTGATATTAACTCCAACACTTCTTCAGATTCCACAGATATCAATTAAAACTTTTTTAAATAAAAGAGAAAAAATATACCTAAACTTCTATTATACTTCTTTCAAAATTATCATGTATGATATGAGCAATAAATACCAAATACAATGGGTTATACTGCTGATATTAGACAATATGTATTAAAATATTTATGCATTACATCATGGAAACACACTACCAGACATCAAACACATCATAAAGAAAAAGCACAACAGAAAGTCTTTGCTTAGAGCCTATAAAAAAGCTATAGATGTATTTTAAATAATGTAAATGCAAAAGTACGTGACCTGTGGGCAATGTATTTTATAGCTTTGAAACATTTAATTTTTTTATATTTGATGTATAAAGGTGTAATTAAGATGAACCAATACATTGTGAGTGTCTGCTTATGTATCACTTTACTATGTATTATTTCATTTCATACTTACATCAATATTTTCATAATTTAGGTGAGCTCAAAAAGTTTACAATGATATTACTCAAAGAACTAACATACATGTGCTGAAGACAGGAAGTTAAAGTAACTCTACATCACTTCTGAGCTTTTCTAGAAAGGGGTGGTATTCCTCAGCATTCTGCAAAATAAGAATTTCACAGCATTCTGCAAAATAAGAATTTCATAGAATAATAAAATGCATCATCAATAACAAAGGAAAATGGTGAATTAAATAAAAAGAGTTTTACCATCACATCAAAGAGAATACCTAGGAATGAACCTACCTAAGGAGGAAAAAGAACTGTACTCTAAAAACTGATAAAAGAAATTGAAGACAACACAAACAGATGTTCTTGGATTATAAGAATCAATATTATTAAAATGCCCATACTACCCAAGACATCTACAGATTCAATGCGACCTTATCAAATGACCAATGGCATTTTTCACAGAAATATAATAATAATTTTAAAATTTGTGTTGACACCAAAAAAAGACTTCAAATAGCAAAAACAATCTTAAGAAGAACGGAACTGAAGGAATCAGCCTCCATAACTTCAGACTATATCACAAAGTTACAGTAATCAAAACAGTATGGTACCAGTACAGAAACAGAAATATATAGATCACTGGAACAGGAAGAAGAACCCAGAAATAAACCCATTCAATTATGGTCAATTAATCTATGACAGAGGAGGCAAAAATATACAATAGATAAAAGAGAGTCTCTTCAATAAGTTGTGCCAGGAAAACTGGACAGCTACATGTAAAAGAATGAAATCAGAACATTCTCTAACACCATACACAAAAATAAAATCAAACTGAATTAAAGACTTAATATAAGACCAAGTAGTATAACACTCCTAGAGAAAAACTTAGGCAGAACATGCTTTAATATAAATTGCAGCAATATTTTTTTTGGATATGCATCCTAGAGTAATTGAAATTAAAGCAAAAATAAATAAATGGGATATAAGTAAACATAAAATCTTTTGCACAAAGCAAAGGAAACCGTAAATAAAATGAAGAGAGAAAATATATGCAAACGATGTGGCTGACAAAACATTAATTTCCAAAATATACAAACAGCTCAGTTTAACATTTCCAAAAGAAATCAAAAATGGGTGAAGACCTAAATAGACATTTCATCAAGGAAGAGATACAGATGGCAAACAGACACATAAAAGATGCTCAACATTGCTAATTATTAGAGAGATACAAATCAAATTATGATGAGGTATCAGCTCACACCAGTCAGAATAGCCATTATCAAAAAAGTCTACAAACAATAAATGCTCCAGAGGGTGTGGAAAAAGGGAACCCTGCTACACTAATGGTGGGGATGTAAATTGGTGCAGCCACTATGGAAAACCGTATGGAGGTTCCTCAAAAAACTAAAAACAGAATTGTCATATGATCCAGCAATCTCAGTCCTAGGCGTATATCTGGAAAAGACAAAAACTCTAATTTGACGAGATACATTCACCCCAATGTTCATAGCAGCACTATTTACAACAGCAAAGACATAGAAGCAACCCACGTCCATCAACAGGTGAATGGTTAAAGATGTGGCATATATCAGAGTTCCTGTCATGGCACAGTGGAAATGAATCTGACTAGAAACCATGAGGTTTCAGTTTCGACCCCTGGCCTCAGTCAGTGGATTAAGGATCTGGCATTGCCATGAGCTATGGTATAGGTTGCAGATACAGCTCGGATCTGGTGTTGCTGTGGCTGTGGTAGGCTGGCAACTGTAGCTCCGATTCAACCCCTAGGTTGGGAACCTCCATATGCCATGGATGCAGCCCTAAAAAGACAAAAAAAAAAAAAAATGTGGCATACATACATAATGGAATATTACTTGACCATAAAAATAAAATATTGCCATTTGCAGCAACATGGGTAGACCTAGAGATTATCATACTAATGAAAGAAAGACAAATATCATGTAATATAATTTAAACATAAAATACACAAAAATGATACAAATGAACTTATTTACAAAACAGAAATATACCCACAGATATAGAAATCAAACTTAGAGTTACCAAAGGTGAAAGCAGGGGAGAGATAAATTAGGAACTCAAGATTAACATATATAATTCAGTATATTCTAATAACCTATAATGGAAAATAGTCTGGAAAATTATATACATATATGTACATATATATCACTTTGTTATATATTTGAAAACAGTACACCATTGTAAATCAACTGTTTTAATTTTTAAAAAAGAAAAATTGTTTTGATAACATTAGATATGCCAACTTGCATTTTGAACAACCAAAAGGAATTGCAGTATGGGTTCCCCAAAATATTTATGGTTCCCCATACTACTTCTGCAATTGAATACCTCATGGTTATATATAATGTTATAATATGCACTATGGAAAGCATTCCACTAAAGCTGTAAACAGAAATACACGAGGAGGGACAGGAAGATGATGTGATAAGAATTATTTTAGGCTTCCTGTAGGTAGACAATCTGTACAGAAAGTTATTGCTCTAGCTCATAGAAAAGGTAATGAGTTCTAAAACTGGAAGTAGTGGGCCAAATCCTCTTGCTGCTATTTGTATTACTCAACCCAAAAGCAGAAGCAGGTATTTTATTAAAAGACTTCCACCTAGAGCTATAACAGGGATTGAGTATACCCTGCTACTACGCACATAAACAAAGCTAGAAAATTGGATAAAATATACGAAAAATATCATTACCAGACAATGGACAAGAGAAGGAAATTGTAGCATCCACAAGAGAAAAGAAACAAATGAGATCAAATAAGATCAAGACAAATGTCTTGTCTGCTTAAGCTATCATGACCAAACACCAAAGACTGGGTGGTTTAAGCACCAGTAACTTAATTCAAACAGTTCTGGTGGCTAGAAGTCCCACATCAAGGTGCCAGTGGAGTTGGTTCTTGGAATAAACCCTCTTCTTGGGTTGCAGATGATTGGCTTCTCACTGTGTCCTTACATATTGGGAAGAGAGAGAAATCTCTTTGTGTCCCTTCATATAAGGCTCTTATATTAATTAAACTCTTTTGATTTCATCTAGACTTAGTTACTTCCATGAAGGTTCTCTCTCTAAATATAGTCACATTGGGGGTTGGGGCTTTGTCATATGAATTTGGGGGTGGGGGCATGAACTTCCATTCCAAAACATTCTGCCATTGCTCTTTTTACCTATACACATTTCTTGAACCGTGATACAGGGGTGAAGTTGGGTCTGTTAGGAAGAGAGAATGCACCTCTTAAATCTTTAACTGCAATAATACTAAAGGCCCCATCTCTCTATTCTGAAATCCACTGGTACATTTGCACTGAAGCCATGCTTCTCAAGAGCTATTCTCAGTTAATAACTGAGCATAACAGAAATACTAAGGCAGATCTATTCTGCAAGTGCAGCAAGAAATAAGAAAATAAAAAATATAGTAAATACATTATATAGTACAATATTAAAAAAATCAAGAGTAATTAAATAGGATCCTGAAAATATACCTGTATATATATGCATAAATACATATGTATCTTAATAAGAAAAATATATGTATATACATATATATAATTTAAAAATATGAGACATAGAATATAAACACATACAATAAATATTTATATATAAAACATATATATGTGTGTGTGTGTATATATATACATATATATATATATATAAAAGACATAAATCCAACCATACAAATATTATATTAAATGGTAATGGACTAAACACTCCCATCCAAAAATGGAGATTGTCAGACTAGATTAAAAACTATCTACAAAAAACTCGGCATGTTTCAGCTATACTAATAGACTAAAAGTAAAAAGATATGCCTATCTATCTATATATATACATATATATATTTATAGTTAATGGCACAGAAAGACCTCCAAAATACACACCAATGAGAAAATCAGCAAATAATGTTAGGACTAACTTTTTTGGAACTTTACAAATTAAATAAAGGCTTAAAACAATCCAAGGAATGTTTATTAAGGAAAAGTGGCTGAAGCTAGGTAAGAACAGTGAGCTTTGTGGCATCATACTTGCCCTATCACATCTCCCACTCTTCAGCTCCATGGCAAGCTTATAAAATAACATCACATTTATGGTGAAAATCAGTAGCCCTACAGACTTCATGAAGCAAGCCAAGGATGAAACTCTTTCAAAGCCTCATTCACAGAAAACTGTCTTGGTTTGACTTTTCTGGTGGTTTTGTGAAAGCCTACATTTGCGAGACTGTACGTATTTGCCTGACTTGGAGCCTGCCCAGGGAAAAAAGTCTTTTCCACAAGGGCAATTTTGAAAAAGAAAAAAAAAGAAAAAATATATATATGTAGTCATTTAATTAACTTAGTGTCTGCTTGAGGTGTTACATAACTGTTGGGGAAAACCAAACAAATCAAGCAGCTAAAAGGAAAATCTGTGTTATGAAATGTCCACAGAGGATTTTAAAAGCTCATACACGTACCTGGGAATCAGATGTACGTGCCTAGGATTGTGCACACAGTCAACAAAGATCTGGAAAAGTCCAAAGCTGTGTTACCTGGCTTACGTTGACGTTCTATGCAAGCAAATATTAGAGACTAAGGCAGAGTTGTCAACTGGGTAGCTGAATACTGAAACTATACCACCAATATGCACACAGAGCCTTGCAGCAAAGACTAGGACTTATTGGTTCTTTGTTTAAGAAACTGTCCATGAGGAGTTCCTGTTGTAGTTCAGTGGTAACAAACCTGACTGATAGCCATGAGGATGTAGTTTCAATCCCTGGCCCCACTCAGTAGGTTAAGGATCAGGCATTGCCATGACCTGCAGTGTATCTCTTAGACACGGCTTGGATCTGGCATTGCTGTGGCTGTGGTATAGGCTGGCAGCAGTAGCTCTAATTAGACTCCTAGCCTAGGAACTTCCATATGCTGTGGGTGTGACCCTAAAAAAGAAAAAAGAAAGAAATTGTCAATGCAATTATTAACATATCTCTAAGCTGACCAAGCAGAGATTTTCACAGCCACACATGACAGAGAATACAGACTTTACAAAACTATTTTAGACAAGTCACTAACCAAATAGCAACTACTACTACAACTAACAAAAACAATAAACCATGGTATGAGGAGAGAATCTGACTTCCAGAGTTATCATTGAACATTAAATATGTCCAATTTTAATAAAAATTGATGGCACAAAGAATCAGAACGTAGAGTCTAAACACAGAAAATAAATAAATAGAAATTGTCCAGACACTGAAATTACTAGGCAAAGACTCAAAGTCAGTTATTTTTCATATACCTCCAAAATTAAAAGAAACCATGCTTAAACAGTTAAATAAAAGTATATGAACAATGTTTCACCATATATAGAATATTAACGGAGAGACAGAAATTACTTAAAAATGAAATAAAATTTTGGAATTGTAAAGTTCACTAAGAGGGGCTCAAGAGTTGCTCCTGAACAGGCACAATAAAAAAAATCAGCAAACTTAAAAATAAATCAATTGACCTTAGCTAGTCTGAGAAACAGAAAGAAAAATGAAAATATTTCAAAGGCTTTTGGGAACTTTCAAGCATACCAACATCAGAATAATAGGAGTCCTAAGCAAAGAGTAAGGAAAAAGGCAGAAAGACAATTGAAAAATAATGACTGGAAACTTCCAAACTTAATGTAAAAATATTGATCTACAAATCCAGGTACGTCGATGATTTCTAAATAGTATAAATTCAAAGACATCTACACCTACACGTAGCAAAACTTTACTGTTTGGAACTGAAGAAAAATATGAAAGCAGCAAGTAAAAAGTAACTCATCATATAAAAGGGATCCTCTAGTATTAATTGCTGGTTTCTCATCATAAACCATGGAGGACAGAGGGATCACATAATAAAACTACTGAGGAAACAAATAAATCTACCAGGAATTTTATATACATCAAAATTACCCTTCAGGTTTGAAGAAAAAATTGAGATATTCACAGAAAACAAAACCTGAGAAATTTTGTCTCTAGGAGAGACATTCTAAGAAGAGAGTCCTTCATTCTGAAATGTAAGGGCACTGGAAGCTGTCTTGAAGCCATAGGAAGAAACAAATAGTATCATTAAAAGAAACTACATAGGTAAATATAAAAGATTATATAGTTTTTATGTTTATATGTATCTTTTATTTTTCCTACCTGATTTAAAATACAGCCATAAACCCAATTATCATAAATCTGTATTAATGGGAACAGAACATAATTTACATGACAATACAAGCACAAAGGAAAGGAGAGAGAACAGACTTCCATATGAGCAAAGTTTTATATGCAAATACACAAATTTGGAGGTCTCAGACTTCCTGATTTCAACAGTTAGTAAAAATCTACAGTGATCAAGACATGTAATACTAATATAAAGATGGACATATAGATCAATGGAACGGAATTGAAAGTCTAGAAAAAAATACATCTATGATCAATTGATTTTCTACAAGGATCCCAAGATATTTCAGTGGAAAAAGAATAATCTTTTTAATAAATGGTGCTTGAGCAAATGGATGAAAAAGAATATATTTTGACCCATACCTCACATCAGATACAAAAAAAATTCAAAATGGATGAAAGACCTAAATGTAACAGCTAAAACTTTAAAGTTCTTAGAAGAAAACATAGATGCAAATCTTCATAATCATGACTAAGCAACAGTTTTCTAGATACAACACCAAAAGCAAATTAACCAAGTAATTAACTTCTAAAAAACAACAGGGCAAAGTAGGTTTCACAAAAGACATCATAAAATAGTTAAATTGAGTTTTAAATTTTTAAAAAACAATATCAAAATTTATGCAATACAGCCAAAGCAGCAGTTTAACAGCCTGTATTAGAGAAGTAAAACAGTTTTAAATAACCAACTTAAAAAAGATTACACTATGAAAATAAGAGCAAAATAAACTCAAACCAAGCATATAGAAGAAACAATAAAGATCTGAGTAGAACTCATTGAAATAGAAAACAGAAAAACAGAGAAAAATCAAGGAAAACAAAAGTTAGTTTCTAGAAAAATCAAGAGTGATAAAGCTTTCACAAACTTTGGTAAAATTATTTACGAAGGAAAAATTCTGAAGAAAATGACCAATCAGGAATGAGAGAGAGAATATTACCACAAATATTATAGATTATATGGAAATATTATGACAAGCTATATAAATTTTATATAAAATTAAATAAAAATTTGGTAACATTTATTAAATGGACAAATTCTTGGGAAGAAACGGATTAACTGAAACTAATTCATGAAGAACTAGAAAATCTTAATAGCACTATTTAAAGTACAGAAATTAAAATTAGAAATTTAAAAATCTCCCCACAAAGAAAAACCTAGGATTACATGGCTTCACAGGTGATATCTAAAAAACATTAAAGAAAGAAAACTCAGGAAATGAGGAGAAAAACCCTTCACAACTCAAAGTAGCCAAGTGATACCCAAACCAGAGAAAGACAGTGCAAATAAACTGTGGACATATTTCTATCATTACTATATATATACAAAAATCTTTGATACAGTAATTAGTAAACCAAATTCATCAACATATAAAAATGATTATAAAACATGACTAAGCAGAAATTATTCTAGTGATGTGAAGTTCCCTTAACATCTGAAAATCAATTAATGTAATCAATTATAATCATAGAGAAAGGGCATAAATTATATGATCATCACAATAGCTTTGGAAAAATTATTTAACCAATCCAACATCAATTTATGATACGGAACTCTCAACAAATGAGAAAGAAAATAGAAATTCCACAACCTGAAAAAGAGAATATATGATCTATTAACATGATATTTAATGGTAACAAATGGTATGCTTTCTCACCAATATTAGGAACAAGGTAAAGATGTCTGCTTTAACCACTTTTATTCAGTATTAAAACTGAGGTTCCAACCAGAGTAATCAGGCCAAAAAATAAATAAATAAAGGCAATCGAGAGGAGTGGAGTAACTGTCTTTACTCACAGAAGACATGATTATTTGGAAAATCCTGTAGAAACCCCCCCCCCAAAGAAAAACCTAATGGAAATTTTTCAACAAGGTCTCAGCTGAATGGATTGCCATTCCACTCCTACATGTTTATTTAGGCAAAATTAATGTATGTATCCATATAAAAATTTACAAACAAATGTTCATAACAGCTTTTATTGTAGCAGCAAAACCAGAAATAACACAAATATCCATCAAAAAGATAAATGGGTAAACAAGTTGTGATACATCCACATAACTGAACTCTTCAGTAATAAGACACTATTGATGAATTTCTCAAAATACTTTTTTGGAGTGAAAGAGGACAAACAAAAGAGACTACATACTATATGATTCCATTCATATAAGATTCTAGAAATTGCCTCAGGACAGGAGAAAGAGAAGGTTCATCTTATCATATGTCAACTCTACCTCATTAGAGCTGTTAAAAATAAATATTATTGCCTTCACTGGATTAAAAGGATAAATAGTACAGTTTTGGCTAGAGAAAGCAGACCAATGAAATGGTAGAAAGAAAGTGTATATGAGTTTAGCATAATAAAATAGGGTGGGGTTCTTAAAATGTAGGAAAAAACGAATTATCATAAATTCAGTAAAATCAGTGAAAAGGGGTAGATCTTAGTGGAGTAAGGCACAGATTATATGGAAAGACTTCCTATAATTATTCCTGGCTCTACCACTTAACAGAGCTACGATTTTTTAGCTTATTTAACCTTTCTAAGCCTCTGATTTATGACCTTCCTTTTTACAACACCTCAAAACAATGTCAAAAGAGAAAGCAATTAAAAATTTAACTTAATCTCTATTTAACCATAGCCCTAAAAATTAGCTCATAAAGGATCGCAGATTCATACATAAAAACAAAAACCATAAAATTTCTAGAAGAAATCAAATGGGAAAATTTTATAAATCCTGATGCTTGAAATAGCTCCAGAGATGGGAGGAAGTTTCAAATTCTCCAGGGATTACCAGAAAAAGTCATCTCACTGCCAGGAAGAGAGCCTGAAAATGGTTGGATATACACCAAATGTATTTTCAGTTTTCATCTATGAAAAACAGATCATTTGTTTTAACCAGTCTCAGAGAATAATATTCTGAAAATGTAACTCTTAATCCTCTTATTCAAAATTAAAACAAAACACAACTATCTCACTCATTCTTTTGGCTTCTAAGTGTTTTCATGCCTTTCATTTTCATGCCAAGCTAAAGGCTTGCCTACATTGTTTTTCCATTTTAAGTTGACATGCACTCTAGGAAGTACTTTGTTTTTAAAGCCATGCAAGCCTAAACTGAAATGCCAGCTCTGCCGTTTGTTAGCTGGGTTACCTGAAGCAATTCTTTTAAACATTTTTTGTCTCAGTCTTCTCATCAAAAAAGAAAAATGGAGGTGGAGTGGGGTAGAGAATAGTTTTTATTATGAACAGTGAATGAAGAAACATGGTGAAAATATGCAGTCATTTTAAAAAGTCAGTTTTTTTCTGAATATCAAAACTCATATATCATTTGTGTTCCAAGCCAGTCTACCCTTTCTTCAATTCTTCAAGAACCATTCAGAGCAATCATTATTTTAGTACTACTCTAAATAAAAGTATTGTTATAGATAATGTTTCCATTTCCATTGTCCCCTCGCATTGTCCTACACATTTTTTGGTTTTTCTTCTATAGAATTCATACACCAAGACAGAGGTAAAATGGTCCGTTTTGTCTTATTTGTAGTAATGGGAAAAACCAGTTAAATAGAAACCACTGAAATTATTAGCAGTAACCCATAACACTCTTGTTCCAGTCTACCTCCAAAACAAACCATTTATCAAATAGGGAACAAGTAAAAATTTTACAAATTTCCCTTCATGTTCTTCTCCCTAGATCCATTCTCACCCTTTTTAAGCTGTAAATTATTATATCAATCAGACACTTTTTAGTAAAAAAGGGGGAAAGTTTAAGTGTTTACAGTTTCAACAACAGGAATGCGTTTTTAATAATTAAGAGCAACCTGCTTCTCAGGAGTCAGTATAAGAATGTCTGTGTGTTTATGGCTGTGCTTCATTAGCTAAAACACCTTCACAACTATTATTGCCAGTGCAGCCTCTGAAATCCTTTCGGTGAGAGGAAAGAATGGCTTGTGGTATTTTTTCTCTCATAGGCAGTAGCTATTATCATCGCTCAAGGTCAATATATGGAAAAGAAAGAAGAAATTTAGAGAAAAGAATGAGATGAGTTTTTATGAGAACAGAAAAATTGCTCAAGGGCCTTGCACAAACAGGGAAAATTATTATAATCTTCCATGGAAATGATCAAAAATAGCAAGTATATAATATAAAAATTACTTTAAAAATAATAGCAATTGTTCTAAGTATTAACTTTCCAAGAAAACAACACCTCTCAAACTAACAATTTCCTCTCAGTACAAAAGTTTCACAGTATTTTGATAATGCAGAAGGATACAATGCCATTAATCATATTTGTTACATACTAGAGGAAATTTTTAAATATTACAAACCCTTTATCTTTAAAGTCTACCAGGGTTATTTGCAACAACTGTATTAATTTCCCATATCTCTGAGCACAGATATCTAGTATCTCTTTTTGGGTCTTGTTTTTTTTTTGTTTTGTTTAGTTTTTGTCTTTTATCTGTTTAGGGCTGCACCCATGGCATATGGAGGTTCCCAGGCTAAGGTGCAAATTGGAGCTGTAGCTGCTGGCCACAGCCACAGAAACACAGGATCCAAGCCACCTCTCCAGCCTACACCACAGCTCACGGCAATGCCGGATCCTTAACCCACTGAGCAAGGCCAGGGATCAAACCTGCATCCTCATGGATACTAGTCGAGTTCATTTGCCCCCGAGCCATGATGGGAACTCCTGGTATCTGTTTTTTAATGCTTACTATATAATAGGCCCTCTGCTAAATAATGTATATAGATTATTTTATTTAATCCTCACAATTCTTTGAAGTGATTTTTATTTGCACTTGAGAAAACTGAGTCATAAAGAAATTGTTTGGCCCTTCCATATCATGCCCTCAGAAATTAGTGAAGTTTACATTTTTAAATGATATCTATCTGGTTACCAAGTTCAGGACATTAACATAATGTCTCCAAGATAAAGCTTCTTCTTTGCTATCTTAATACTCCTTTACCTTCATTTATTTTAGCCACTCCATAGTCACAATTTCTTAAGTACTGTTTCCTCTTTGCAAACTGAAATATACAACTATAATTTCACTCTTATAAAACCATAATAGGAGTTCCCTAGTGGCCTCACAGTGAAGGATTCAGCGTTGTCACTGCTGTGGCTCAGATTTGATACCTGGCCTGGGACTTCTGCATGCCACAGGTGCAAAATAAATAAATAAATAAATAATAATAATAATAATAAACTATTTTTCTAGGACTTCATATCTTTAACACTTCATATTAAAGAATAATTTTTAAAAGAAAAAATAATGACATACAAATCTGAAATAGACACACATCAAATATTAAATCATTAATGTGGGGAACAGGACTATGTTACAAGGGGTTCAAAAGAGAATTCAAAGAGCAAACAAGTACTTGGGCAATCAGAAATGCTGACACAAGCTTCCTTAATATATATAATGCTGGGCAAGATTAACATGGTAATAATCAACCCTATCTCAAAGGAAATTTGAATTTCTGTCATCAAGATATCAGCACTTGACAATTTACAGAAGAGATCAATGAAAGGCCCAGAGATTCCACAGAATCACAAATTCAGACATTGCCTAGTTTCCTTTTGAAGACACCTAGTAATCTTTTCATTTGCTTCAAAGTCTTTCAGAGTTTTCCCTTCTTCTCAAATTTCACCTAAATCATAAACTAAATTAAAAAAAGGGGGGGAGGGGGGTTGGCCAACTTGCTCAGAATCACCACAGCTAATACAATAAAACATGCAGGAATCCTTACATACGTTTATCTCATTTTTTTCTTAAATCTCACTAAAAGTAAATACAGAAATGAAAAAAATTCAACTTTTCCAAAATAAAGAGAATATCAGGACAGAAAAGTTGGAGCACCAGCATTCTATGAACAGCGGTGTGTAAGTCAACTAACTCTTGCTCCCACAGGAGGTCCATCCCACATTTAATTTTTATAAAAAATTAACCAGAAAGGCTCTGGGCTCAGTAATATCAAGAGAACTTGATGCAGAGGAGTAAGCGCAGGCCTGAAAGCAGGAAGATTAGGTGAAAGACACCCTAATGAACCATGAGACATCTCGCACTGGCTCTTCCCTCTCCAGGATATGCTTATTTATAAGACCTAAGATTTGAGGATTCATCTCTCAAGAAGCTGAAAGTTTCCAAAGAAATGAACTCCAGGTATTGATATTGCAGATCTGCCAAGTTGTTGCCTAATAAGCAAAAGACCCACCAGACAGCAAGTGTTGAAGAGAATAAATTTTTCCTCTACTTTCTGAGGTATTTGGGGCCTGCAAATTAAATTGACAGTAAATTAGCAAAGGAAAAAAGTAGATTTAATTACATATGTATACCCTGGGGTGACAAAGAAATGTGACTCAATGAGGAGATTTAAATTTGGGACTTATATACTATCTTAATAGGGGATCAGGAAGGGCACGGGGTACTTTTGGCAGAACAAATGACTTACTTAAAGAGGGAAGAAAGGTCACTTCCAGAAAAACAAATGACCTTTGGACATACGAAAGGACCCTTAGGACAATAGATGGGAGATGTGATAGTTTTATGCCAATGTCTGGTTGCAGCGCTGATTTCTCATCTTTGAGAAGACTGAAGTTGTGGTGAAAGAATATATGACATTTGCGTTGTTTTGGAGTTTCTGCTTTTAAGGTTAGGGATTTCAGGAACTCAAATGCCTTCAATCAAAATAATTTTTATGCCAATTGCCTTATTCAGGACACCTCCACAAGTCTTCCTCATGCCCACACTTAGAGCAATGGAAATTGGATACGATTACAAAGCAACAGCAATAGCAGCAGCAGCCACCTATGAAGTATATAGGAATTGGTAAAGAGTACAAACAACCTCTGTGGAGAAAATAAAAATTAAAACTCCTCTGCACGCTCTGAACAATTTCCCATGTCAATAATTAACACCTGAGATTTCAAGATGATATAAGTCATTACATTGCCTGACAAAAGGAGAGAACAAGAGAACGATCTATTCAATATATATGTACTTTGGAAAGGGCTATTTCTTTTCTGGTTCAGTATGCTACAAAGGGAGTAAAATTGCCTCAGTGATAAAATGCCTTTGGCTACAAACTTGAGGAAAGGAAAGGGAAGGAAAGACATAAGAAATAATAACGTTGTAAGATGTTATACTAGTTATGCTTTCATAGCTTTTTGATCCTGGAATGCCAAAGAACTACTTAAGTGATTGTATCATGAATCACCTGTCAGTTAGAAGCAGCGAAATAGAGACATAGCATATTAGAAATAGAAGAATCTTAAGCATCATTTGGTCCAACTGCTTCATTTCTCAGGAAGGCAAATCAAATTCCACTCAGGCTAGGAAAGTCCGGCGAGGCTTCTGAGTATGTGCAAATGTCCCCAGGTCCTTAATATTAAACTGAGGTCATCTGTCTTTAGCTAGATTGTCAGCATTTAAGAAACAGAAAAACACATATCAATCTTTACTAATAGCAGATTAGGAAGCCACAACACAGATATGGAAGGATTTATTTAGAACCATATACAATTTAATGCTTGCTTCCCAACTTACCATTATACAATACTGGCGTACTATAATTGATTTTCGAAAAGATTTTTAAAGTTTTAATTTATTTTCCAAAAATAATCCAAGTAATCTCTAGTGGGTGTGGTCACAACATAACTGGAATGTTTAAAATACCCCAAAATGTTATTTTTTTTTAGAACGCACTTTAAACATACTGTAATGTGATCAGTTTTGAATTTCCTCAATGTCACTATATAACACAATTTTAAATTTTTTTCTCTGGATTTTCTTTCTTTATGAAGATCAATGTGATATAAGTTAATGTATCTACAAATTTTCTTTGAAAAATTAGTTATCACTATATCTGTGCCCTTTTTGTACTTGTAAAAACTGAAATTTTTTTCTAGGTTATTTTTGTCATTTTTTTGAAGTCTTATTGAAGTATAGCTGATTTACAATGTTGTGATAATTTTTGTTGTACAACGAAGTAATTGAGTGATACATGTACACACAACCATCCTCTTTCAGATTCTTTTCTCACATGTATTATCACAGAATATCGCATAGAGTTCTCTGTGCTATACAGCAGATGTCAGTTATATTCCACACACCTCAGTGTGTACATATGCCAGCCTCAAGCCCCTAGTCCATCCTTCCCCCCACCACCTATAATTTCAGATAGCTGTAATATTAATTACTTTTCAACTCTTATGACCAAAATTGTTTTCCTTTTTTTTTTTTTTTTTTTTTTTTTGCTCTTTAGGCCCACAACCCTGGGCATTTGGAGGTTCCCAGGTTAGGGGTTCGAATCGGAGCTATAGCTGCCAGCCCAGGCCACAGCCACACAGGATCTGAGCCATGTCTGCAACCCACACCATAGCTCAGGACTACGCTGGATCCTTAACCCACTGAGCAAGGCCAGGGATCAAACCTGCAACCTCATCGTTGCTAGTCAGATTCGTTTCTGCTGTGCCACAATAGTTTTCTCAATAAATTTTTCACACATCAAAATCATTTGAACCTCCTGAAAACAATCTCCTGGTTGTTTTCAGGTTTTTGTTTTACATATCAAGCACTGTTTTGTTCAAAAGTTTTTATCTTTATTTAAAGTTTTTCTACACTTCAATATATTTCACTGTATGCCAAAAGCACTCAAAATTTTATGTTGTTCCCTTGATACATACTGATATATGTCTGTGCTACTTTTGCCATGACATTTGCATTTTATGGTCTCATATAGTCTAACATTTGTATTTGATGGTCTCATATAATCTAACATCTTTGATGGTTTCATATAGTCTAACCTTTAAGTTTTGTTAAACTAAAATGATTCTCTAAGGGTACAGGTGTTTTTTTAATGGGATTGTGATGAAAATATAATTGTCTCCTATATTTCTAAGAAACTCATATTATTTCACATACTTACATGTACCTACAAGAAATGTTAACCATTCAGTATTTAATTTTTTACTATGAAAGGGATATAATTTTTTTGTTATATACCTGGTGATCAGAGGAGAAAGCGAAATGTCATGGACATGTATTTTTATATTTTTATTGTATGTGTAATCGATAATGATTTCATTATCACTTCCTTTGGGGAAAATGTATACTGACTGATATCTTAGGCTTGAAAGATATAGCAAAAACACACATAGATTTGACTCCAACTGTTGATTGCTAACTACTAAATCCCCAGGGTAAGAACACTGGATGTGTTAGGTTTCTTCAGCTCACTATCTTTAATAAAATAAGGATAGTGTTATACAGTATGCAGTCTTTAATGACTGGGCTTTTTTCACTTAATTTTATATATTTGCAATTTATCTAATGTTTGTGTACATATTTTTGTTCATATTTATTGTGATGTAATATGTGATTCTGTAGATATACTACAGTTTATGCATTCTTATGTCAGTAGACTACTTGGTTTTCGGTTTGGAACTATTTTGATAATGCTGCTGTGAGCATATTCATATGCACCTATTGTATACATTTAAACACATTTCTGCTTGTTTTTACTCAGGAGAAGCATTGCTGAAATTTAGTTTAGGCATAAGTTCAGCTTTATTAAATCAGCCAAACAGTTTTCTTAAAAGATTTAACAATTTTATTCTGCAAATAATATTATGCCACATCTCATCGTCACCAGCACTGCAACTAACCTAAAACAGATTTTTTTTTTCTTTTGGTATGGTGTGAAAAAGTCAAGATTACTTTGTGTTTATTTTTTTTCAAATAGAATCCAGTTTACACTGCATCATATTATAAAAGCTGTTTTTTTCCTCATTCTAGAGTTTTCCTGTGTCATAAGTCAAATGTTTAAAATATGTGTGAGGAGTTCCCGTTGTAGCGCAGTGGTTAACGAATCCGACTAGGAACCATGAGGTTGCGGGTTCGATCCCTGCCCTTGCTCAGTGGGTTAACGATCCGGCGTTGCCATGAGCTGTAGTGTAGATTGCAGACGCGGCTCGGATCCTGCATTGCTGTGGCTGCGGCTCAGGCCAGTGGCCACAGCTCCGATTAGACCCCTAGCCTGGGAACCTCCACATGCCGCGGGTGCGGCCATAAAAAAAAAAATGACAAAAGGAAAAAAAAATAAAATAAAATATGTGTGGAACTGTTGTTGAGCCATCTCTTTCATTCATTGGTCTATTTCCCTATCAACATTGTATTAGTATTCCTTTGTAATAAGGAATGGTTTTTGTTAGTATAAGTTCTCCAACTTTGTTTTTCAAGATTATATTAGCTATTCTTTTGTATTGGTACTTAATAAATTTTCAAATGAATCATTTTCCATTCTCCAATGTGATTTTTTTAAGATTTTTATTTTTCTATTATAGTTGATTTACAATGTCTGTCAACTTATGCTGTACAACGAAGTGACCCAGTCATACATATATATATATACACACACATATATACATATACATATATATATACAAATATATATACACATATATACATATACATATATACACATATATATACATTATTTTTCTCACACTATCCTCCACCATGTTCTATCACAAGTGACTAGATGTAGTTCCCTGTGCTATACAGCAGGATCCTAGCAACACAATCAGACAGACAAAAGAAATAAAAGCTATCCAAACTGGAAGAGAAGAGGTAAAATTGTCACTGTAAGAAGATGCCATAATACCACATAGCAAAAACCCTAAGGCCTCCACACAAAAACTTCTCAAACTGATCAATGAATTCAGCAAGGTAGCAGGATACAAGATAAACATTCAAAAATTGGTTGCATTTTTGTATACTAAAAATGAAATATTAGAAAATAAATATAAAAATATAGCACAATTTAAATTGCACCTCCCAAAATTAAATACCTAAGAATAAGCCTAAAGAGATTAAAAATAAAAAAAAAGAATTATGTGCTGAGAACTATAAAACCTTAATCAAGTAAATTAAAGAGGATTCAAAGAAATGGAAAGATATTCCATGCTCCTAGAATGGACGAATTAATATTGTTAAAATGGACATACTACTCAAAGCAATCTACAGATTCAATGCAATCCCTATCAAATTACACATGACAGTTTTCACAAAACTAGAATAAACAATCCAAAAATTTATATGGAACCATAAAAGACCCAGAATTGCCAAATCAGTCGTGAGGAACAAAAACCAAGCAGAAGGCATAACTCTCCCAGACTTCAGACAATATTACAAAGCTACAGTAATCAAGACAGTGTGGTAGTGCTCAAAACAGACATAAAGAATGGAGAACTCAGAAATAAACCCAGAAACCTATGGTATATTAACCTTCAACAAAGGAGGCAAGAATATAAAACGGGAAAAAGAGTTTCTTCAGCAGATGGTGCTGGGAAAACTAGACAGCCACATGTATATCACTAAAACTAGAACACACTCTCACACCATGCACAAAAATAAACTTAAAACAGCTCAAAGACTTAAGCATAAAACAAGATACCATCAAACGCCTAAAAGAGAACATAGGTAAAACACTCTCTGACATCAAAGGTACAAATGTTTTTTTGGGTCAGTCTCCCATGGCAAAAAAAATAAAAGCAAAAATAAACCAATGGGACCTAATCAAACTGTCAAGCTTTTGAACAGTAAAGGAAACCATAAAAAAAAAAAAGACAACCTATGGGGTGTGAGAAAATAGTTTCAAATAATGCAACTGACAAGAGCTTAATCTCTCAAATATACAAACAACTTATACAACTCAACAGCAAAAAAAAAAAGGAAAGAAATTGAAAAATAGGCACAAGACCTGAATAGACATTTCTCCAAAGAAGATATACAGATGGACAGCTGACATATGAAAAAGTACTCAACATAGCTAATTATTAGAAAAATGCAAATCAAAACTACTATAAGGTACCACCTCACACTGGTCAGAATATCCATCATTAACAAGTCAACAAATAACAAACTCTGGAGAGGCTGTGGAAAAAAGGATACCCTCCTACACTATTGGTGGTAAATTGGTACAACCACTATGGGAAATATTATGGAAGTACCTCAGAAAACTAAATACAGAACCATATGATCCAGCAATCCCACACCTGCACATACATCCAGACAAAAATTTCATTGAAAAAGATACATACAACCGTATGTTCACTGCAGCACTACTCACAATAGCCAAGACATGGACACAACCTAAATGTCCATCGACGGATGGATGAAGAAGATGTGGTATATATACACAATGGAATACTACTCAGCCATAAAAAAACAACAAAATAATGCCATTTGCAGCAACATGGATGGAACTAGAAATTCTCATACTAGGTGAGGTAAGTCAGAAAGAGAGAGACAAATGCCATATGATATCACTTGTATCTGGAATCTAATAAACAGCACAAATGAACCTATCTATAGAAAATAAACAAACTCATAGACTTGGAGAACAGGCTTGTGGTTGCCAAGGGGGAGTGATAGGGAGTGGGATGGACTAGGATTTGGGAGTTAGTAGATCCAATGTGACTTTAATTGTGATTAAACTAATTACAAAAAATGAATTAATTACAGATCAATTTGAAAGAACTGATGATTTTTAAGAGATTATTTCTATTTATGAACATAGTCTATTTTTCTGACTTTTTTCCCCTTAATTCCACAAAGTAATGTCTTATGGTTTCTCCATGGAGGCCTATAGATAAGCAAAATTCAAAGAACTCTGACCTTGTATAATCTCCTCCCCATGAATGTGGACAAAAGCTTCATATATAATTAAAAATAACTTTTGTGGTTCTGTCACATTCTATAACAAGAGAGATTTTGTAGATGTAATTAAAGTCCCAAATCACTTGACATTAAAATAGAGAGATCATCCAGATAAGACTGACCTAGTAACACCAGGTGTTTAAATCAGGATCTGGAAGTCAGAAAATAAGGTCATAGATTCAAAGCTGGCTTCAGGTTTGAATGGGGCTATATGGCAAAATAATGTGTGCGGCCTCTAGAAGCTGAGAATGGGTTCTGGCTGCCAGCCAGTGGTAAAATGGGAATCTCAGACCTACAACCACAATGAACTAAACTCTGCCAACAAAAAAATGAGCTTAGAGATGTGTTTTCTTCTAGAGATTCCAGACAAAAATCCCAGCTGGCTGACACCTTGATTTTGGCCTTCTTGGAACCATTAGCAAAGAAACCAGTCATATGTATCCAGCTTTCAATAGAATCGAAAGCTAGTAAATTTGTGTTACTTTAAGTTAACATATTTGTGGTGCTTTGTTATTCAGCAATAGAAATTTCTGAACATATTTTGTTAGATTTGTTTATTTTAGTTTTTGAAAATGTTTAGTTAATTAGAAATAGTATCACGTTTTGTTTTGTTTTTTGTCTTTTTGCCTTTATGTGGAGCCGCACCCGCGGCATATGGAAGTTCGCAGGCTAGGGGTCTAACAGGAGCTGTAGCTGCCGGCCTTCGAGACAGCCACAGCAACGCAGGATCCGAGCCGCGTCTGCAACCTTCACCACAGCTCACAGCAATGCAGGATCCTTAACCCGCTGAGCAAGGCCAGGGATCGAAACCGAAACCTCATGGTTCTTAGTCGGATTCGTTAACCACTGAGCCACGAAGGGAACTCCTGAAATAGTATCATGTTTTTAAAACTTGACTTTCTGAATGTTTATTATTAGATCTAGAAATACACTGATTTTATATAATGATCTCATATCTAGTGACCTTGCTAAATTCATTTAGGTATTCTAATACATCATCTGTTGCTTATCTTTAAAATTTTCTATGTATACATTCATGTCATTTATGAATAACAAATATATTTGCTTCCAACTTGTATACCTTTTTTCTTGTGTTACTCTCCTGAAAGTGAACAAAGAACTGACAATAATGGGTCTTTGTCTCACTGTCTTAGGGAAGTAAAGACATTAAGTACAAGGTTTACTGTCAATTTCACGCTGATAACTTCCAGCAGAAAGAAATTTTTTTTTCTATTCATATTTGCTAAGAATTTTTTAAAAATCGTAACTGGGTATTAAAATATTCAAATACATTTTTTTGCATCTATCCAAATGATCATATAATGTTCTTACTTTTAACACAGTACATTCCACTTGCCTATTGTCAAGTGTCCAAAAACCTTTCATTTCTGAAATCAGACTTATGGTTACCAAAGGAAAAACTGTCAGTGGGAAGGATAAGTTAGGAGGATGGGATTAACACATACACACTTCTATATATAAAATAAACTTGGGAGTTCCTATTATGGCTCAGTGGTAACAAACCCAACTGGTGTCCATGAGGATGTGGGTGTGATCTCTGGCCTTGCTCAGTGGGTTAAGGATCCCTCATTGCTGTGCGCTGTGAAATAGCTCGCAGACGCAGCTTGGATCTGGCATTGCTGTGGCTATGGCATAGGCTGGCAGCTGCACTCCTATTCATACCCTATCCTGGGAAACTCTATATGCCATGGTACGGCCCTAAAGAAAGACAAATAAATAAATAAAATAAAATAACAAGGACATACTGTACAGCACAGGGAGGTCTACTCAATGTTCTGTAATAACCTATATGGGGAAAAAAGAATCGATATGTGTGTATGTATAACTGGTTCACTTTGCTATACACCAGAAACTAAAACAACACTGTAAACCAACTACACTCTAATAATTTTTTTAAATCTGTTAATTCTAGGTTTTTGTTGGTGTTGTGTCCCCCTGACCAGTATTCTAAAGAAGGACTCCCTTACTAAACATACTGTCATACTCACAACTGTGGTTTATTACAGTGGAAAGGAAAGTCAGCTAGAGTAAAGAGCACATGGGGCAAATTCCAAAGTAACCCAAGAGCAAGTTTGCAAGAGTCCTCTCCCAGGGCATATTTGATGCCTCCAGCAACAATTCGGGGCACTTGTGAAATGCTGTTAACCAGGGAAGCTCATTAGAAATTTAGTGCCCAGTGATTTTACTGGGGGTTGGTCATGTTGGCATCTTCTGCCCAAAGCAATCTGAAATGTCAAACTCCCAGAAGGAAATCAGATGTTCAGCATAAACCATACTTTTTTGAACAAACTGTTTGGACACAAGAAGTCATTCTAACCAGAGAATGGTGGAAACTCTCTTGGAATCTAGGATCCTGGATGTCAGCCAAGACTTAGCCTATAAACAGGTGACCACTTTTTTAATAAATATTAAAGAGTCTCAAACTAACAAACTGTCAGTTTTCATGACAGACTCCCATTTTTTTTTTTTTAACATAGGCCTTTTTTTTTTTTTTTTTGGCCTGTGGCATGTGGAAGTTCTAGGCCAGAGACCATACCCATACCACAGCAATGACAAGGTCAGATCCTCACCCACTGGGCCACCAGGGAACTCCAGGTCTTTGTTTTTAAACTCAATCACTGCCTAAACCATTTTGCATCTTCTTCTCAGATGATACTCAAATTAGCAACAGTCCCCATTAGAAAACACTTGGATAGCATCTGCAGACTTAATAAGCTCTTCAAGGTCTAGAACTGTGTCCTTATTATTGCTGTGTAGCCAGTAAATACAGCAGATCTGTTAAAAATGTGTCCAGGTGAACTCAATGTCCAACTGAACTCAATGATAGCTGGTGCCTCAACCAGGTATAAACTGTGATGGAGAGTTGATTAGATCTATCCCATTTCAAGAATTTTTAATGATAGTTTCATGTTCAATGTTATGATGTACTTCTCGAACGTGGCAAGCAAGGATCTGTGAGGAACTAAAATGTATCTATACTTGAAATATGTATCTGCATCCTGAATGGCTAAACAAGATAGAAACATGTATAAGCAATGACAAAATATCTGCATATGTCACCAAGTTGTTCTCTTGTTTACTACCAAACTCTCTTCACTGGAAATCAATTGTCTTCCATAGGTGACTAGCTAGAAATCAGCTCTCAGGACCGGCTGATTTTGCTTCTGGTTGGATTCCATGCTTGTCATGGCAGGTCATTGCCTATTCATGTAGAAATCTCTATAAAAAAAGCTGACCACAGGGATGCTGCAGGCTTCAAATTATAAGGTTTTCTGCCTAAAATGCCGTTGACCCTATTCTACTCCTGCCTACCTCTCCAACTCATCTCCTGTATAATCCACCTTGCAATTTATGTTCCAGCACACAAACTACTTCGAATTCCCTAATACATTTTATTGATTCTTAACTCTGCAGCTTGGCACAGGTTATTTCCTATGCCAGGAATGCCATTCTCTGTTTCTTGTTTCTTTGGCAAGCACCGAAGTCTACTTGGCCAGGCCCTACTCAGACACCACTCCTTCTCGCATAACTTCCCTAAATTTTGCAACCCAGAATTATCATGACCTAAAACAAGAAAGGACAAAAATCTAGTCTCCTTGTGCTGACATTCAATATCTTCCACAATACACCTAACATTAATTCATCTGTCTGTTGATTTAAAATTGATTGAGTGCTAAGTTTTAGGCAATGTACAATGTATTAAGGATCAAAAGATGTCTACGATACAATCCCTGTCTATAAAGAGCTTACTGGGCAGTGGAAAAGACTGAAAACCAAGCCAACAAGCAAAACAACTCATAGCATAATAGGCTCATAGATTAGCTAAATTTAGGTAAATCACTTGGACTGGATTATAACAGGTTTCCAACAAAACAAGGGGAAAAGAAGAGAGGGAGCAGAGCAAGAAAAGAAATAGGAAAGAAAGAAATAGGAAGACAATTTATGAAAATAAATTTTTCACAGAAGGTCTTAATTTTAGACAAGTTTTAACAATAGAAGTCATTCACCAAGCAGTAAAGATATCAAGGAGTAGCAGAAAGAATAAATAAAATACATGTTAAGAAAAAGAATGAGATTAGGTACACCGTTCACAACACATAAATAGCTGGGGCTCAGATGCCAGCTTTTACGCAGGATTCTGTATATATGGCTCTGCTCTAAGACTGACATAAATTATAGTCGACCATTACCACTTGGTCTGTGCTATTTTGAATGTGTGAAACTAAGTAAGCAAAATAGCCACAGATGACCACAACCAGATGGCAAGAACTTACAAACTCACAAAATCTAACTGTGTGAATATTAATCTAGTGTGTCTGTTCCTTGACGGCAGGAATTTTTTTTTCTATTTTATTCAATGATGAATTGTCAGGCTCTAGAACGGGGACTGGCATATAAAAGGAACTCAATAAATATTTACAAGAATGATGTCAATATGTATAAATACACCCAGTGGGAAACAAAAGTAAATATATCCATGTAAAAGATCTAAGAGCAGTAATTACAATTTCTCCTTTGAAAATTCTTTTTTCCCAGTTTTACTGAGATAATTGACATATAACATTAAAAGTTTAAGTTGTAAAACACAATGACCTGTTTATATTGCAAAATTATTACCATCATAGACAGCTTTAGCTAACAACTGCTATCATATCACATAATTACCAGGTTTTTGTGGTTAGAATATTCAAAATTTACTTTCTCAGCAACCTTTCTTTTTTTTTTTTTTGCGCTTTTTACGGCTGCACCCATGGCATGTAGAAGTTCCCAGGCTAGGGGTTGAATTGGAGCTACAGCTGCTGGTCTATGCCACAGTCACAGCAACACAGGATCCAAGCTGCGTCTGCAAACTACACCACAGCTCACAGCAACACGGATCCCCAACCCACAGAGCAAGGGCAGGTATCAAACCTGCATCCTCACGGATACTAGTCAGATCCATTTCTGCTGCACCACAATAGGAACTCCTCTCAGCAACTTTCAAGTATATAATACACTATTATTAGTTATAATCACTCTGCTGTACATTAGAATCCCCAGAACTAATCCATCTTATAACTGAAGTTTGTATTCTTAGACCAACATCTCTCCTTCCTTCCCCCACCACCACCAGGCTCTGATCACCTCAATTCTTATCTCACGAGATTTCTTTTTTTTTAGATTTCACATGTAAGTGACATCATAGTCATTTGTATGGTATCTATCTTTCTCCCTGAGTTATTTCATTTAGCATAATGCCCTCAAAGCCCATTTACAGTGTTCAAACAGCAGGACGTTACTTCCTTCTTGTGGTTGAAACACTTTTCTATAGAGAGAGAGAGAGAGAGAGAGAGAGAGAGAGAGAGAGGGCACGTCTTAATCCACCCATCCATTCACAGACACTTAGGTTGATTCCATATCCTGACTACTATAAAGAATTCTGCTATGAACAGGGGCATGCAGATACCATAAGATTCTGTTTTTATTTCCTGTGAACATGCAGCAGTTCCTCCTTATCCATGGTTTCATTCCCTTCAGTTTAGTTACCCTCAGACAACCACGGTCAGAAAAAAATTACGTGGAAAACGCCAGAAATGAATAATTCCTAAGTTTTCCGTCGCATGCTATTCTGAGCAGCACCCAGCTTTTTACGCCATCCCGTTCCACTCCTTTGTCCACAGAGCTTGCCCCTCAGTCGCTTAGCAGCACCTGGGTTATCAGAATGTCTCAGCATCAAGGGGCTTGTATTCAGGTAACACTTATTTTACTGAATGGCCCAAAAACACAAGAGCAGGGACACTGGCAATTCACAGTTGCCAAAGAGAAGCCATAAAGCACTTCCCTTACCTGAAAAGGTGAAAGCCTCATAACAATTTCCAGGGGATAAAAATAGAACCTGGGTAATAAAATAAAGGCTCACCTTTTCTGTTGTGCCACGTGTAGAGGCCTCAAACCCAGCGCTTCAGAGCAGAGTTCTTAGAGCAAAGCAGGGTACCTGACACCTCAGCTGGTGGGCGGCACACGGACGCACGGAAAACCCTGCGACTAACGCCTCAGTACAAGATGGCGCTGCACCCAGCCCTGCAATTAGGAGCCACGAGAACCCCGCCCCCTCCTTGCTGACCCTCCTGCACCCACGCATGCGCTCTTATTCCTGCCAGCCTGCGCCATAGAGTCCGAGCTCACACGTCGGCATTCGCCCCTCAAAGGAGACAGTTTTGCTTTGCTTCTGAACCAAACTCCCCTCCTTCTATTGGCTCCGAGGGCACTAGGCAGAAGGACACTTGTTGAGGACACGTTTGGGAGAGTCCGTAACAGAAGTTGTTGCTCAATTTAAGGAAAATTTTAAAAGGTACGCTGAGGTTACTAAGTTCTCTGATTAAGAATGAATATTCCAGTGGTGAAATCGTTAAGAGGAAGAAAGAAATCTTGGAGTTCCCCTTGTGGCTCAGCAATAGCAAACCTAGCTAGTAACCATGAGGATGCAGGCTCAATCCCTGGCCTTCCTCAGTGGGTCAAGCATCCAGCATTGCCTGAGCTGTGGTGTAGGTCGTAGGTGCGGCTCAGATCTCGCACGTTGCTGTGACTGTCGTGTAGGCTGGCAGCTACAGCTCCATTTCCACCCCTAGCCTGGGAACTACCTTATGCCGCGGGTGTAGCCCTAAAAAGACAATAAAAAAAGAGAAGGAAATCCATGCTAGTTTTTCTGTTGCACCTCAAACTGCAAAACGTACAGTCACTGTGTATGAGTGCTTAGTTAACACAGAAAAAGCATTAAACTTGGGCGGTATTTTAGAGAGAGACAAACTACATTCACATAACTTTTATTGCAGTAATTGTTAAAATTTGTTCTATAATAGTTATATTTTTAATCCCTTTTGATGCCTGCTTTGTAAATTAAATTTTCTTATTTTCTTGTGTATGTATAAGGAAAATACTGTATGCATAGGCTTGCTACTATCCGTGGTTTCAAGCATCCACTGGGGTCTTGGGACATAGAGGTAAGGGGACTACTGTAATTCCTAGAAGTGGGATTGCTGAATTCTAGGGTAGTCCCATTTTTAAATTACTGAGGAACCCCTACACTGTTTTCTATAGTAGCTGCACCAATCTACGTTCCCACCAATGGTGCAAAAGGCTTTCTTTTCTCCACAGCCTTGTTAACACTTGTTATCTTCTGTCATTTTGATAATAATCACTCTAACATGTATCTCATTGTGGTTTTGATTGAATTTCCCTGGTATTTAGTGGTCTTGAAAACCTTTTAATGTACCTAGTGGCCATTTGTATGTCTTCTTTGGGAAAATGTCTATTCAGTTCCTCTCCTCACTTTTAAAATGGATTCTTTGGGTTTTTGTTACAAGTTGTATGAGTTCTTTATATACTTTGATATTTACCTCTTATCAGATATATTTGATCTACAGATATTTTCTCCTGTTCCATAGGCTGCCTTTGCAATTTATTGATGGTCCTTTGCAAAATCTTTAACATTCTTATCAGTAGTTCTTCCATTTTGCTCAAGTCAAAAGGTTAAACGTGAATGAATCTTACCATGTTATCTTCTCTTTAAGTTAAACTTAAAGGATTTAGAACTCTAGGGAAAAAAAATACTCAACCAGATCAGCTGATTGTATTTTTACCTAATGTGCTTAAATTCAGTTCAGCAATTATTACAATCCAGTCATCCTTATAGCTGACTTTCTCATGACTGAGACCACTATAGCACCAACATTTCACTATTTTCTCCTCTTTCTTTAAAACTTGTAGTCTCCTCCTGTCTGTCCATCTTCATAGTAGAGTCATCAGATAGGAAATGTCACCACAAATCTAGAAACCTAGCATTTCTTATGCTCATATGCTCCATCTTCTTTCCTAATTCAGTGAAGAATGTAGTTTTCCTTCTGTCAGCGTGCAGCTCTAGAAAAATAGCTTCAGCAATCTGCAAATCACCTTCTTCTCAGGGTTACAAGCCACATGTTACCTGCTCCTCCACCGCCTTGTCCATCACTCCTCTCAGCATGTACATATACACCTGTGTCTACCCACTAACTCAGCTGCTACTCTTATTGGAAAGCTCAGTACTTTATTTGCATTCCTCAGAGAAAGCAAATGCTTACATTTATTTGTTTGGATCTTCTGTAATGCTGCAATATTCTAGTTCTTGACCTAAGAGTTTATACCGTTTATATCTTATGGAGCTCTATACATCTCTTTGGGGTAGCTTTCTTTATGTGTCTATTTGACTTCAGAAAATTCTAATTTGATAGACAGGTTCCTACCATACTTAATTTCAATTGCATTTGTTATGAAGAACTCGTCTTTGTATTGCCCAATATGAAAAAAAAAAATAATATTAAGGGGAGTTCTCGTCATGGCACAGCAGAAACGAATCCAACTATGAACCATGAGGATGCAGGTTTGATCCCTGGCCTTGCTCATTGGGTTAAGGATCCGGCATTGCTGTGAGCTGTGGTGTAGATCACAGACGCAGCTCAAATCTGGCTTTGCTGTGGCTGTGGCATAGGCCGGCAGCTGTAGCTCCGATTAGACCCCTAGCCTGGAACGTCTGTATGGCACAGGTATGACCCTAAAAAAAAAAAAAAGGAGAGAGAGAGAGAGATTTAAAGATGATCAGTCATAATCCATGAAGAAGCAAATGGGGATGTGTAGGAGGAAAAATACTGGTAAAAATAATGTCTTATTGTGGCCTGGATGTTTGTGCTCACCCCCTTCTAAGATTCATATACTGAAGTCTTAATCCCTAGTGCAATGGTGTTGGCAGGTGAGGCCTTTGGGAGGTAATTAGATTTGCATGAGGTCTTGAAGGTAGGACCCCACGATAGACTCAGTGTCCTTAAAGAGGAGACTAGTGCTCACTTGCGTGCATACTCTCTGTTTCCCTCTCTCCACCTCTCCCCCCGCTTTTCCCTCTCCCTCTCTCTCTCTTTTTCCCTCCCTCTTTCTCTCCCTCTCCCTTTCACTCTCTCCCTCTCCCTTTCACTCTCTCCCTCTCCCTTTCACTCTCTCTCCCTCTCTCTGCCTTGTAAGGATACGGCAAGAAGGAAGCTGGGAAGAATGCCTTCATCAAAACCTCAACCATGCTAGAACTCTGATCTCAGACTTCCCAGTCTCCAGAACTGAGAAATATGTTATTTAAGCCACTCAGTTTATGGCATGTTGTTACCTTAACTGACTATGAAAATGCCCGAAGTTCCCTCAGATTTAATGAGAGAAACAAATCACAACTACAGGAAGCACAGCATACACAAAGAAGGAAAAATACACATTGTATTGAAACCTCATAACACCAGAAGAAAAAAAATCTATTGTAGGTAGCAGAGTCTGGGAAGCTATGCAAGGAAGCTTAGAAATGTGAACAGAGACCTGAATGGTGAGAAAGAGTGAACCATGTAGTCTTGCTCAAGGAAGAATAAGAAGCCAGTGAGCTTATAAAGGGGGGGGGGTTGCATTAAACTGGAATGCTTCTACATAGCAAAGCAAACCACCAATAGAATGAAAAAGCAACCTACTGAATGAGAGAAAATACTTGCAAATCATATATATAAGGATTTAATTGTCAAAATATATTTTAAAAACTCATACAACTCAGTAGCAAAAAAACAATGCAATTAAAACACGAGCAGAATATCTGAATAGGCATTTTTCCAAAGAAGATCTACAGGTGATCAAGAGATAATTGAAAAGATGTCCAACCTCACTAATCATCAGTGAAATTAAAAGCAAAACCACATTAAGATATCACCTCTCACCTCTTAGAATACTATTGTTAAGACTATAAGTAACAAGTATTGGCAAGGATCTGAAGATAACAGAATGCTTGTACGCTGTTAGGGGGAATGTTAATTGGTGCAGCCACCATGGAAAATTCTATAGATTGCTCAAAAAATTAAAAAACTTAACTACCATATGATCCATCAATTCCACATTAGAGTATTTATCAAAAGAAAACAAACACACTAGCTCAAAAAAAATATAGGTACCTCCATGTTCATTGCAGTATTACTTACATTAGCCAAGATAGGGAAATAAATGTCTATCAAATGACAAAAATGTAGTGTATAGAGACAATGAAATATTATCCAGCCATCAAGAATGAAACTTTGCCTTTTTGACTTCAGTGGACCTTAAGGGCTTTATGCTAAGTGAAGTAATTCAGACAGAGAAAGACAAATACCATATAATCTCACCTATCTGTGGTATCTAAAAAAAAAAAAAAAATAGAACCAGAGAACAGCTGGGTGGTTGTTAGAGATAGGGGGTGAGGGATGAGCAAAATGGGTGAAAGATATTAAAAGATATAAAATTCCAGTTATAAAATAAATAAGTCACAGAGATGTACAGCATAGTGACCATAGTTAATAACGCTGTATTGCGGAGTTCCCGTCATGGCTCAGTGGTTAATGAATCCGACTAGGAACCATGAGGTTGCGGGTTCGATCCCTGGCCTCACTCAGTGGGTTAAGGATCCGGCGTTGCCGTGAGCTGTGGTGGTAAGTCGCAGACGTGGCTCGGATCCCGCGTTGCTGTGGCTGTGGTGAAGGCCGGCAGCTAACAGCTCCTATTAGACCCCTAGCCTGGGAACCTCCATATGCCACGGGTGCAGCCATAGATAAGGCAAAAAAACAAACAAAAAAAAGCCAACACTGTATTGCATATTTGAAAGCTGCTAAGAGAGTAGACCTTAAAAGTTCTCATCACAAGAAAAAAAGATTTTTGTATGTATAGTGATGGGCACTAACTAGACTTATTGTGGTCATCACTTCTCAATTATATACAAACATTAAGTCATTACATTGTACACCTGAAAATGATATGTTATATGTCAATTACAACTCAATAAAAGATAGATTAAAAAAAGAAGGTGGTGAGCTGGAACACATTTCTGGGAGGAAAGTAGGAAGTGTGCTTAGAAATTTGGGCCAGTCATATAGGCCTTGGAGGCTCTGCAGAGGAGGTTGTATTATTTTTTTCCTAAATGTGATGAGAAGCTATTGGAGAGTTTTGAGTATGTGAATGGCATAAATGAATTTATTACTTAGCACGGTCACTCTATCTTGTGAGGAATGGACTGAATTGGATCAATAGTGGAGGCAGAAGGATTGCTTGTGTCAGTGGCATTAACGTCATCTGAGTGAGAGATCAGAGTGCTTTGGAATAATGTCGCAGCAGTAGAGAGATGGCAAGGACTTGAACTGGAAATATGTCTTAAATATATAGTATATAGGACTTGTTGATGGATTTGGATGTGAGTAATGAAGAAAAGAGAGATAAAAATGACTCCTAGGAGACAAAGATTTAGGGCTGCAAACCAAAAATTATCTTTGGACATCATAAAGTTAAAATTAATGTTAAATGGAAAGGAGACATAGGCAACTGGATAAATGAGTCTTAGGGTCAGGTTAAAGCCAGGGCTGAATATCTAAATTTTGGAGGCTTCAGCTTATTAATGCTATAAATAATACAAATAATGTATGTTAACTATAACATTGGATCATCAGCTTATCAGTGTGTTCTCAGACCTAGGGAAAGCAAACTTCTTCCTAAAACCAGTTATATCAGTACAGCTAATATAGTCTGAATGTTTATGTCCTCCCAAATTCATAAGTTGAAATGCTAACCCCCAAAGTGATGATATTAAGAGATAGGCCTTTGGCATGTGATTAGATCATGAGGGTAGACCCTTTGTGAATGGGATTAGTCCCTTTAAAAAAGAAGTCCAAAGGAGCTCCTTTGCCCTTTCCACCGTGTGGTACATAGTGGGAAACGGGAAGCTTTCACCAGACAGTGAATCTGCCAGTGCAGGATCTTGTACTCCCCAGCCTCCAAAACCATGAGAATACATTTTTGTTGTTTATAAGCTACCCAGTCTATAGTATTTTGTTTTAGAACTAAGACAAAACCGAAGGAGATTTTTGAGAATCACCTTGTTTCAATATCATTTGATCATGCCTTGCAAGAATATCACGGGCTCCAGGGTGACTTATTGAATTCAAATAGTTCATTGTAGGATTTGTTTCACTTCACATGTTGTGCTATGTTTATTAAATAATAAACTAATAAGGGTTGAGTCCAGTATTAAATATTTCTTGATATTTGTCATACTATCTCCTTCTCCATCCATAGAATTGTTTACAGAGGACAAAAAATAAATAAATTTCAGTTCCCATTTTCTTATCCCTCAGAGAAATTCTCTGTTCCCTTTTTTTTCCTTTCAGCCAAAGTTTTTTAAATGTGGCAAAAAGATTGAATTTAACCAGTGTCATCTTCAGCTGGCTCAGAAAGTATCTTTCCATGGTATTGCTGCAAAATGCCATGAGTAGACATGGGGAAGCTGTCTGTTCTCATTAACCTTACAAGCCAGTCTGCTGCAAGCATCTGTTTGTAAATTTGCCAATAAAAAAAAAAAAAAGGTTGAGATATACCTCCTAGAATAGTGCTTTACACACATTGGGTATTCAGTATGCTTTTTTTCTATATTTCCAATCATTTACCAGCAGTCTGATATTTTATATATAGCAAGGGCTATCAGAAGGTAAAATGACAGGAAGTAGAGTCATTGTTTACAGACTCAGTCTAGCACAACTTCTTTACCATGAGAGGTACCCAGTGACTGATGAACCTGACTATACCAAGTTTGTACTGCAAACCTTAGACTTTGTAACCATCCAAACCAATCATCTGCTTTGGCCACTCCATTGTAAGACACGTCACTGGTACTTCTCTAAATCATCTTCACCTTTCCTTCTGCCAGCCTGTTTTCTTAACACTGAAATCTTTTATTCACTGTGATAGTTCATTGATGTTGAATTTGTCGTCACCTTTAAATCCTATACTTTGACCACGGAAACATATATTTAAAATTTAATTTATATTTATACTTACATTTGAAATATATGTTTAGATATAAGTACCTACATGTTTTTTGCAGCATTGTTTATAATAGCCAAGATATGGAAACAACCTAAGTACCCATGGATGGATGAATGGATAAAGAAACTTTGTGTTTCTTTATATATATATATATATATATATATATATATATATATATATATATCACAATTCTGCCATAAGAAATAATAAAATCTTGCTTTTTGTGACAATAGGGATGGACCTTCAGAGCATTATGGTAACTGAAATAAGTTAGAGAAAGAAAATACCATATGATCGCTCTTATTTGTGGAATTAAAAACAAAACCAAACACAAACCAAGCTCTTAGGTATAAAGAACAGACTTGTGATTGCTAGGGGTGGGCATGGGCAAAATGAATGAAAAGAGCTTAAAGGGTACAGACTTTCAGATATAAAATATGTCATAGGCTGTAATGTATAGCATGGTGACTATAGCTATTAATACTGTATTGCACATTTAAAAGTTGGTAGGGAAGGAAATCTTAAAAGTCCTCATTACATACACTAAATTTGTTGTAACTGTGTATGGTGATAGATGTTAACTAAAGTTATTGTGATCATTTTGCAATATATACAAATTTCAAATCATTACGTTGTACACTTAGAGCTAATGTAATGTATGTCAACTGTACCTCAATTTTTTTAAATTATAATATATTTCCTAGCTCTTAACAGTATTATAGTTAGCCTGACCAGTGAGTTAGCCAGACCACAGAGGAAAGAACTCATGTAAGTCCCATGCAGGTATTCTGTTCCTAGTGTCAAGGAGTCATAATCAAAGTATCAATAGGAATCCTTTAGCTACACGTATCATCTGACTAATCCAAGTTATTTTTGACAAATTTCATAATTCATAAATTAAACACAGTACTGAAGTCAACACACATAAATCAGAAATGATATTTTAGGAAAATTACTCAAATACCCATAGTGCTTTCATTAGAGTTTGACTTTGTACTTAGTGCCTGCAATTATAGTCTAGAAACTGTTTTGTACTAGTCAAAAGATTACTGCATATCATGAAATTACAAGCTACACACAGTCAAGAAACCACACCCAGAGATATTATTCATCTGGGTTTTCCTTGAGTGAACACAGAATAATAAAATGTATCTCAGAACCAAATACTCACCTGCTAAAAGGCGTAGATAATAATTCCTAATATTTAAAAATACTTTCAAATAAATCACATCCCTGGTTTCTTTCAATAGACTTTTGAGAAAGATACTATGTTATTCCCTTTAGGGATGAAATTCAGTGAGATTCAAATATATTGTAAATGTCAATAAAAATAGTCTAAAATTCAGATCTTGCAGTAATGTTCTTTCCCCATTAAAAAAATTTCATCACTGGAAGATAGATGTAATTTCTTTACAAATTGTGATTATTCCACTGCTCATCAGTCCTGAAGCATGGACTCTGAGTTGTTTAAGTTACTGTGGCTGTATGGCTGATCTTTTAGTCTTCTATACAGATATCTTACCCTGCTCCTTTATACCCAACAATGCAATTTTAAAAAGAAAGGAAGATAATGCTATTAGAGAAAGCCGAGGCCATATAATAAAAAAATAAAACTGATTTTCATGAAAACTGAACAATTTATAAAGAAAGCATCAATCTATGTATAGTATTTGTATAAAATGTCAGTACTTGGAATATCCTGATAATATTTTTATATAATTTCTTCCCCGAGTATGAAGTTTGTGAATATAATAACGGAAAGATCCCCCCCCCAGCAAACGTGTGTATCAGGGTTAAACTGAAAATAAAATAGATCCACATATAACTGTAAATCCAGAACTTTACCCACTACCCAGTTAAATGTCTCATGAGTCCATTCAAATATTAAAGATTAGCTCTTAGTTGAATCAGCTCAGATATTTGAAAAAAAAAATACGACCTATATAAAAATACATGCAGTGCTAATATTTTTAATACTTCAAACTTGGTCACTCTGCTCATTCCATTTTAATAGGACCTAAAAAAGAGTTTAACACTCATCACTTATACTCCATCATGTTATTGTTTTCTCTGATGACTTACACAAAAAAATAGTAAAGACATATATCATCAGTATTTCACCCTATAGCAATCAAGTGAAAATACTGTTTCTAAAGACACATAAAAGTTATGGACCACTGGTAGTTCTAAATATTTATTAAGTATATTGAAATTTGGTGAATTAGTCACCAAATTAAGAAGAAAAGGCATCAGTTCCTACGTTTGGTAAATCTTGAAGTACTGAATGTCTGCAAACTTGAGCATCTTAACATGAAAGATAATAGTACTTGGGAAATATAGAAAAATAGGACAATATATTTTTCAAAAGAGAAAAATTAACAATAAGCCACATATGGGAATAATAAGAAAGTGAGTATAATTCCACCACATATGATAAACACAATTGCAAAAGCATTAGAGACTAATCTTTAAATCCTTAAAATTATAGATGTTCCTTTTCCAAACTTATCAGGGAATCTTGGAAACACGCATTTGCTTTACATTCTACTTCTCTTAATATCTCTAGTACTCAATCTAGTACCTGAAATACAGTGTTTAAAAATGTTTTCTCGATTTTACTATTTCTTAATATAATATATTGTTGTATAATCTGTATATTTCATAATATACAGATATTCCCTAAGGTACTAAAAGGAGTATTACAGCCCAAACATAAAATCTTCCAAATGAACACTTTGCCATCCTCATAAAATTCTCCCAAGAAGGGGAAAATATCCATATGCTTTGTGATCAGTTGGCTGAAAATATTGCCGTGTGCTTTGTCATAACAGGCTGTTCTGCTGTAGAGACTTATGAATACTGGCTCTTGTCCAGTTTGTATAATAGATTAACTTTATCAAAGTCTTTGAAGATAAAGGCTTCGGCCAATTCATGTGACTATGGTCACAATAGCATAGCCAATGTGAAAAAGCTTGCAAGGGAACAAAGACTGCTTCATTGATAGTGAAAGACATATGTGCATAACTACTCCAAGCTTCAGCAGTACAAGAAAAAAACTGGCAGAATTACTTGAATGTGGTCACCAAAACCAATTCAATTTTTTTAATGGAACTGGTGCTGTGAACACTGATTAGATAAGGAATGAAATCCTGCCAGGACTTAGAGAAAAACATTCTCAACAATTGATGATGAAACAGTGCTAGAGCATAAAATATCCTTCTTTCTAAGGAGATGATTTTCAGGGAGTCAGAATCTCTTGCCTCTTCCCATGATTCATTTCCTTGGCACTTACCTTTCCCTTGGGGATTTTTCTGTAGCAGGATTTTGGCCATTGGGTTTCAAGACCACGGAGAAGGCAATGGACCCAGATTTGGCAGAAGCTCTTGGGGAAGCATCGTCCATCTTAGCCTTTGGTTGGAAATAGGTACCCTGGCCAACTATAAGACATAGTCTTTTGGTCTGTAGGAGAGGCCACTTAGCCACCAAACTATGCAGAACAGAGGTATTCAAAAGAAGGATGACAAATCTGTCTTTTTCGGGAGAAGAGAAAGAAAGAAGACATTGGAAGTGTTCTGTTCTTTTGATAAATAGTTCAGGTTCACCTTTCACATTTCTTGTGATGATTCATAATTTGCATTCCCCAGAATTAAAAATGAAGGCTTAAATTCAGAAGTTTCAGGAGGAATATAATTTATTTCAAATCTGTATATATTAAAATGCAAAAAGAAAGATTTTTATTTTTCCTTAATTCTCCACTTTCATAATTAAAAATTATATCCTGTCGTTTGTTCTTTCACATTTATTATAATATTGCATGATTGTAGAGCTCACCTATTATAATGACAGGTTACATCCTTTTTTGTCTTACTTTGTGAAGAAGACCCAAAAAATGTCTTTCTTATGACAAAGATGAGAACTATATAAACTTTTAAGGAAAGGCCAAATGAAAATAATAGCAATATATTTTTAATGTTTTACGCTCACATTGCTTCCCTTTACCAAATAAACTCCAAACATGAAAAAACACAGTGAGTTTTAACTGGGGAGCCCCATTTGACATACATGTAAATGCAAAGATTGTCTAACCTAATAAAAATAACTTGAGTTCTGGAAAACACTATCATGAATATTTGGTGCTTGGTCTCCTGTGTTTTAAATGGATTTCCCTCTATTCTATTTTGTATTTTACTTTTGCAAATTAAATATCTCAACAAATCACTCAAGGTCCACTTTAAACAATAAATACCTGAGGTACTCATATGAATAAGTATCATAAAGCTTATGACATTATTAATTCTGACAGAAACATGTTCAGTATCCTTTGGGGTTAGGATTAAAATAGCACTGTGAAAATAACCTTCATTCTAATCCTTAATTTTCACTTGAGAATTTCTATGAAAATAATTTCAGGGGAAGCAGAAGAAAAGAATCTTATTCTCTTGTTTGGTTAATATATAAGATATCTGAAAAAACCATTAATGGGGTTCACAAGTGCCATTCACTAAGTATATAACTTACATAAATTACTTCAGTTTACTCTTACTGGAAATAAGTTAGCATTAATATTCTTATTTTACACATGGAGAAAATTATGCATAATGATGTCAAATAACTTACTTGAAATAACACAACAAATGAATCCAGGATCCAGGATTTTATTTGCCTTATATACATATTGTGAGTAACATTAAGTTGATGGCAGAATTCCTTCTGTTCAGTGTCTTAGCGACATAGAGAGCTAACTTGCCCCCTCTTGGAAAAACTCTTTCCATAATTTAACTCCCAGGGCATTTATTACTTCTATGAGCCTTAAAACAGTCTATTTTATTACAGATATTACATGCTTGTCTTAATGTTGGAGAATTTAAGTTTACATCAGGACCTATGCCTTTTTATATGTTAATAACACGATATTTTATACATTGTAGGTAATCAGTAGTAAGTGAGTGAATGCTTGCCAGAAAGTTATTATCTTTTGTAAAACATCATAAAGATTTCCTAACACCTTGTTCTTTATATTAGAGGTGACTTTTTAGATTAAGTAACCAAATGTTGAATCAGTAGCTCACCATAACAAATCTGTAATTTAAAAATTATAGCTTTTCCTTGTTTTTTCTGTCACATCTAAATCTGATCTCCTGGTTGTCCTATCTTACAGGCTTTCATTAATTGTTTTACAAAGTTATTTATTTCCTAATTGCTATTTAATCATGCTTATACTCAACAATTAGCACCATCTCTGCAGAGAAAGGTTTCTTTTCATCCTTTTCAATATCTTATTTCAGTTTTTCAAAACCCCATTTTAGATTTTCTAGCCCCATCTCATTTACCTGTAGGGCTTCCCTTCAAACAAAAACATATGTCTCTATTTTTGTCTCTGTTTCCTATGTAAATATGTCCAATTTTTCTATACATTTAGTTCTTGCTTAACAAGATTCTGAAATTTCTGGAAAGACATGGTATATCTTATATAAGCACTTAAAAATAACCCAATCCATGATATGCAGTAGAAGGCTTTTGGTAAACCCAATGATTAATTTCCATTAGAAATTATTTAGACAAATTAGTGCCAGTGGCCTGGGATTAAGGGCCCTAACACTTTCTTTTGCCAGTGTTCTGAGTAAGCCAGTCATTCTTAGTGCATTTTATTAACATCCTACAATATCAGCAGATGCTCACTTATACTGAGTTGACAACAGGCTCATTCATTGTCAAGGTTTATTTGTATAACCATCTTGTTCAACCATATGTATAACCATCTGATCTGTGGGAGTGATTAGTTCACTTACATTATTCTCAGGACGGTAGACAGCTAAAAGAAAGCTGAGCTTTTATGAAAGTCCTCCAGATGCTGAGCACCAAAAGCTTAGAACTTGAAATTCAAATAGCACATTATACATTATTAGATCAGTTAAGATCTGCTTTCAGAGACTCTAAAATACTTGTTCTTTTTCTTCTGTCTCCCTAGTGTGTTATATTTCATTTCCCTAAATGGAACTATTTTATTGACACATTTTATAAGATATCACTGCCATTAATTATTATCCTAAAATATGTAATGCATTCACATAAAGTGAAACAGATTCTAAAGACCTGTCATTTCTTATTCATTCATTTAAGTCAATAAAACAAAATAGGGTAGTTTTAAAATAAGTGGCTAATATACATATATATGTCAAGTATATATAAATATATGTATATATAAACATATCAAATACATAAGTGGTTTGAGATATATAATATGTATGTATATATATATATATTCCTCTATCAGAATACAGAAAAGCAAGCTACCAAATTATTAAGTTTATAAAGTTTGTATGTAAAAGCCAAATGATTCTACTATAATCAGAAATTTGGGGTCATTTATATACTAAAGCTAGATGATGTCTCTAATCGGACACAGCTGGACATTACTGCACGTATCATGGGCTGTGATCCAAGGGAAGGACCTGCCCCACACCACTTTATATATTTAGAGGGAAGTTCAGAGAGGACAGGGAGTACCAGACAGGTTGATAACTTCCTTCTCTAGTTAAAAAGCCTTGTTTAAGAGAGGGCCATCATCTAGGAGCAAATGGAGTTATTAGTTAAAAAACAGTAAATCCTGAGCTCATTGCTGCTGACATAGGTCGTTGCTAGCAAGGGGTCCAGGGGAGGGGGAGAATAGTGAGGGCCACCAAGCGCCTTGTCTCCGCACACAGCAGAGAAGCTAAGAAGGTGCAAAAGGAGGGTTGTGAAAGGACAGAGTGGAAGCTCTAAGCTTTCCTTGATACACTGTATGCATCTAGTTTGATCACTTAGCCAAGGTTTCCAGACAAATTGCTTACTGTTTGCCTGCACACATTGTTCACTCCACCAGGAGATTCTAGCTACCTTCTCCCACCTGTGCAGGTTGTGCCAGCCAGCTGTGTGTGAGTTCCCATTCTGAAGAACAAACTTACAAAGACTAGCACCACTCATAAAGCTACTTCATATGTTAATGTCTTCCTTGGTACATTGTGTGACTTGTTCTCTTGCTTGGCCTTCTTACATTCTTGTGGATATTCTCATATAATGAATTACTTCCCAGAATATAAAAAGATAATGAATGATATTTATTATTATACAAGTAATAGATGCTCATTCTAAAAGAAAAATTTTAATACAGATAAGGTCACCTGAGGTCTTAAAAATAGATTTTCAAATGAGGACAGCAGTAGGGGTTCCCTTTGGCTTATATTACTGTTTGGGAGGTTACAAGCCACACCCAGGCAGACATACATACAACAGATTTTCAGTGAGTTAGCTGACTGGCAACTTAGTTAATTTCAGGCATGTCGCACTGCTTTGGAGAAGCCAATTTCTTTTTTTTTAATTTATTTTATTGAAATATACTTGACTTACAATGTGTTAATTTCTACTGTACAGCAAAGTTATTCCATTATGTATTTAAAATATTTTATAAAAATTCAGTTTTATTTATGTAATTTGTATATATATATACATATATATACACACACACACATATATATACATTCCTTTTCATATTCTTTTTCAGTATGTTTTATCACAGGATATTGAACATAGTTCCCTGTGCTATGCATTGGGACCTTGTTGTTTATCTATTCAATATACAATAGTTTGCATCTGCTATTCCCAAACTCTCAGTCCATCTCTCCCTCATGTCTGCTCTGTTGTTCCTCTTTGGCAACAGCAAGTCTGTTCTCCATGTCTGGGAATCTGTTTCTGTCTTGCAGATAAGCTCATTTGCATCCTAATTTAGATTCCATGTATAAGTGAAATCATATGGTCTTTTTGTCTTTCTCTTTCTGACTTAGTGTGATAATGTTCCTTCCATATTGCTGAAAATGGCATTATTTCATTTTCTTTTATGGCTGAGTAATATTCCATTGTGTATATATACCACATTTTCTTTAGCCATCCTCTGTTGATAGACATTTAATTTGCTTCCATGTCTTGGTTACTGTAAACAACAGTGCTGTTGGTGTGCTTGTATCTCTTTGGAATATAGTTTTCTACAGATGCATGCGCAGGAGTGGAATTGCAGGAGCATATAGCAACTCTATTTTTAGTTTTTTGAGGAAGCTACATAGTATATTCCATAGTGGCTGCACCAATTTACATTCCCACAATAGTGTAGGAGGGTTTCCTTTTGAAGAAGCCAGTTTCAAATGTACTTTTATATGCATGTGACATGGACTTGGACAATAGGTTAGAATCAAAGCCTCAAATCTATGCACAAATGACTTCCTATAGGTGGCCTTACTGTGATTAAGAATGGATATTCACATTTCCTGATAGTTTCCTCAGGGAAAATAGTAGATCTGGGTTAGTATAATTTTTCAGGGGTGCTATTGTTAAGAGCTGGATTGTACCCCTCTAAAACATATGTGCTTATGTTCTAATCTCTAGCACCTCAGAATGTGACTGTATTTGGAAACAGGGCCTTTAAAGAATTGAATTATAATAAGGTCATTAGGATGGGGCATAGTCTAATCTGACTGGTGTCATCTGGACACAGATACATACACAAGAAAGACAATGTGACACACAGGGAGAAGACAGATGCCTACAAACCAGGAGAGTGGTCTGAGAAGAAATCAATCCTGCCAATACCTTGATGTAAAACTTTTATCCTCCAGATTTATGAGAAGATTATTATCTGTTTTTTAAGCCACTCAGTTTATAGTACCTAGTTATGCTGTAAAAGACTAACAGAAGTACTATCACCCCAGTTGTTGGGATGTATGAGGCCATACATGCCCTCTGTTCAGATACACAGAAGACTTCCTGGGTCAGATCAGTTCCCACTGAGGTGCTAAATTGGAGTCTGAATCATTCATGCCATCACAGCCAAGAAATAAGGAGCTGGGCCTTACATAATGATTTTGAGCTGTCTGCTGATCTCAGGGAGTTCTGCCACCTGAAATGTAGGATTACTGCCAGGTTTCTGCCTGTATGCAGATGTTATTGTTAGAGCCCTGCCTGGCTATGGCTCAACCTTGGTTAATAAGTTCATTACCTTTGCCTCACTACTGATGATAGGGAAACAATTAAAAGGTGGGTATCACTACACATTGGCAAAGGATTCATAGAGATCTGTTTACCCTAACCCTCATAGTGTTAGAACATGAAATAGACTTACTAGAAAATTCATCCCACTGATTCAAACCGAAGTCCCAGTCCTACCAAGGAGTTTCTGGGATATTAAATTTAGCGTAGCAAATGTGTTTATAAACTCTCTTTCACTCTGAAAGTTGGAGGAGCAGATATAACAGACCATTGTAGGAAGAACTCATTGAATACCCTAGGCAGGTACCAAGGAACATCCCTGGTCTTGCCAAGGTGGGGTTCTTATGGGCAGCCTGAACCAGTGTAAGAGGAACTAATTATATCAAGCATAGTCGCTCCAGCTAAAGCTCCCTGACCTATCAGGAAAAGAGGATTCAGGAGTGGTGACAGGAACTCATAAAGCAAGATTTATCCATCTTCTAACCTACTGGAACCACAGGCACCCAGTTTGTTTCCAGGATATATGGAACTTCAACAGATAGCAAATGAAGAAAACAGGAAAATAGGAGAAGGTGCCAAGGAGTTGATCTATTTGTAAGCCACTAGTAGTGGCACTGGTCAACCCAGGATACACAACTGCAAATTTTATGCTTAGCCCATCATAGGACTCTACACTGACAGGAGAACAACAGCATTTCATAGCACAGGAGCTCAAGAAAACCCTGCCATAGAACCGCTTAGTTGATAGAAGCCTTTTGTGTGGCTATGAAAACTGGTTACTGCTAATTGGGGCTAGGGATAAAACCAGCAGCCTGGCCACAAAAGCAAATACAGAAACGCATCGAATAGCTTCCATCAACATGTTACCTGAGCATGGTTTAAAGAGTCTCCCTCTTGTGGAAACACTGGGGAATGACAAAGATGTCCTTTTCCTCCCACTGTCCCTATATATGGGCACTCTTGCTCTGCACCTTGTCAGGGTGCAATTTTAACCCAGGCCTCATAAACTGGACGAGTACAGTTAGCCTTATAAGCTATACAAGTATAATATAGTTAAATAGCCAGAGAATCTAGAATGTAGTAAGAATTAAGTGTATCAACCTAGTTTATGTTGTCTCTGGAGGAATCCATTATATATAGCCTATATATGGCAAAGTAATCATAGCTCTACCATATTAATCATTTTCCTCTAATTGCTTGCTGGGAAATTTTCTTCTGGCGGTTAAAATGCTTAAGGAACAAGATGATAATTTTTTTGTATCAAAGCTAAAACTAATAGCTAGTTGTTTTTCTCTAACAGAATTGAATTTTTCCCCATTGCTTAATGAATTTTATTACAATTATAGGTGTATAAAAATCATCACAACTCAATTTGATAGTATTTCCATCCAAAACCCTCAGTGCCTCCCTCACCCCCCCAGGTTGTCTTATTTGGAAACCATAGGTTTCCCAAAGTCTGTGAGTCACTGACTGTTCTGCAAAGAAATTCATTGTGTCTATTTAGTTTTCACATGTAAGCAGTAGCATTGGATGTTGCTGTCTCATTGTCTGACTGGTTTCACTTCACATGATAATTTCTGGGCCCATCCATGTTGCTATAAATGTTGTTATTTCGTTCCTTTTAATGGCTAAATAATATTCCACTGTGTGTATGTGCCATATCTTCCCTATCCACTCCTCTGTCGATGGTCATTTAGGTTGTTTCCATGACCTGGCTATTGCATAGAATGCTGCAGTGAACACTGGAGTACATGTGTCTTTTTGAGTCATGGTTTCCTCTGGAGAGATGCCCAGGAGTGGGATTGCTGGATCAAATGGTAATTCTATTTTGAGTTTTCTGAGGAATCTCCATACTGTTTTCCACAGTGGTTGTACCAATTTGCATTCCCACCAACAGTGTAATAGGGATCCTTTTTCTCCACACCCTTTCCAGCACTTATTGTTTGTAGTTTTGTTTTTTGGGTTTTTTTTTTTTGTCTTTTTGTCTTATCTAGGGCTGCACCTGCGGCATATGGAGGTTCCCAGGCTAGGGGTCTAACAGGAACTGTAGCTGCCAGCCTTCGCCACAGCCACAGCAACGCAGGACCCGAGCTGCGTCTGCAACCTACAACACAGCTCACGGCAACGCTGGATCCCCAACCCACTGAGCAAGGCCAGGGATCGAACTGGCAACCTCATGGTTCCTAGTCAGATTCATTAACCACTGAACCATGGTGGGAACTCCCCTGTGTTTGTAGATTTTTTGATGATGGCCATTCTGGCTAGCGTAAGGTGGTACCTCATAGTGATTTTGATTTGCTTTTCTATAATAAGGAGCGATGTTGAACATCTTTTCATGTGTTTATTTGCCATCTGCATGTCTTCTTTGGAGAATTTTCTGCTTAGATCCCCGCCCATTTTTTGATGGGGTTGTTTGTTTTTTTGGTATTGAGCTGTAGGAGGTATTTGTAAATTTTGGAGATTAATCCCTTGTCAATCGATTCATTTGCAAATATTCTCTCCAATTCTGTGGGTTGTCTTTTCATTTTGTTTAGGGTTTATTTTGCTGTGCAGAAACTTTGAAGTTTAATTAAGTCACATTTATTTATTTCTCTTTTTATTGTCCTTACTCTGACACATGGATCTGAGAAAATGTTACTATCATTTATGTCAGAGACTCTTTGGCCTAAGTTTTCCTATAAGAGTTTTATAGTATCTGGTCTTATATCTAGATCTTTAATCCATTTTGAGTTTATTTTTGTGCATGGTGTTAGAAAGTGTTCTAGTTTCACTTTTTTTACATGTAGCTGTCTAGTTTTCCTAGCACTACTTATTGAAGAGGATGTCTTTTCTCCAATGTATAGTCTTGCCTCCTTTGTCATAGATTAGTTGACTATAGATGCGTGGGTTTAATTCTGGACTTTCTATCCTGTTCCACTGATCTAGAGTTCTGTCTTTGTGCCAGTACCATACGGTTTTGATGACCGTAGCTTTGTAGTAGAGTCTGAAGTCAGGGAGCCTGATTCTTCCAGCTCCATTTTTCTTTTACAGGATGTCTTTTGCTATTCTGGGTTTTTTGTGCTTCCAAATAAACTTTAAAATATTTTGTTCTAGTTCTGTGAAAAATGTCCTTGGTAATTTGATAGGGATTGCATTGAATCTGTAGATCGCCTTGGGTAGTATAGTCATTTTGATAATATTGACTCCTCCAATCCAAGAGCATGGTATGTCTTTCCATCTGTTCATGTCATCCTTGATTTCTTTCATCAGCATCTTACAGTTTTCAGAGTACAGATCTTTTGTCTCTTTAGGTAGGTTTATTCCTAAGTATTTGATTCTTTTTGATGTGATGGTAAACAGAATGGCTTCCCTAATTTCTGTTTGTGATCTTTCATTGTTAATATATAGAAATGCAGTTGATTTCTGTGTATTAATTTTGTATCCTGCAACTTTGCCAAATTCATTGATGAGCTCTAACAGTTTTCTGGTAGAGTCTTTAGGATTCTCTAGGTATAGTATCATGTCATCTGCAAATAGCGATAGTTTGACATCTTCCTTTCCAATTTGGATTCCTTTTATGTCTTTGACTTCTCTGATTGCTATGGCTAGGACTATGTTGCATAGTAGTGGCAAGAGTGGACATCCCTGTCTTGTTCCTGATCTCAGCGGGAATTCTTTCAGCTTTTCACCATTGAGAATGATGTGAGCTCTAGGTTTGTCATAGATGGCCTTCATTATGTTGAGGTAGGTTCACCCTATGCCCACTTTCTGAAGGGTTTTTATCAGAAATGGGTGTTGGTTTTTGTCAAAGGCTTTTTCTGCATCTATTGAGAAGATCATATGGTTTTTATTCTTCAGTTTGTTAACGTGGTGTATCACACTGATTGATTTGCGATATTGAAGAATCCTTGCATCCCTGGGATAAATCCCACTTGATCGTGGTGTACAATCCTTTTAATTTATTGTTGGATTCAGTTGGCTAGTATTTTGTTGAGGATTTTTTCATCTATGGTCATCAGTGAGATTGGCATGTAATTTTCTTTTTTTGCGGTATCTCTGTCTGGTTTTGGTATCAGGGTGATGGTTGCTGCATAGAATGAGTTTGGGAGGGTCCCTTCATCTGCAACTTTCTGAAAGAGTTTCAGAAGGATAGGTGTAGCTCTTTTCTAAATGTTTGATAGAATTTACCGGTGACACCATCTGGTCCTGGACTTTTGTTGTAGGAAGTTTTTTAATCACAGTTTCAATTTCAGAACTTGCGATTGGTCTGTTCATCTTTTCTATTTCATCTTGGTTTAGTCTTGGAAGATTACACTTTCCTAAGAATTTGTCCATTTCTTCTAGGTTTTCCATTTTATTGCCATATAGTTGCATAGAGTAGTCTCTTATGATCCTTTGTATTTCTGTGATGTCTGTTGTTACTTCTCCTTTTTCATTTCTAATTTTATTGATTTGTGTCCTCTCTCTTTTTTTCTTCATAAGTCTGGCTAAGGGTTTATCAATTTTGTTGATCTTTTCAAAGAACCAGCTTTTAGTTTCATTGATCTTTTCTATGGTTTTCTTCATTTCTATTTCATTGATTTCTGCTCTGATCTTGATGATTTCTTTTCTTCTGCTAACGTTAGATCTTGTCAGTTCTTCCCTCTCTAGCTGCTTTAGATGTAAAGTTAGGTTGTTTATGTGAGCTTTTTCTTGTTTCCTGAGGTAGGCTTGTATTGCTATAAACTTTCCTCTTAGAACTGCTTTTGCTGCATCCCAGAGGGTTTGGAGTGTCGTATCTTTGTTGTCATTTGCTTCTAGGTATTTTTTAATTTCCTCTTTGATTTCTTCAGTGATTCATTGGTTGTTTAGTAGCATGTTGTTTAGTCTCCACGTGTTTGTATTTTTTGCCATTTTTTTCTTGTTGTTGATTTCCAGTCGTGTAGCATTGTGGTCAGAGAAGATGCTTGATATGATTTCAATTTGATTAAAGTTACTGAGGCTTGATTTGTAGCCCAGGATGTGATCAATGTTAGAGAATGTTCCATGCGCACTTGAGAAGAATGTGTATTCTGTTGCCTTTGGATGGAATGTTCTATAAATATCTATTAAGTCCATCTGATCTAATGCTTCATTCAGGACCTATATTTCCTTATTGATTTTATGTCTGGATGATCTATCCATTGCTGTAAGTGGGGTGTTAAAGTCTCCCACTGTGATTGTGTTATTGATTTCTCCTTTTAAGGTTGTTAGCAGTTGCCTTATACATTGTGGTGATCCTATGTTGGGTGCATAGATATATAAAATTGTTATATCTTCTTCTTGGATTGATCCTTTGATGATTATATAGTGCCCTTCCTTGTCTCTTAAAATGTTCTTCATTTTCAAGTCTATTTTGTCTGATAGGAGTATTGCTTCTCTAACTTCCTTTTGATGCCCGTTTGCATGTAATATTTTCTTCCATCCTGTCACTTTCAGTTTGTATGTGTCCCTAGAAATGAAGTGGGTCTCTTGAAGACAGCATATATATGGGTCTTGTTTTTGTATCCATTCAGCTAGTCTATGTCTTTTGGTTGGGGCATTCAGTCCATTGACATTTAAGGTAATTAATGATATGTATGTTCTTATTGCCATTATATTAACTGTTTGGGGTTTTTGTTGCTCTTTTTTCTTCCCTTATTCTCATCTTTCTCTCACAAGATGGCTATCTTTACTGTTGTATTTGAGTTGATTTTTCTTATTTGTTTGTGTATCAATTGTAGATATTTGGTTTGCCGTTACCCTGAAGTTTTGATATAAGAGTCTATGTATAAATGAGATTCTTTTAAGTTGCTGGCTTCTTAACTGCACGTGTGTCTCCAGTGTCCTGCATTTGTGCTCTCTTCTCACGATTTCTAATTTTGGTAGCAAAAAGCCACAGTCACCCCTGTTTTCCCAGGAGATCCTCCAAGAATTGCAGTCAGGTTCCACCCAGATTCCTATGGAGACTTTGCTTTGCCCTGGGACCCAGTGCATGTGAAAGTCTGTGTGTGCCTTTCAAGAATGGGGTCTCTGTTTCCCCCAGTCCTGTGGATCTCCTGTACACGAGCCCCACTGGCCTTCAATGCCAGATGCTCTGGGGGCTTTTTCTCCCTGTGCCAGATCCCCAGGTATGGGGTTTTGACATGGGTTCAGAACTCTCAGTCCTGTAGCTGAGTCTCTGTGATACAGTTTCCAGTCTGTGGGCCTTCCCATCCAGGAGGTATGGGATTGCTTCTATCGTGTAATTGATCCTCCTACCTCTTAATGTGGTCTCCTTTTTGTCTTCTGAAATAGAATGTCTTTTCTGGAAGTTTCCAGACCATTTGGTTGAAGACTGCTCTGCATTTGGTTGTAGTTTTGTTGTTTTCTTGGCAGTCCTTCTATTCTGCCATCTTAATCCAATCTCCAGAATTGAATTTTTAACACAGAAAATATAACCAGATATTTTTTAAATTGAAGTACTTTTTGTTACTATCTCTCTACACCCTGGACTAGGAAGAAAGTTGAAGTTTCCTAACCCTGAAGAGTATAAAGTTTATATTTCTCAAATCTCCAAACAGTATGGTGTATGATAATCATATATTGAATGAAACTAATTGTTCCACATCGGCCACTCAGGGGAAGAAATACAATTATGTGGATTAAAGCAGATATAATAAAGATGCAGTTTAAAACATACATCCTATTATATTAGGCCGCATCAAACATGGTTGGCTAATCATGGGCCTTATCATGTAGGATACATCTTTATAAACTATGCCATTTCAGCAATAAGTAATTCTCCAAATGTCTCAAGTTTTATTACCAAAACCCAATGACAGTGACATCACCAAAAGTGGCAAAGCAGGGACCTCTAAAAATGAGCTCCTCCATAACAGAAATTTTTAAGTGGCAAAATCGTCATTTTCAGATCTCTAGGAATCAACAAACATTTTGCAATAACCCAGGCAAAATTTTTCAAGAAAATCAGTTGAATCTCTGTAAGCACAGCAACTTTCGTGGCATTTTAACTTGCCCAACTCCCGGCCCCTTCTCACTAGCTCTATGGCAGCCTTGGAAAAATAGGCCACAAACGTAATGCAGACTGGCAGCCATTGGAGGGAGCAGAATAGGACTAGATCACTTCCAAAGCCTCATTCTCAAAGAACTGCCACTAACCTACTGATAATTCCCTGGAAGACCCCCGCCTTGCAAGGCTGTCTGTATTAGACATAATTTGGAGCTCACTCAGAGCAAAACTTCTTCACCTAAGGGGTGTTTGTCAAAAGCAATTATAGGCAAGTGTCTTAACCTCATACTGCCTTATGTAATAGAGGATAATCATCAGTGCAGACAACAGACTAATAAAAAAGATTAAAATTAAAAGCTGAGAAATGACGAGTTCCCATAGTGGCACAGCAGTTAACAAATCAGACTAGGAACCAGGAGGTTGTGGGTTCGATCCCTGGCCTTGCTCAGTGGGTTAACAATCTGGAGTTGCCATAAGCTGTGGTATAGGTCGCAGATGTGGTTCAGATCTGGTGTTGCTGTAGCTATCACGTAGGCTGGCAGCTGTAGCTTGGATTCGACCCCTAGCATGGGAACCTCCATATGCCATGGATGCAGCCCGAAAAATGAAAGAAAAAGTAAAAATAAAAAAAAGCTGAGAAATGAGATGCCCATAATGTTTTTGAAAAGCTATGCCATATTCTGGGAACCTAGAAGGCCATACACATATGTACTTTCCCAGCAAAGATTTGAGAGAGCCCTAAGCTCTCATATCACTAAGTTTGAAGCTCTATATAAGCATGAAGTAAAGGAAAATGCAGGAGTGTTAACTGCCTTACTGAGTGCTGAAAACATTCCTGGACAAAAAACACAAAGCAAAGACTAGGGTATTTATTGATATTTAAGAAAATACCCTTTCAATCACTGGGTAAACCAAAATAAAGTCAACAGAGTAGAGACTTCAATGATCATACACAAAAAAAAATGCTGACTTTACAGAATTACTTTTTAAGTTGCTAAATGATAAAACAACTAAAACAAGCAGCAGCAACAACAGACTTTGGTAAAGGGGAACATCTGATTTCTAGAGTTGCCACACTCTATTATTTTAAATTTCCATTGTCAGCAACAATAAAAAATATAGCAATATACAGAGAAACAACAAAGTGTGGGCCATACATAGGAAAAACAGTCAATAAATAGAAATTGCTCTTAGGGATGCCCACACATGGGACTTACTGCACAATTTTAAATCAGCTATTTTAAATATGATTTAAAGAGTTAAAGCAAGTGTAAATAACTGAATATAAGTACAATAAAATCTAAAAGTGTCTCATCAAATAGAGAATATCATTAAAGAGACAAAATTATATAGACAGATATGTATATATAGATATATATAATATAGAAATTCTGAATGTGAAAAGTATGATAGCAGAATTTTTTAAAAAATCACTAGAGGGTCTCAAGAGCATCTTTGAACGGGCAAAAGAAAGAATTGGTGCATTTGAAGGTAGCCCAATTGAGATCATCCATTCTGAGAAACTGAAAAAAAAACAGAATGAAGGAAATTTGACAGAACTTCATATATATGTAAGCCCTATCAAGAGCACCAGTTTACACAGTGGGAGTGCCAGAAGGAGAAGAGAGAGGAAAAGGGCCAGAACTTTTTGAAAAGGAAATTATGTCTCAATAATTTGAGTATAAAATTCATAGAGGTATATACTCTGATCACAGTGGAATGAAGTTAGAAATAAATGAAGTCTGGAGTTCCCATTGTGGGTCAGCAGGTTACAAACCCCTCTAGTATCCATGAGGATGAGGATGTCCCTGGAAGACTCAACACTCATCAATTTCAAACGTACTAAAAGTGAAAGAAACCAAGACAGTACAGAACTGGCACAGGAATAGATCTACAGGCTGATAGAAAAGGTGTCCAGAAATAAACCCATACATCCATAATCAACTGACTCTTGGCAAGGCTGCTGAGAGAATTCAATGTGAAAAGAATGGTCTTTTCAACAAGTGGCACTGGGATAAATTTATATCCACTTGAAAAACAATAAACTTGGATCCCTAACACACATCATATAAGAATGAACTCAAAATTGACTGAAGACTTAAATTAAACATGAAAAAAACTATACATTTCTTAGAAGAAAATATAAATGTAAATCCTTAAATTAAGCAATGGTTTCTTAGATATAAACTAAAGCATAGGCAATTTAAAAAATAAATAAATTGGACTTTATCAAAGTAAGAACAAAATTTGTGCTTCAAAAGGCACTCTCAAAAAAATGAAAAGGTAACACATAGAGCAAGAGACAATATTTTCAAAAGAGCTGATGAGTCTACTGTTCATAATATTTAAAAAACTCAACAAAAAGATACAACTTGATTACAAACAGACACAAAATTTGAATAGATATTTCTCTAAGGTTTTTATACAAATGGCCATGGACAGATGTGCAACATCATTAGTCACTAGATAAATTAAAATCAAAAGCCAATGAGATATTTCATCCCTAGTAAGAGAGCTATAATCAATAATGGAAAATAGCAAATTTTGATGAGGATATGGAGAAACTGGAACTCTGAGACATTGATGGTAGGGATGTAAAATAGTGTAACAACATTGGAAAACAGTTCGACAGTTCCTTAGAAGTTTAGCAAGAACATAATCATATATGACCCAGGAATTCCACAGAAATGAATATATGTTCACACTAGGACTTGTATACAAATGTCATAGAAATATTATTCATAATAGCCAAATGTGGAAAGAACTCAAAAGTATATCAACAGATGAACAGATTATTAATATATGCTATATCTATACAATGAAATAGTATTCATTCATAAAAAGGAGTGAAGTATCAATATGCTACAACATGCTGAACCTTGAAAACGTTGCTAAATGAAAGAAACCAAATACAAAAGGCCACATAATATACATTGTCATTTACATTAAATGTCTAGGATAGGAAAATCCACAGAGGTGTAAACTAGATGACTCGTTTCCAGGGGCCAGAGGAAGGCAGAAATGGAGAATGACTGATGATAGCTCTGAGATTTCTTTTTGAGGGTAATGAAAATATTTTGAATTGTGATGATGATTGCACAACTTTTGACCTATACTCTATATAAATCTTAGAATGGTTTAAAAAGGTGAATTTTATGATATTAATTTAATTTACATTTTTTTAATCTACAAACAAGATTTTAAAAAGCAAAAACAAAAATTACAAGGAATTTATATTTAAACATGGACGTTTATTTCTACTCTACTGAAACTCAAAGAAAAAAATTTTTAAGATGTAGTTATAAAGACAGTGGATGAGTTGCAGGGTATGCGAATTATATTTTTTAAAGAATTTTTGAAAATAAAGAAATTTTTAAAGAAATTTATGAAAATAAAGAAAACGGCAGTGAGGAGTTCCCTTCGTGGTGCAGCAGAAACAAATCTGACTAGGAACCATGAGGTTATGGGTTCGATCCCTGGCCTTGATCAGCGGGTTAAGGATGCATCGTTGTGCGAGCTGTGGTGTAGGTCGCAGACGCAGCCCGGATCTGGTGTTGCTGTGGCTGTGGCCTAGGCCAGCAGCTGTAACTCCGATGAGACCCCTAGCCTGGGATACTCCATATGCCATGGGTGCAGCCCTAAAAAGCAAAAAAAAAAAGAAAGAAAAGAAAACCAAAGCGATATAAATGGACAAGGTTTGTCGACAAATTTTCAAAGGTTGCAGAGCTGGCAAAAGAAAGAAAACTAAGTTAACAGTAAAAAAATAAATAAATAAATTATTTTTTAAAAACCTGAAAGTTAAGAGCTTACAGAAGGCAGTGTAAAGAGAAGCAAATTAATCCATACTACAAAATCTAGAAAATGATAAAGAATAGGGATGAATTTGTCCTAAAGAACAGGGACGAATTACCCCAGAAGGCATAAGTGAACAGTGGCATTGAAAATAAGGTAGTATGGGAGTTCCCGTCGTGGCGCAGTGGTTAACGAATCCGACTAAGAACCATGAGGTTGCGGGTTCGGTCCCTGGCCTTGCTCAGTGGGTTAACCATCCGGCGTTGCCGTGAGCTGTGGTGTAGGTCGTAGACGCGGCTCGGATCCTGCGTTGCTGTGGCCACGGCGTAGGCCAGTGGCTACAGCTCCGATAAGACCCCTAACCTGGGAACCTCCACATGCCGCAGGTGCGGCCCTAAAATGACAAAAGACAAAAAAAAAAAAAAAATAAGGTAGTATGGGAGTCTCTCTTGTGACTCAGTGGTAACAAAACTGACCAGTATCAACAAGGACGAGGGTTTGATCCCTGGCCTCACTCAGTGGGTTAAAGGATCTGGCATTGCTGTGAGCTGTGGTGTAGGTTGCCCGCACAGCTCGTATCCTGCATTGCTGTGATTGTGGCATAGGTCATTGGTGGCTACAGGTCTGATTCAACCCCTAGCCTGGGGACTTCCGTATGCCACAGGTACAGCCCTGAAAAGACAAAAGACAAAAAAAAAAAAAAAAAGCTGTCTGTGAGCCTACTTTTGTCCCAGGTTCATCCAAATAACCTTGGATGCATAACCTCTTCCTGTGGAGCTGAGATGACTAATATTCTGTTTTGATCAAGACTGGGTAGTTAACAAATATACCCGCAAACAAAGAACAATAACAAATAATAAATTCCAGTGGTACTTACTATTTGCTTGACACATTTTGCTGGGCAGTTAGTCATTTTCTAAATTATTCCACTTAAGTGACCTTCAAACACTTTTACTGATGATAAAAGTTAGCCTCAACAAATATAAAAATCATGCCCATGATCACACAGCTAATAAATGGCAGAGCCAAATTTGAAGAAAAGAGGAAAAAAATGGTTTATTTTTCTTAATCAACAGAAAATTAAGAAATACATGCTGTTATTTTTGTTTCAAGGCCTAGAATTTCTAACAGTAATTACTACTGTGGAAGATATTAAATAAACCTTATTTGAGATTCAACTGAGAGAATATGACTAAGATTTTGTGCCCAGGCTCAGCAGTGGTGAAAAGAAATATTTATAATTTCCTTAAAAGCTTTCAGTCTTTTGGAAAGACTCTAATCTACATTAGCAGAGATTGTACCCTTGAAGTGACACTCAGTTTTATCCTCGGTACATTTGGAAATCTGAATTTGTTTCTCTCAGCCTCACTTAATGGAGGGCCACTTTTCTACATGCATTATTAACTTTAACACCTACTTTTCTTTCCCCAAAATCAGAGAGCACTGTGATCTTCTATTAGCTAAGAGAGCAAACTGAGAAGTTCTTAGTAACATAGGCAAAACAGAACTGCTAGTGAGCATATTAAGACAGCACTTAAGAAAACATGATTTGCACAGTTTTTATACTGACCAGCATAAGCAGTGCTTGTCCACTTGGTTTGTTGCTAAAGGCTACCCTTACACAAGTTAAAGTACATCAGTTCTTTAAATCATATCCTGAACTTCAACAGCAGCAGAAAAAGCTGGTCTTTTACAAGTGAATTTTTTCGTTTTTAAGCAGGTAATGCAAGCAACTGTTTTCTTAGTGGAGATTTTAAAGAAAATAGAAGCCTATAGAGTGAAAAGAAAATTTAATGATTAGTCAAGAAATTCTCATTAAATATAGAATAGTTCCATTTACAGTTATTTGATCTCAACTATTTATTTTATTTACCAATTTGTTGTATCTTAAATTTTTTGAAAACATAGTTCATAAATTCTAAGTTGGCGTTAGATAGGTATTATGTATATGTATTTAAATATTTTGCAGTTATCTATTTAATATTTAAATATAAATTATGCTTTTTTAACAAGATGATTTGATAAGTGATGGAGGCACACAATGTTTTCACATTGCATGGTGGAAACTAAATTTCAGAAACAATCTTGTGTTTATTTAAGGCAATCAAGTTTGTTGGCGAGTTTGGAAATGTGAATAGGGTATAGTCTAAAAATTTTAGTAGAAGTTTAATCAGTAGACTTTCATGTCGAGAAATTTTTTGTAACATCATAATGCAGATCTAGCATCACTAAATAATTAAGCAGTGCTGGAGATAAATTCTAAAGCAATTTCTAAAAAATATGCTTTTAAAAAAATTGTAGGAGGAAATTAATGTGTTGGGTTGTAGGTCACCTGCTAACCTCTTGGGGGAGCTCATTTCATTCTGTCCTCAGGGAGAAATGCTGTAGGTCCATCAAGGGGAAAATTGAAGTTCTGAAAGATTTTCAGTTGCTGTGCCAGTGGGTGGGATTTTGGGCACCATATCAGTGGAGGTCTGGTTGTTCCTCCTTCTTGTAGTTTTTGTTCCTTTCCTCTCGTGCTGCAGTTACAATAAGGTAGCCTGAAGATTACTTCTGCCCGTATGAGTTCTTAAATTTGGAAGGTAAACCAGTAGTCGTAATACAGAAGCCTGATGCACGGAAAATTAGGTTAGGCAAACATTGCTGCAGGCCTAAAGAAAAAGATGTCCATAGCCATTGTGGTTTCCAAGGGAACTAGCATGGAGGACATTTCACGGGCTAACCTCTTATTTGGGCCTTAAGATAAAGGCAGAGAATAGCTGTCCTGGTTTGTTTGTTTGTTTGTTTATTTATTTATATTTTTTGGCAATATGAAATATTGACAGGATATCTTATCAATACTCAAGTAGTAGTGGAGAATTAAAATATTTTCTTTTATATTAGTTCCTCATAGTCTAAGTTAACTTCTTATGAAGGCACAATGTAATGATTCAACAAATACCCAAAATAAATTTTATAACTTACTTACCTTAGGCAACATATTTAGCAGCTCAGAACAAAGCATTATGAGTGTTACTCCTCATCACATTGTTTCACACACATATTACAATTACAAATATAATGTCATTGTCATATTGTGTGTTCTTCCCATTTATATATGATAGTACCGTTCCAATGTGTTTGCCTTGGCAAAATGTAGAAATTTACATGAATTTGTTTCTAAAATGATCACCTGAAATTACTAATTGTTACTTATATTCTCTGAAGAGTTCATTCATTTATTAACTCATCCTATGATTCATTAAGCCAAAGTTTGACAGAGAATTTAATGAAGTAACTATATTAAAAACATTTTTTTAAACATTGCAACCATTTTCTCTGTTGCTTTTCATATGCATGTCTGTCAAATTGAGTTAGACATTGAGTTGGTTGTTCTTTGATTATGCAAGCAGTTCCTTGTTTTAATGGCAGACCATCCACTAGAACACATTTAAATTCTCATTAGATAATTTGACAGTGAAAAAATAGAAGGCAAGTTGTGAGAAAAGATGTTTACAATGATGCAGAATAATAAGACTTCTTACCGGGTGCCTACTTTGTACCAAGCATGCAATAATTTTACATGCACTAGCTTATTTATTTCTCATAACTACTAAAGGAAGAAACTATTATGAGCATCATCATTTTCAGTTGAGGCCAAAATCAGGTCATTAGTATATGACAGTGTAGGACTCAAACCCATGTCTCACAACATCAAAATCCATACTCTTGAAAGAAACCTCCTACTACTTTCATACAATCAGTATTGTGGTTAATAGTATTATAACCAAATCTGGACACTTTCAAGATGGGAAATAAATGGGGCAAAAATCTATGTAAATATAATATTAATAGTGCAGAAAATATTACAAGCTACCCAGTGGAGGTATTAATAAGAGTTAGGGGAATTCCCTTCATGGCATAGTGGAAACGAATCTGACTGGGAACCATAAGGTTGCAGGTTCAATCCCTGGCCTCACTCAATGGGTTAAGGATCCAGTGTTGCCGTGAGCTGTGCTGTAGGTCGCAGACGTGGCTCAGATCCCACGTTGCTGTGGCTCTGGCATAGGTCAGCAGCTACAGCTCTGATTGGACCCCAAGCCTAGAACCTCCATATGCCACAGGTGTGGCCCCAAAAAGCCAAAAAAAAAAAGAATTAGGTATTCATGTTTTTGGAAAAGTTTAATTGGATTTCCACATTCGATTAGGATGTAGGTATACACAAAAGAACTTACTCTTATGGTAGCAGCAAGACAAAAAGTTATTATGCTAAAATGTATATTTTTTATAAAGCTGTTGAGGAGCAGTGGACACTAAGATATCTTAATGACTAAATTCCAGAGAGAGAGAGATGAGTCCTTTATAGTTTATCAAAGTGCCACTTCTACAACTGGGGTCAAGAGCCTTGTGTATGAAAAGGTAAATGGGAAAATAGGCCCATCATTGAGAGAAAACCCTTTAAAGACATTGTAAAATCAGCCAGATAACTAAGGAAAGATAGAAAATCAGTAACAAAATATTTAAAATCTTGGTCTGACAATCCTCTCACTTCCCTGTGCTGAATATTGCTGAACAAAGGCAAAAGAGATAAGAGTGAAAAGCAGAAAAATCTTCCAGCAGCTTGTGCAGCTACACAGGGCTTAATATTTCAGGAATCAGCTAGAGAAGAATTCAAAAATGAACCAAAACTACCTAAAATTGTGATCTAAGCCATTTTCAGCTCAAAACCAGACAAAATTAAAGAGATTAGCTAAACAGCAAAATGAGCCTTAATCCAATTTGAAACCACATCTGAATGCAATCAATTTATGGTTACAAACCACACAAGCTCAATCTTTTCATGGGATATGAAAGATCATTCCCTTTACCAGTTGTCCCCTGAAAGAGGAATGCTACTTGAAGTCCCTAGAAAAAACAATAACACAAGACAGCAACAATAAAATAGAGTTAAATCTCTACTTTAATATAAGTGCCCATCATTAAATCTTAAAAAAAAAAAAAAGGAAAGAAGCAGGGAATGTTACCATAATTAAGAGAAAATATAGTCAATAGAGGCAGAGCCATAGATGACCTAGATACTGTAATGAGTAGGAAATGTTTAAAAGCCTGTTGATAACTATGTTAAGAGTTGTAAAAAACAAAAACAGAAAACTAAACAAAATGGATGGGGAGAAGAAATGGAAAATTATGGTATGAAAAGGAATATATATAGTATGAGAAAGGAAAAAATCTAAAACTTGGAGTTTCCGTTGTGGCTCAGTGGTTAACGAATCTGACTAGGAACCATGAGGTTGCGGGTTTGATCCCTGGCCTTGCTCAGTGGGTTAAGGATCCAGTATTGCCATGAGCTGTGGTGTAAGTCACAGACACAGCTTTGACCCTGCATTGCTGTGGCTGTGGGTAGGCTGGCAGCAGCAGCTCTGATTTGACCCGTAGCCTGGTAACTTTCATATGCTGCATGTGCAGCCATAATAACAATAATAATAATAATAATAATAATAATAATAATAATAATAATGAAATGTATTTAAAGTAAGAAACCTAAAGCAGTAAAAATCAATTCCCCTTTTATCTATCCTTTGTAATAACTCTGGATACAATTCAGACACAGCAAAATAAAGGGTTAATTATTCTTATACAGACTAATAGAAATTACCCAAATTGAAGAGCAGAGACAAAAATAAAACAATGAATAGACAAGCAGTGACCTATAGAAAAACATCAGATTTCTAACTTATTTGTAAGAGGAGTAAAAAGAAAAGAGGGGTTCTCTTTTGGTGCAGTGGGTTAGGGATCTGAGAGTCATTGCAATGTGTTGGGTCGTTGCTGTGATGCAGTTACAATCCCTGGCCCAAGAACTTCCACATGTTGAGGGAGCAACCAAAAAGAGAAAAGAAGAGAAAGGGTATGATAGAAGAAAAACTATTTTAAAAGTATGTATTCATTGTAAAATTTCAATATACATTTCCAAGAACATAGGAAACCTAAGCTGAGTAAATACAGAAATAACCACCTTTAGACATCAAAGCGAAATGGCTGAAAATCTAAGGTGGTTTTTAAATGTTGAATGCAGACTGAGAAAAAAGACACATTTCATCAAAGGAAAAGCAAGAAGAATGATAACTGACTTCTTGTCAGACATGATAGAAGCTAATAGACAACTAAAAAGAGAATTTTAGTGTCCAAAATGAAAAATAAAAAACAATCCTCCATTCAATTTCAGCAAAAATGTTAAAAATGTGAAATTAATAAATCCTTAGATAATCAAAGGCTAAGAGAATTCATCAGATCAAAAGCCACCCTAAATAATCCTAAAGAAGGTCTTTAGATCAGCAAAGGAGTCCAAATGTATTTTTTTAAAAAAAATGCTGGAGGGAGTTCCTGTCGTGGTGCAGCAGAAACGAATCCAACTAGGAACCATGAGGTTGTGCGTTAGATCCCTGGCCTTGCTCAGTGGGTTTAGGATCCGGCGTTGCCTATTGCTCTGGCGTAGGTTGCAGACTTGGCTGGGATATGATGCTGCTGTGGCTGTGGTGTAGGCCGGCAGCTGTAGCTCCAATTTGACCCCTAACCTGGGAACTTCATATGCCGCAAATGTGGCCATTAGAAAAAAAGGAAGGAAGGAAGGAAAGGATCTGGCATAGCCACAACAATCTAAAAAAAAGAAAAACAGTTTCTGAGTGCTTTCACTATTTGGTGTCAATATCATGAACTGTATCATAAGATAGACTTACTTTCTAATACTTACTAACAACATAGTATTGACAAGAAAGATAGCAAATAGATCAATTAAAAAAAAAAACAGAATCATAGGAACCAATGCAATTCATTGGAACAGCAAAGTCTTTGAAATAGGCGCCTTAGTATAGTAGGCAACCTGTCAGTCTCATACAAATTCTTTGCAATAAATGGTATTGAAACAAGTGGAACAATGAACCTTGACCCAGATTCACACTATTCAAAAAGTTAATTCCGAAAGGATCATGGACCTGAACAAATACAATTAAACTGTAAAGCTATGAAAAGCATATACAGGAAAATATTTTCTTGACCATGGGGTAGATAAATATTCCTTAGACTTGTCATTAAAAGTTCCAGCTACAAAAGAAGGAAACAAAACTTGAAATGTGGTTCATCAAACAAAACAAAACAAACAAAAAAACACCAATTAAGAAAAGGAAAGGAAAAGCCACAGACTAGGAGAAAATATGATGTAGGGCTAACAAAAGGCCTGTATCTAAATTACACAAAAGAATGCCTAAATTTCAATTATATAGAGCAGACAATCCAAAAAAAAAAAAAAAAAAAAAACAGAGAGAACACAAACAGACATTTCTTAAAAGAAGATACCTGGATGGCTAACAAGTGCACAAAAAGATGCTCCATATCGTTAGGCTCAGGGAATCTCAAATTAATTACACAATGACTTGCTGCCTCACATCCACTAAAATGAAAACAGTAAAAAGCCAGACAATACCCACTATCATTAACGAGATGAAGTTATAGGAATTCTCAACATCTTTCTGGAGTGCAGCTACTTTGGAAAACTAATAGGCAATTTCATTTAAAGTTGAATATATATCACATCCCAGAAGTTCATCTTCTAGTATAAACACAAGGGATACGAAAGCATGAGAGAACAACAACAACAAAAAAAGACAAATACAAAAAAGGTCATAGCAGGAAATATCTGACAACAGAAGAATGGATAATCTACGTAGGATATTCTCTTCAGCAGTAAGAAGAACAAAATGTTTATGTAAACAGAGCATGGATGTATCTTAAATGCATTATGTAGACTAAGCAATGTAGAAATAAAAATGTATCTGCACTATTCCATCTCCATCAAATTCTATAAAAAGCAAAATTTAACTATGATAGTATTCTCATCGTGGTTCTTTGGGTTACAAACCTGATTAGTATCCATGAGGATGTAGGTGCCATCCCTGGCCTTGCTCATTGAGTTAAGGGTCCAGCATTGCCTTGAGCATGGTGTAGCTTGCAGACACAGCTCAGACCCTGTGTTGCTGTGGCTGTGATGTAGGGGGGCAGCTGCCACTCTGATTCCACCCCTAGCCTGGGAACTTCCATATGCCACAGGTGCAGTCCTAAAAAAAGCAAAAAAAGCAAAAAAAAAAAAATTACACTGACAGAAATTCTAGTAGTTTTTGCTCCAGAAGAGTTTTGAGCATTGATTGGGAAGAAGCATGATGTTGGATATATTTTAATGGAAATAATTGAAATCCTATTTGAAATCAAACTGGAGATGTCTAGTATGCAGTAGGATATATGAGTTTAAACTTGAGAGACAGATCCGGAAGATACAAAATTTGGATATACTAGAAAACTGATGATAGTAAAGTCACGGGGCTGAGCAAGAGTACAGGGTTAGCATAAATAAGAAAAGTCTAATGCCTGATCAGCGGGACACTATAATAGAGTCAAGAAGATGCGGCAGAATCAACAATGGAGGCTGAAAAGGGACCACCGGTGAATTAAAAGAAACACAGAGAAGTAATTGTCCTGGAATAATATGTCTCAAGAAAGAAAATAATGTGTTTTTGCATGCTACTGAGAGACGAAGTTAGATGATGCATTTATGTTTAGAGATTTGTAACCAAGATGAAAGTGATAGGGATCTCAATGAAATGATGAAAATGAAAATCAGTGAGATTTTCAATAAGATCAATTAAGGCTATTTTAAGAAAGATTGGTATGTAAGGAAGCAGCCACTTCTTGTTTTTTCTGGTTTTATTGAAATATAATTTGTGTACAACACTGCATAAGATTAAGATGTCCAGCATAATGACTTGACATAAATATATTTTGAAATGATTACAATAGGTTTAATTATATACATTGTTTCATAAATATACAGAAAAGAGAAAAAAGTTTTTCTTTCTTCTGATAACTCTTTGAATCTACTCTCGTCATAACTTTCAAATATGCCAGATAGCAGTGTCAACTATAGTCATTGTGCTGCGTGTTACGTCCTTAGTAATTATTTAACTTATATCTGAAAGTCTGTAACTTTGACCACCTTCATTCAATTACCCTTCTCCCCAGCTCCCACCCCTGGTTACAACAATGTTCATCTCATTTTCTGTGAAGCTGTTTTTGTTTTGTTTTCATTGTTTTTAGATTCCACACTTTAGTGGTGATCATACAGTATTTCTCTTTTTCTGACATATTTTCTTATTTCACTTAGCATAGAGCCTTCCAAGTCCGTCCATGTTGTTGCAAATTGCAGAATCTCCTTCTTTTTGGCTAAAAAATATTCCACTGTATGAATATACTACAACTTCCTTACCCCTTCATTCTTCAATGGACACTTAGGTTGTTTCCTTGTACTGGCTATTGTAAATGATGCTTCAAAGAAAATGGGGTACAGGTATGACTCTGTTACAGTGTTTTTGTTTCCTTCTATTACATTTCCAGAAGTGAAATAAATTATTGGACAGTATGGTAGTTCTGTTTTTTAATTCCTTGATTAAGCTCTATGTTGTTTTCCATAGTGGCTGCACCAATCTACAATCCCACTTTTCTCCAAATCCTCACCAATATTTGTTATTTCTTGTCTTTTTGCTGATAGCTCTGATAACAGGCAGGAGGAATATCTTACTGTGGCTTTGATTTGCATTTCCTTGGTAATTAGTGATGTTGAGCACTGTTTCATGTATTTGTTGGCCATTTGGAAGTCTTGGGAAAATGCCTCTTTAGCTCCTCTGCTCATAAAAAAAATGAGCGAAAAATATTATATATAAAATAATTAGGTAGTTTGCTATTGAGTACTATGAGTTCTTTATATAGTATAGATTCTAACCACTTATCAGAAATAAGAATTTGCCATGTAGTATGTTATCTTTCATTTTCTTGACTATTTCTTTTTCTGTGCAGACTCTTGTTAGTTTGACATACTCATGCTTGTTTACTTTTTATTACGTTGCCTGTGCTTTTTATGTCACATCCAAAAAATAGTTGCCAAGACCCATGTTAATAAGCTTTTTTCCTATGTTTTCTTCTCATAGTTTTATGGTTTCCAGGACTGCCTCTAAGTCCTTAATCCATTTCAAGCTAATTTGGGGGAGTGGTATAAGTTAGCAATCTAGTTGTATTCTTTTATGTGTGATTATCCAAATTTTTCTGCACCATTTACTGAACAGACTATCTTTTCTCAATTGAGTATTCTTGAGTCCCTTGTCAAATATTAGTTGAACAGATATAGTTCTAGGCTCTAAATTCTGTGCAGATATGCACATATAAATTTCTTTTCATATATGCACATATCATATATGCACAGATATATTTCTGGGCTCTGGATTTTATTCTGCTAGTCTGTGTGTCTATTTTTATGTCAGTGATGTACTATTTTGATCACTGTATCTTTGTAATACAGCTTGAAATCAGGAACTGTGATGCCTCTTGCTTTGTTGTTCTTCGGGATTGCTTTTTGTGGTTCCATGTAAATTTCCAAATTGTTTTTTCTACTTCTGTAAAAAAAAAAATGCCATTGGATTCTTGATAGGGATTGCATTGATTCTATAAATGGCTTTGAGTAGTATGGATATTTTAATATCAGTTCTTCCAGTCAATGGAAATAGAATATCTTTCCACTTATTTGTGTCTTCAACTTCCTTCATCCGTCTTACAGTTTTCAGTGTAGAGATCTTTCACCTCTTGGTTAAATTTATTCCTAAGTATTTTATTGTTTATGATGACATTGTAGATGGGATTATTTTATTCTTTTTTCAGATAATTCATTGTTAGTGTATAGAAATTCTACCAGTTTTTATGGAGTTACCATTATGGCTCAGTGGAAATGAATCTGACTAGCATCCATGAGGACGCAGGTTCAATCCCTGGACCTGCTCAGTGGGTTAAGGATCCTGCATTGCCGTGAACTGTAGTGTAGATCATAGATGCTGGCTCAGATCTGGCATTGCTATGGCTGTGATGTAGGCTGGTGACTACAGCTCTGATTTGACCCCTAGCCCAGGAGCCCCCATATGCCACAGATATGGCCCTAAAAAGACAAAAAAAAAATTTACCAATTTTTGTGTTTAGATTTTAGTCCTGTGACTTTATTGAATTCATTGATTAGATCTAAGTTTTTGGTGGAGTCTTTAAAATTTTTCTTTATATAAAACAATATGCATAAACAGATGAATGGATTAAGAGGCATGGCATAAATATAAAATGGAATACTACTCAGCCATAAAAAATGACAAAATAATGCCATTTGCAGCAATATGAAGGCAATTAGAGATTCTCATACTAAGTGAAGTTGTCAGAAACAAAAAGACAAATAATATATGATATCCCTTATATACTGAATCTAAAACATGGCACAAATGATCCTATCTACAAAACAGATTATAGCCATGGAGAGCATACTTGTGGTTGCTGGGGGGGGAGGGTAGGAGTTGGATGGACGGGGAGTTTGGGGTTAGTAGATGCAAACTGTTTCATTTGGAATGAATAAGCAATGGGGTCTTACTGTCTAGCACAGGGAACTATGTCTAATCTCTTAGGTTGCAACATGATGGAAGATAGTATAAAAAAATTAAAAAAGAATGTACATATGTGTATGACTGGGTCACTTTGCTGTACAACACAAACCGAAGAAACATTGTAAATCAACTATACTTTAATAAAAATAAATAATATATAAAATCATGTCATCTGCCAAACAGTGACAATTCTACTTCTTCCTTTCCAATTCTGTTACCTTTTATTTCTCTATCTTTCCAGTTGCTCTAAGACTTCAGGACTGTGTTGAATAGGAGCACTGAGTGGGTAACCTTGTTTTATTCCTACCTTAGAGGAAAGGCTATTAGCCTTTCACCACTGAGTGTAATGTTAGTCTTGGGCTCCCATACATGGCCTTTGTTATGCTGAGATATATTCCTTCTCTTGCTAATTCGCTAAAAGTTTTTCAATTAAATGGATGTGTTTTGTAAAATGCTTTTTCTGCCTATATTACGATGATCATGTGATTTTCTTCTTTCATTCTTTTAATGTGATATATAACATTTATTGATTTGCTTATGTGAACCATCATTGCATTACAGTGATAAATCCCACTTGATCATGATGAATGATCCTTTTAATGTGCTGCTAAATTCAGTTTGCTAGTAATTTACTGAGAATTTTTGTATCTATATTCATCAGGAATATTGGCCTGTAGTTTTTCTATTCTTGTAGCATCTTTTATGGCTTTAGTAACAGAGTAGCACTGGCATCATAAGACGAGTTTAGGAGTAATCCCTCTTCTTTTAGTTTTTGAACAATTTTGAGAAGAACTGACATGAATTTTTGTTAAAATTTTCTAGTGAAGCCATCTGGTCCTGAAATTTTTTCATTGAGATATTTTTTTACATATATATATATATATATATATGTATATATATATATATATATATATATATATTACTGATTCAATTCCTTACTCATAATTGGTCTGTTCAGATTTTCTATCTTTTCCTGATTCAATCTTGGTAGATTGTACATTTCTAAGAATCTTTCCATCTCCTCAAGGTTGTCATGTTTGTTGGCATATCATTGTTCATAGTAGTTCTTATGATCCTTTATATTGCTCTGGTATCAGCTGTAATGTCTTCTCTTTCATTTATAGTGTTGTTGACTAGGGTTCGTTCTCTATTTTCCCTTGGTTAGTCTGGTTAAAGGATTGTCAAATTTGGTTTTATCTTTCAAAGAAACAACTCTTAGCTTTGTTAAAAGCCAAATCATTTTTTAAAGCTTATTTGTTTTAAAAGGGGGAAGATACTGCATTAATATGTAAAGTGCCAGGAGTTTGGGGTTTTGTTTTCTTTTTTATTATAGAGATATTATAGCTGTTCTGAATTTACTTACCACTGGCTCATTTAGGTTATTAGTATGAAAGTAAATACACATAAACACATAATGTCAAAATAAAATTGTAAATATTTGTGAGCTGTAAGACTTCTATTGCCTTACCTTATCCTATCTATTCTGCACTTCATTTCTTACCTTATTTATTCTGTGATTAAGCAGGAAATGAGTTTTCCCTTGCCTTTCACTTGCATCATCCTGTCAGTGAGTCAACAAATCAAGCACAACTTGTCAGGCTTCCTAGCCAACACAAAACCCAAGAAAAAGAAGTCATAATTATTTTCATCTACTGAAGTCATCAAGCTTTAGTAGCTGAAACTTACAAAGTCCTTGCTAAAATCTTATAGCAAAGCACAAAAATCATGGTTAGCCGCATGCAATGAATATCAGACGAGAAGGGAGGGCTGTTTTACAGAAGAGCTCAGGAAGAGAGGTTCATGCATGTTGATTCTCTAGTCATTACTGTTAATCTCTGTTTCGGATTTTTTTGGTTTAGCTTCACAATAGTTAATCAACTTTATTAAATTTTCAAAAAAATCAGCTCGGCTTTGTTAATTGTGTATCATTTATCTGCTTTCAAGTCCATTGTTATCTTCTTTTTATTACTTCCTCTATCTACTCTCTTTAACTTGATATTGATATTTGAAACATATCATGTGGTGGAAGTTTTTCAGACTACATTGATAGAAACTTTTCTTCATTTTAATACAAACTGTTGCCTGAAAAAAAAACACATAATCTAAATGTTGAAAGTTACGCTTATTCAGTGGGTTTCCTGTGGCTTTCTAAGCCTGGGAGATAGGACCTTCAGATTACTCTAAGGGGTGACTCTGAAGAGGTAAGGGAGGAGCCAGGATATTTAGAAATTTTTGCAAAAAAATACCAAGTAGTCAAAACATTAAAATTACTGTTAATTAAAGAAAACCTGATATTTCACATTAAAGAATTTAGTGCTTTCCTTTGTGTGAGAAGTTGCAGGAATCTGGGCTCATCGAAATCATTCCTTTGATATGCACCTCAGCTATCTGGGCCAGTGTCTTGAGTTTTCTCATCCTGAGTCTCCTTGGGGTGCACTGTAAGGGGGTGATACAATGGCTGATGGCTTGATGGCAGGCATCCTGTTTCTACCCTGAGTTTCCTCAGGTCTTACCCTTGGGTTGGCTGTAAAATCCTTTGTTTCTGATATGGCAGGCAACATTTTTTTCATTGACAATGTGCATAAAGCTATAAATATCTTGGAAAACACTGATATTGTTTTATTGCACAAATTTTGATATATTTTATTTTCATTACCATTTGTTTTAAACTGTTTTATAATCACTTGAGATTTTATTCTCTGCCCATGGGTTTCAAAAATTCATGTTTAATTTTCTAATATTTGAGATTTTTCAGATATGTTACTGTTATTGATTTCTAATTTAATTCTGTTGTGAGGAGAGAACATATTTTAAGAGTTCAGCATTTGATGTACTCCTATGTTTTCTCTTAAAGTTTTGTGGTTTTATCTTTCACGTTTAGTTTTTTATCTATTTTGAATTAATGTTCAATTGTGAGAAAGGAGTTCAACTTCAATATTTTCATATGGATATTGAATTTTTTCTCAGAATCATTTGTTGAACTGTTTTTCCCATTTAATAGTCTTGGAACTTTAATCAAAAATCAATTGACCATAGAAGTTCCCTTGTGGTACAGCAGATTAAGGAATGGGAATTATTGCTGGAGCAGCTTGGGTCACTACTGTGGTGTGGGTTGGATTTCTGGCCTGAGAACTTCCACATGCCATGGGTGTGGCCAAAAATTAAAAATTAAAATAAAATAAAATAAATTGACCACAATTTTGTGTTAATTTCAATGTTACTTTATTAATATATATTTATATTTTCGTTTCTGTTGTTCACCGTCTTGATTACTGATTCCTATAGCATTTTAGTTAGTTTTGTTATAAGGATTTTTGAATCTTACAACATCATTCTTCCTTTTCAAAATTATTATAGCTGCGCTGAATCCCTTGCATTTTTTGACAAGGATTGTGTCGAATCTACAGAACAATTACGGGAGTAATATAGTAATGGTATTAAGTTATCCCTATCCATGAATATAGAATGTCTTTCCATTTATTTTGACCGTAAATATTTTATTTTATTACATTTATTTTGAGATATTCCAGCTCTCCTTTGTTTACAGTTTTAATAGCATTTTTTCTTTCATTTTATTTTCAATCTATTTGTTTCTTTAAATCTAAGGTAATGTATTACTCATTCATTAAAAATAATTAAATAATGCCATTTGCAGCAACATGGATGGACTAGAAATTATCATGCTAAGTAAAGTCAGTCAGACAGAAAGAAAAACATCATATGGTATCACTTATATGTTGAATCCAATTTAAAAAATCATACAAAATAACTTATTTACAAAACAGAAATAAACTCACAGATTTCAAAATCAAACTTATGGTTACCAAAGGGGCAATGTAGGGAAAGTCATAAATTAGGAGTTTGGGATTAACATATACACACTACTATATATAAAAAGGATAACCAACAAGGACCTACTGTATTGCACAGGGAAATCCACTCAACATTCTGTAATAACCTATATGAAAAAATAACCTGTATATGTATGTGTATATCTGATTCACTTTGTTGTATACCTGAAACTAACACAACATTGTAAGTTACCATACTCCAATAATTTTTTTTAAAATATGTCTCTTACAGATATCGTATATATCTTTTATCCATGATTCCAGTCTCTGCTTTTTAATTGGAAAGCTTGCTTCGCTTTTAATACAATTAGTGATAAGATAGGATTTATATCTGACATTTTTCTATTTGTTACTATACATATGTGTCATATTTATTGTTTCTTTTCTTCTATTACTGACTTATTTTGTGTTAACTCTTTTCTAGTGTACTGTTTTAATTTCCTGTGTTTCTTTTACTGACTTTTTAGTAATTAATTGATGATTATAGTAATGTTTTTAGTAATTAATTGATGATTATAATTACACCTTAATTTATAGTCTATTTCATATTAATTCCAACTTAATTACAATAATATAAAAAGATGTCCCCCAGTATACCCCTGGTTTCCACATTTCCTTTGTGCTCTTATTTTCATTTATGTTACCTATTTATACTTTATAAGCCTATTGGCCTTAAATCAGGTAAAAGAAATGTTACACACACAAAAAAATACACTGATATAGCTTTTTTTTTTTTTTTTTTGCCTTTCAGGGCCACACCTGTGGCAAATGGAGGTTCCCAGGCTAGGGCTCCAATCCGAGCTACAGCTGGCAGCTGTGCCACAACCACAGCAACGCCAGAGGTGAATCACATCTGAGACCTACACCACAGCCCACAGCAACTCTGGATCCTTAACCCACTGAGCGAGGCCAGGGATTGAACCTGCAACCTCATGGTTCCTTGTTGGATTCGTTTCTGCTGTGCCATGTTGGGAACTCCAATGATACTGCATTTTATATTTGCCCGTGTATTTATCTCTACCAGTGTTCTTTATTTCTTTGTAAAGATTTGAGTTACTGTCCAGCTTTTTTTTTTCCAGACTGAAAAGCTTCCTTTAGTAATTCTTGTTGGACTAATCACCTGGCAACAGATTCTCTCAGTTTGTTTTTTTTTAATCTGAGATGTTTTAATTTTCCTCATATTTGAAGAAAAATTTCCTAGATATAGAATTCTTATCATCAGTCTTTTTTTCAGTCCTTTGAATATATCATCCTATTAACTGCCTTCTGACTTTAATGACTTCTGATAAGAAGTCATCTGTTAACCATATTACAGACGTGTTGTACAAGATAAGTTGCATTGCCATTGCTGTTTTCAAGATTTTTTTTCTTAGTCATTCATCTGTTTTACTATAATGTGGCAAGGTGTAGATTTCTTAAAGTTTGTTGAATTTTTTTGGTTAATTTTGGTCATAAAAATTGTCAAATTTCAGCCCTTACTTCTTCAGATATTCTCCCTTTTCTTTTCTTTTTTTCTCTTTTCTTTCTGGACTCGCATCATGTATATTTGGTATGCTTAATGGTGACCACAGGTCTCTAAATTTCCATAATTTTTCTCCCTAATTTTTTGTTTGGTTTTGCTCCTCAGTCTGGATAATATCATTGGTCTTATCACCATCTTCACTAATTTTTTTCTTCCCTTACCTCAAATATGTTTTTGGTCTTCTCTGTTAAATTTTTCATTTGAATTATTTTAGTTTCAAAATCTAGAATTTCCACTTGACTCTTCTTAAAATTAATTCATATCTCTTTGTCAACTTTCTCTATTTGATGAGAAATACTCGTATTTATCTTTTATTCTTAAGATATAGTTTCCTTTTATTTTTAAGATATTTCCAGTTAAAATAAAACCTTGGCTTAGTATGTCTAACTTCTGTGCTTCTCGGGAACAGCTCTATTAACTGCTTTTTTGCCTGTATATGTCCACAGTTTTTCTTTGTATCTCATATGTTTTCTGGTAAAAATTGAATTTTTTAAGTGATAGAGTGTAACAGTTCTTGATATCAGATTTTCGTTATTGTTTTTGGTGCAGTTTGTTATTGTTTTTATTCCCGTTTTTTGTTTAGTGACTTTGCTAATGAAGCCTATACAGCCTGTATATTTTCATCATGTGATACTTAAATCTTTACTTGGTTAGCGTAAAGCAAGCTGATGATTACAGAGTAACTTCCCAAAACAGGTTGATCCAATAAATCTCTCATTCTTTGGAGGGGGAATCTTTGTATGTTGTGGATCATAGATTCAGTGCTCCAGCGGTTTATCACTATGCCTTATACATCTTTTCCTACTTCTGAATAGACTCATGGTCAGCCAGATGTAGGAGATAAGGGTCTTCTTAGGGCTTTCCTGGGCATACACAGTCCTGCATATGTGCATGATCTTCTAAATCCTCAGCAAGATGTTGGAGATTTTCAAAGCCCCTGTGAACACTTCATTTCTCACTCTTTTTTGTTTCTTGCATGTTTTTTTTTTCCTCTGATATTGCTGCCTCAGGCAGCTGCAATGTTAAAAACTTATTTCTGTTTTTAGTATGTATGTGTGTGTGTTGCTATTGTTGTTGTTTAACTCCCTAGGAGTAGGACTTTTCTCACTGAGAAAAATAAGAACAAGCCTTGCAAATGGAGTTTATGTCAGACAGATCAAATGATGATAATTCTCTCAAGATGAGCATTTTGGGGTGAGCTCCATACCCAGTTTGGATCCTCCCTTGACTGCAGGGCTGAGTTTTTAGAGGTACTGTGTCGTTAGGCCAAAGAAGCTTGGAATAGGATAAGATAAAATGCCAAAAAAACTCTCTCTCCTTACTGAGATTCAGGAATTTCTTGAATAAATGTTCTTCTGAATATTGGTAGTTTTTGGTTGAAAAAGTTGAATTTGATACAGTTGACCCTTGAACAACATGAGTTTGAACTGCAGGGGTCTGCTTATACACAGATATTATTCAACAGTAAATACTATAATACTGTAAATAATATAATACTACAGGTTGTTTGAATCTGTGGAACCACAGATACAGAAGGCCAACTATAAGTTATACATAGATTAATCCCTGCATTGTTCAAGGGTCAACTGTAATTTTTTTGCCAGATTTTATTACTTTTATTGAGTGGCAGATTTCATTCTAGATGTGCTACTCCTTGAGAATTTAATCTTACATTCACTTGTATATGGCCAAACTTTATGCTCTTCTATTTAATTCTTAAATATTTTAAATATTTAATTAATATCTATATTTTTATTTACTCTCACTTTTATTTATTCCTCTTTTTTGCCTTCTGTTCATTTAAGTATTTTTGTGTACTGGAATAAAATTTTTACACTTTTTAATTCTTTTAAGCAGTAAACTTAAATGTTTAATATGTACATTTGACTTTACTATTATATCATGATCCCCAGCTTTCTCCAAATAATAGCAAAAATCTCAGAATGCCTCATCGCTAATTACCCAACTACCATTTTCATATTATCCTAGTTTCATACTCTATTTATCCTCTTGGTTATTAATTGTTTTCTGCTAACCTCTATCTTGTGAACTCTAGTTTCAATCTAGTTATCATCCCGTTGTAGGGAGTGTATCTTTTCTCTCTAGTTGCATTCTCTTTGTTCTTCCTTTCTGCAGTTTTTCAGTACTCTGTCTAGAAGTGGATTTATCTCTATTTTCTCTAATATTTCATCTATGTAGCCATTTATTTTAGTTTTTAAAATTATTAATGTATCACTTATTATTTAAAAATTATTATATATTATTTATTCCCATTATCTTTATTTGCTCATTCTCAAACTATTGTTAGACCTACATAGGTTGAATGGTCTCATCCTTTTCTCTCTGTCTTTATCTCCCCATGGGGTATCTTTATCTCTTCTGACTAAACTCTAAGAAATTTCCTAAAATCTATCCTAACATTTAACAATTCTGTCTTCATTCATGTATACATGTTATCTAGCACATTCACTGATATTCTCATATCAATTGTTGTATTTGTTTTTGGTTATGGAACTTCTAGTTCTATCTCAAATCATGTTACTTTTTGCCCATTATGTATTTTTTTTCTTTCTTGGATTTTTCCTTCCCTCTCTTATATCTTTAAACTTCTAAAATATAATTATTATATAATTGTGTGTGTATTTCAACCACATTGAACTTTTAGGGTTGAATCCTTCTGTGCATTGTTTCCACTTCTCACATTCATGTAAGGTATATTTTTCTTATATTCCCTACAATGTTGTCATTCCATTAACTACAGCAGGGCTTTTTTCTTCTATGGTAAAGCCCCAAGGCCTGGTTTTTTTGAAAAGTCCTTCAGCTAGCCTTGTGTTTGCTTCTACCAAGTATACCAAAGTACTCACTTAGATTTAAGAGAGTCCTGGTTAGCCTAAATTTACTCAATCTATGTAAAACACAAGATTCTGTTTTTCATAGGATACCTTTTTTATATATATATTAAACACCCAGGCAGCTTGTTAACTTCCTGGACTAAGAGACAGCTTTCTCCTACAGAGGGGACAGCTCTCAAAATGTCTCACATGAATACTTTGTGGGTCACAGGCACAATTCCTGTTAACAATCAGGCCTTGTCTTCTTTCCTGATGATGGATCAGACAGTCTCCACCTCTTCTTTAGGCCTCTACAGTCATGTCCATTCACCTCTGATTCTTGTAGGAGTTTTCTATTTTTCTCCTCATCTATGCCACCAGAGGTTTTCCCATCCTTATGTATTTGGTTATTATTTACTTAGTGCTTCTAGATTTTTTAGGTAGGAGTTTTAGCTGAGTCCATTAATTTGCATTTACCATATATTTTCCTAACATAATGCTTAAGTTAATTATCACTGCTGTGTGGGACATAGATTTAATCAAGTTAAAAATAAAATTTGAGAGTTCTTGTTGTGGCTTTTCAGGTTAAGGACCCAACATTGTCTCTATGAGGATGCAGTTCAATCCCTGGCCTCACCCAGCATTGCCACAAGCTGTGGCATAGGTCACAGATATGGCTGTGATCCATGGCTGTGGCATAGGTCTGCAGCTGCAGCTTCAATTTGACCCCTAGCCCAGGAACTTCCGTATGCTATAGATGTGGCCTAAAAAATAAAATGAAATAAAATTTGGAGAGATAAACATGAAGGAATAGTTCAGTATTTTCTCAGAGTTACCTCTTCATGCCATTTACATTCTAGGCAATAAGTTTATTATATTACAAGACCTCTTGGACTTAATATACAAAAAGTAAAGGTATATGACCCCAGGTTTTAGCCAAACTTCATATCAGCCAATTTAATCATACTTTACCTGTACTTTTTATTTCCTGGACTTGAAATAATGCATTGCTTTGCTGGCAGCATGACAGATGACAGGACTGACTGGAGCAGTGTATCCATTATTAAATTAACTCCTCTTGGTAATCAATTCTTTAAAACACTCCTGAGAAAATAAAAGTTGTAAAGTTGACATGTAGTCCAAACAAAACACAAACAACTATAAAAGACTTTTTTAAAAAAATATGTGCTACATTAGCCAATAGCAATTTAATAGGATTGTTAGAGAGGGTGTTGTCATGTCCCTGGGCTGCTGGTAGACATCAAACATATTATTTTTGAAAGCCTTTCCATCTTCTCTCTGTGCCTGCAATTTGAAAGAATCATACAGCTCATTCTCATGTCCCTGCACTGTTTTTTTCCTAGCAGGGTATGTCAAAGATAATATCAGCTCCACCTCCACGAGACGGAGTAATAGAAAGTAAGTTTTTTTTGTGTGTAGCATGGGGAGAAAGTTCAGATGAATTCAAATCTATGTTACATTATCAGGGAATTACAAATAAGTAGTAGTAAGGTTGCAGGAAGTCTACATTGGCATTTAGTACAGTAATCCCAATTAAAGGAAAAAATTCAACAAAAGAGCTACACAATTACCCTAGAGATTTTTGACAAAACAATCATCTACCAGTCCTTGTGAACATGATTTATGATTGAGAATAACCATGTGTAATAAAGAGGTCATAGTATATGCCCCATGGATAACAAAGAAAAACTCACCAGGTAAATTTGAAACTAAGTATTGGTTATCTTATATTAGATCTGAGGGCTATGGATTTATATTTAAATTCAGTTTTAAAAAACACATCTATTATCCAGGAATTATTATTAGTTCCCCAAAGAATGACAAAGATGAGAATATCCTCCTGTATACTAAATACTATAGTATTTAATAGTATAGTAGTAATAAAAAATAAAATTAATAGTATACTAGTAATAAAAGATAAAATTAAAAATTAAACTGTAGTATTTAATGGTATAGTAGTAATAAAAATAAAATTAATAGCAGAGTAGTAATAAAAAAATTAAAATTAAACAAAAAGTAAAAATTTCGGTAAAATCCTGCCCAAATTAATGGAACTGGTACTGGAGAGGGAAAAAGAGAATTCCTTCATTATTAGTTTAGTGGCTGAACCTCAAGTTGGTTTCACTAATAATCTTATTATAGACCGAATATTTACCTTCTCAAAATCCATACGTTCAGGCCTAACTCCCAATATGATGATATTTGGATATGGAGACTTTGGGAGGTAATTAGGTCACAAATGCGAAGCTCATGTATAGGATTTTTGCCCTTGTGAGATAGGCCCCAGAAAGCATTTTTCCCCCTTTCAGAATGTGAGGACACATGAAATGACTTCAAATATCATAACT